>BDSI01000068.1:385688-680969 GCA_003117195.1 Eudorina sp. 2006-703-Eu-15 | reverse complement strand
CCACACCGTAAGTATACTGCGTTATGCTGGGTGTGCCCGGGTTCGTTCTACGGGTTTATTTATTTTTTTCAATTTAACCCCCCACACACACACACACTCACGGTCGGGCATGACTGCGGGACCGTCCCGGATGGCCACTCCGTCCACAAAGTACACCGGGACCTGACAATGACAATGAGGGGGATTGCGATGGGGGGATGGGGGTAGGGGACGTGAGGCCGGGGCAGGGGAAGGGGCAGGGGTGGGGGGGTACAGGCGGAATCCCCCTAGCGCCTACCCACCCACACCCTACCCACACCCACCCACACCCACCCACACCCACACCTTCCGACACCCACACCTTCTGGACCCCCCCCCCCACACACACACCTCATTGAGCTCCCGGACGTCCGCCACCACCAGCCCCACGAACTCCCTCAGCGCCTCATCCAGCTTGCCACCGCGGATCTGAGGTGCGAAGGGGGGCCGAGGGGGCGGGGCAGGGGGCGGGGCAGGGGGCGGGGCAGGGGGCGGGCAGGGGGCGGGGCAGGGGCGGGGCAGGGGCGGGGCAGGGGGCGGGGCAGGGGGCGGGGCAGGGGGCGGGGCAGGAAGGGTGCAACCTTGACTCCTCCCCTCCCGTGGATCGCTGCCTCCTCCTTCCCTCCCCTCCCCCTCCTGCAGCAGCTTCAACATGCCTGGCAATCCCCCGCCTCCCCCCCTCCCCTCGCCCTCCCCTCCCCCCCTGGAGCTCTCTCTCACCACCACGTCACACCGGATCTCAATCTCGGGGAACTCCAGCAGCTGGGGGTTCCACAGCGCGGAGGAGCCCTGGGGGGGCCGGGGGGGCAGAGGGGACAGGGACAGAGTGGGCAGGGGGAGTGGTGCGCCGCTGGGGGAGAGAGGACGGCCGGGCAGGCAGCAGTCGGGCGAGGGCGTTCTCGGCTCCGACCTCGCGCCGCTCCTCGCCCCGCGACAGGACCGGGCAGGGAGATCCCCCAAAGAGGTCAGAGGTAATCATCGTTGGTGAGTACTTATCGCCGGGCTGGATGTGTCTGGGCTGTTTTTCTGTTTTATCCCCCACGACCCCCTCGACCCCCAACCCCCAACCCCGAATCCTCAAAGCCCCCATTCCCTCCACACGGTCTTCATTTCAACTCCCGGCGCAAAACCCCCATGACCCACCTACCCACACGCCCCTCCCAATCCCCCCTTTCGGCCCCCCATTTCCTGTACTCTCCCCCCCCAACCCCCTCCCCCCCCACACACACACGGGCACCTGTACGGAGCACAGCGCCTGCAGCGTCACCTCCGTCCCCTCCGCCAGGCTGGACACCAGCGGGCTGGGGTGGAACAGCGACTCGGGGAGGCCGTGCAGCAGCGTCTCGTGGAGGAAGGTGGCACCTGCGCCGGAAGGCGGAACGGACGGGAAAGAAAAGGGGCCCGGTGGGGTATTATTGAAACAGCCCAGACACACGGGGGGGAGCGCCCGGGGTGTCAAGGGAGGGGGGTGGGAGGGGGGTGCGGCAGAAGGGTTGATCGGCGAGGGGGGCAGAACTCACCCTCCCTGGACACCACTCGCAGCACGTGCGGCAGGCCGCAGCAGTGGCTGAAATTGGAGATCTTGCACAGCTGCAGATCGCCGTACATGGGCTCCAGGCCGCCCTGCGAGTTGGGCGCAGAGCAATGAGACGGCCGTCCGAGGGCGGGTCGCGGGGTTTGCAAAGAGCAACGCGCCCGCGGGATAGCTACTAATTAAGAAACACTTTCATTGTATGCATCGACATCGAGATGGCGCAGCGGAAGCGTGCGGGGCTCATAACCCCGAGGTCCCAGGATCGAAACCTGGTCTCGATAATGGATGGTACAATGAAAACTAAATGAAAGGAAGAGAATTATAATATAGCACTGGAATTTTAATTCCGGCATGTTGGATAATACGATATGTTGGGTGGCCGATACACCGGCTGCAGCTTCGGCACTTCCTACGATGAACCCCGCGACGATCTTTCCACACGTTTCCCGGATCTGCGCGCAGCCCTGCGCAGCACACCGCTGCACGCTGACGCTTCAGTCCGCTCGCCTCCCAACGGGTAACCAGTCGTCGCCTTCCATGGCCTATCCTGTGTGTGTATGTGTGTGTGCAGGTGTGTGTGCAGTACACTGGCCGCGCCCTCCCAATAGGTCCCAATGAAGATGAGACCCGAGCTGGGCGGGTCGCACCTACGACGCAACCATTGTTTCATGCCGCCAGATGAGGACGTGAGGAGGGCATTGTTGGGCACGAGCCTTGGCCGCCAGCCGACGCCGTAAACCGGATTTTCTGTGCCTTACGGTTTCCTTGCAAATGGCAGACTCCTTCACATGTACTGGACTTTGTATTTTCAATACAACGACGGCGAAAGCAGCGCTGACGCCAGAGCGTCGGATCGGTCGAGCTGGCGGCGCGTTTCGCGAGTATCGCTGACTTGATCGCCAGAACGGCGTTATAATGCGTTTCATCGATCACATTCGCGGCAATCTTTCATTGCCTTTCCTACATCCTCTTTTGCCGGTCCATCGATATTCTCACGGGCTCACTGTAATAAACGGTGAACTCACAGCCGTCACTCCGATCCAGGCGTCGGCGACAGGCCGTTTTGCGAGCATGCACAAAGATAATATATTACATTCATGTTCCAACACTAAGATAAACGCAGCTTATAGTTCGAGGGCGTTTTTCATGAATTTCGAAAAATTCGATTGCTTGGCCGGCTTGCGCGTGAACACGAAGCCACTGTCCGTCAAAGAGATCGCACACGGTGCTCGACTGCGCGCATGCCACGGTGTTTGGGCATATTTTAATGTGCGCCTAGTGCCGTACCGTGTCGTACTTGAGAGAACTAGAGCCACTGCCACCATGTGTGACTGACCAGGGGTTGGTTGTGGGGCTTTCCATACACGCTGCGTTGCGACGCGTGGTGCCATGCGTGGAGATTAGCGGTCGTGCGACCGAGGCCATCTGCGCTGTTGAGCGCAAGTTATGTAAAAGCAGTCTTCTACATAACCCGACCCATTTGCCCAACTTGGCTTTCCTTCAGCAACCTAATCGCGCCGTAACTCACACGCCCTCGGGCATCACCGCGGTTTCCAATTCCCTATCGACCACACAGCGCGCCTCGACGCACGCTGTATCCCGTCGTACTGCATCACCTCCGTCACCTCCGTCGTACCTCCACATCGTACGACGACAGCAGGTCCGCCGCCGGCATCTTCCACAGCCGCGACTGGTCCACGTGCGCCGCCAGTGTGGCTGCCAGGTAGTAGTAGGGGTTGTCGGGCAGGCGCGGCTCGGAGAACAGCGACTTGAGCGCGTCGCGGAGGGCGCTGGACTGCGGGGCGGCGGCGGGTGGGAAGGAGGGAGAAATAGACACATCAAGGGGACTGAAGGAGGTTAAATGAGTGGTTTGGCCTGGTTTCGCCAGTAATCTGCGGGTGTAGGTGCGAGGTCGGAGATGCAGCCCGGGGCTCGGATGTCGGAGACTGGAGTTCGGAGATCGCAGCTTGAACGCACACGGTATGAGTGCGTGCACAGCTTGGACGCATGTGAGGGGGGGGCGGTGCGTTGCTGATGCGCCTGGGCCCTGGGGTGCTCGGCCGGCCCCGGCATCCTCTCCTCCTTCACGTGAATGAGCCTTATGTAACCGTTACAATGTGGACCTGTATCCCGACTAGAGCCTTGCGAGGTGGTCATCCGCTGCACGCACGCGTACTTGGTTTGGGCCGGGCGGGTCTCTTATCTACACACACAGCGTGTATGTACGATAAGCGCTGCACGGCCGACCTCTGCTGCCCTGACAGCCTATGGCACTGCATACGGTACTCTGAACGCAGTCCCTGACTTCGCACCGACCGGCTGCTCAACTCGACACGCCCGGCCTGGGGCGCTCCATCACCGATCACCCCTGCTTCGATCCCCTAGCCTATTTTGGCCCCTACCCTATCCTACGGTCGCGCCCCATCCCGCCCCATATCCCGCTTGAATCAGCCCCCGGGGCCCCGCGCTCCACACTCGTCCACACCCCACCCCAGACCAGTCCAGGGGTCAACCCACCAGGCCCGACTCTTTGTCGCTGAGGTAGGCCTCGCGGACCTCCTCCGCGCGATACTTGTACTTGTAGTGGGGCCGCCGCGGCTGCGGCGGCTGCGGCGGCTGGGGAGCCCGGCCGCCGCCGTGGCCGTGATGCGGCTGCGGGCCGCCTTTGGGCGGCATGCTCGGTACCGCTCTAGAGGACCGCGGCGCTGCGCCGGAGTCCCCTGCTCAGCGCAGCGTTTAACCAGTGTAGGTGAGAGATGTGTGTTGATGCGCCGGGGACAGGAGGGCGGGCGGGGGCTGAGGAGCCAGGAGGGCTAGGAGGGCCGGAGGGTGCCCCCGGGAGGGTGCCCCCGGGCTAGGTGGGCGGGGCCAGGACGTGCGATTGCATTTTCCTCGGGTTGGGAGAGCGCCGGCGACAGCGTGTGACGCCCGATGAACGCGGCTGCCGATAGAATTTAGAAGGCTGCAGAAGGCCCACCCAGAGGTGAACCCGCCAAGCGCAGGGGGCGGGGCAGGGTGGCCTCCGTGGCAATAGGCACGGAGGAGTTGGTGTCCCACGGGGCGTATCCCGACCTTGCCAGCGAGGCTCAACAAGCCAGCACCTGGGAATTCATGGCTTTAAACGGTGTAGTTGTCACACTGTCGTCGTCCTTGGGGAGCAGGGTGTGAGATTCAACTGTACATGCCAGCTAAGGCCAAAGTATAACAGCGATGTTGAATTCTCTGAAGTGTCTTTCTACGAATGTTAAATAAAGTTTATGATCGCTTAAGAGGGTCTCCCGTGCTCAGTTAAATGACTCAAACTGTATCGTAGTAAAACCTAACGCCCTCCGAATGCGCTCAGAAAACAAATGTAATCAGTATCCAAGTCATTTACAATTTTTTCTGTTATTTCTTTACTTAGGTGTGTGTGGTGTGGAAGGACATGGGCTGCATGGGTTGCCCTCTGGTCAGATTGACCCCGATTAATGCCGCAGCCATGTGCGATTCACAGGCGTTCGACCAAATCTTACACATGTGCAGTTGACACAATCGTCGATAGCGACCCGTGGGCCGCGGTAAACTGATCCGCGAGCATCATCCGACCCGTGGTCCTAACATAACCGTTACAAGGTGGACCCTTAGTCCCGTGGTCCTGCAACATGTACATGAATGAATGAATGAGCACTACAGCGGACCCCGAAAAGGGTACATGTACATGTATCATGCGGCGTATGCCCATCCATTCAATCCACCGAATCCGAAAACGCTGCCCGATGTGCAGCGTGCAAGCTGACACCGCGCGGCGGAGACGCGGGAGAGTCGACCGAGGTGCCAGGGAGGCGAATTGCGTCGGATGCGTTTGAGGGGGCGCCGTACGTGTAGTAGGTGTCGTACAATGGTCGGCCCTACTCCCTAAATACGGTGCGAAGCACTGTCCCAGCATCTCGAGAAGCCTTTGCCAGCTCTCACCTACTACAGTACGGAACCGAAGCTGCACGGCATCGTTCACCCCGCATGAAACGCTGCGGGCTTGTTGCCTGTTTCACTGCGCTTGGACGTCATGACACAGAGCGCGCTGCATGTTCCACGTGCCGGGGTTACATGTGAACATGTCCATTGGTAAAACCTGCGCAGCGGGCGGAACTTGGACGGCTCTGGCGGCCGTGGGTTACGGCATCTCGGCACAGTGTCAATGAGGTCCGGGCCCGCGGGTTGCGCCGCCCTCAAGTTCCGTTTCGACCCTTTTCGAATTGGTTCCGCCGGCTGGCGGCCCCGCACGTTCATCGAACTCGGGCCGTCTGCCCGTGCACGCGACCAGCGCCCCCGCAGGGGCTGTCTAAAGGGCCGCGTCGCAGAGTCCCGGCAACTCATACACAGCTTTGGGCCCGAACGACTTCCATTTACGCCTGGAGGTACCCCCGGATCGACGCCGTGCAGCCTGAAGCATGATGGCAGCTTAGTGGAAGCCTGCGTGAGCAGCGGGACCCCACCCAGCGCTATTTAAGGCAGGGTAGGGCGTCAATGCACCAGTGGGAGCTCCCCAAAGTTCGTGCTGAACTTGCGCAGGCTGCTTGACCCCCTGGACGATGCGACCCGCAGTGACATCCGCCTAAAGTGATACGCTAACGTCTCACACATTGCTTTTGCAAGGCTGCGAAGGCGCCATGCCGTACCCTGCCCTGTGAGCGAGGCCGAGAATCGGGCCAAGACAAGCTAACGTGTTCAAGTAGTGCATGCGATGAGCTTACCGCATGCGCGCTAAGGGAAATGGTCTACTCTTATCGCAATCCTTTAAGTAAATGGTTTCCCACGCGGGTTGAGGAAAATTACCATACAGGCCAACTTCCCATCGGTGAAAGGAGTCCAAACCTGGTAACGGTACCAGCTGGGATAGGCAGGGATTTCTGAAACATTTTATGTACGGGGACCGTACTATCGAAGGACTGTTCCACTCCAAGACATCCTCGTTTCTGATGTCCTTCTATCGCGCACTACGTCAACATAATCTGCTAGGGATATTACACGTACTACTTGATTGATCCGGCGTGGAAAACAGAAATTTTAGACTATCATCATTGCATTGAAATATATAAAACATTAAGTATTATTCGACGTTAAATTGACTGAGAACTCAAATCCTTCAAGAAGCCTCTTCTTGCCGAACACTGTGGAGCTTGGAGCGCAAAGCCGGAGGGATGGGGTGATGCGCAGCTGCCATGGCGACTATGTTCGCCACTTCGGAGCTTCCACCAGCTATGGAGGTGCGAGCTGCTGGAGCGCGCGGCCCGGCGGCAGCCAGGGTCTGCAACATGTGCGACCGCCATCGCAGACATTGACGCTGGCGCCTGCCTTCTGTTGCGTCCCGGGCCTCTGTCGCAGGGGCTGGTGGAGGACACTCCGCTCCGGAACCCCAACCTCCTCACTTATAACCAGGTTTACTGCAAGGTCGGCAGCACGCGCGTGCTGCAGGCGGAGCCGGCGGTGCTCAACTTCGGCGGCTACACGCTGGGCCAGGTGTACAGCCAGACGCTGATCATCCGCAATGTGCGGGCCAGGGGGACACGGTTCCACATCATCCCGCCCAGCACGCCGTTCTTCAAGGTGTGTGGGTTGCACCGTGGGGGCCGTTCCCCTAACTCCGTGCCAGCCGCCGACTCGCCCCACTTCCCGGGAAGAGTGGGGGGGACGACGACGTGGGGGGAGGGGGCCGGGTGCGACTGGTCCGCGGTGGTGCCTGCCTCCCCCCTTCTAGGGAAAGAACCCTGCCCCCAGCCGTGGGCAGCCGCCCCGCCTCCAGGCCCGTCAGCAGCACCCCAGCCCGCTACTCTCCCGGCGGGCCCCCCTCAGCCGGCCTTCCCTCGACCTCACGACGGCGTCGCGGAGGGCAAAAGGGCAGGCTGAGTTTGGGGTGCGGGGTTGGCACGTGCCACTGAGTGGAGGGCTGCGCGTCGGCCCCCCTCTCCGCACTCATCCCCTGATCCCGCTTCAAAGGCCCTCTAACCCTCCGCCCAACAGCACAGCGACACGGGGGCGATCCTGGTCCCGACCTATGATGCCCGGGGGTCCCGCGGCGGAGAGGCCCGGGCCGCGGGATCCTGGAGGGGTCCGCGGGACTGTGAGGACTGTGAGGAAGGAACTCTAGGCAATAGGGCAGCGCTGGGGCCCTGTAGGTATCCATGGCTGCTTGTTTTTCGGTGCAGAACGGCAGGTTTGTGGTGGAGGAGGAGGAGGAGGAGGAGGAGGAGGACCGGGGCTGGGCCCCACCTGCGGCGGCGCCCGGGGGGGACGCCACAGCATGATGAGGGCGGGCGGCACCGCATGCTGCACCGGTGTCCTGGGCGCAGCTCCACAGTCCGCCGGGAGGCTGCCCCTGGAGTGGCCGGCCCCCTCGGCACCCGGGACAGGGCCGCAGGACAGCGGGACTGGGCTGTCGGGCCCGAGGGTGGTGCCCGGGGGCACGGGCCCCGCCCGACTGCGGGGAGCCGACTGGGGGCCGCCAGACGAGAGGAGCGGAGGAAGCCCCGAAAGCGAGCGACCCCCGAAAGCCCCGTCACCGCCTCGCCGCACCGCACCGCACCCCCCAGGCGACCCTACCTCCCCCCAAGTCCCGTCCGCCGATTGCCGTCCCTCGAGTCCCGCTTCCCGTTGTCCGTCTGAACTCCCGAAAGGATCTCTATCTCGGCACCCATCCCTCCGTCGTCGCCCCACTTGATCAGTCCCCGACTGCCCCCCTCCCCTCCTCCCCCGCTGGCCCTCCCTCCCCCTGGCCCTCCTTCCAGGTCACCTGCACCAACAAGAAGGGCCTGCTGGCCCCGGGTATGAGCGAGGAGGTGGTGGTGGAGTTCTGCCCCTCGCACTACCGCTACTACTACGACTGCGTGCGGATACACGCGGAGGTGCGGCGGGGCGGGGTGGGGCGGGGGGGTCCGGGGCCGGGGCCGGGTTGCAAGCGGTCTGGGAGGAGGGGCGGAGATGGTCCGGGGCCGGGTTGCAAGCGAGGTGGGGCGGAGTGGGGTGGTCAAAGGTGGGTGTGATAACCCAAATGGGGGCCGCTCCGTTCCGCGTCTTCTCGTCTTTTCTCGATGCCGCGCATCCCACCTTCATCCCACCTTCACTCCCTCCGCTGGCATCCTCCTCCCCCGCCACCGTGCACATTTCTCTCTTGGCCTACTGATGTGCTGTATTAGTATACCTACACACATGTGTTTTCCCCCTCACCTTGCCACCTCCTTTACCCCGTCCCCCCCTGCCCCTCTCCCTCCACCATCCTCCGCCCCTCCCCGACCCCGCCCCGGCCCCGCCCCCCCCCAGGAGGAGAACCTGCTGGTGCCCATCCACGCCTACCCGGTGGCGAATGAGACGCTGTTCCCCACCCGGGTGGACTTTGGGCGGGCGGCGGTGGGGCAGGAGGTCACGCGGACACACACGCTGGAGTGCAAGGTGCGCGTGGAGGTGTGGGTGGGGCTATGTGATTGGTGAGACACCCGCCCGACCCAGATCGCGTGTTTCGGGATAACACTTTGGCCCACCCCTCCCTGTCTCCCTGTCTCCCTCGCGCGCGCCCGCCTGCCCCCGCTGCGCACCCTGCCCCTCCCCCTGCCCCTCCCCCTGCCCACCCAGGTCCCTGTGGACTTTGAGTTTGAGATCGTTGAGACGCGGCCCAACCCCTGCTTCAAGGTGGAGCCCTGCCGGGGGGTGGTGCCTGGGAACGGCCGCGTGACGGTGACGCTGTCCTTCTGCCCCCTGGGCTTCACAACGGAGGAGGCGGTCATACAGGTGTGTGTGGGGTGGGGGGGGGTTGAGCGGGTGTAGGGGGGGCATCGGTGGGGGGTATCGGTGGGGGGTATCGGTTTGGTGCTCTTATGCGGTTTCGCTGTCGTGATTGGCATCTACAGTAGAAGTATGGTTGGTAGTGAGAATGAAAATCGAACAAGGGAGGTTGTATGGTTGGGAAGATGGGTTGAGGGATTGAGGGATGGAAGGGTGGACGGTCGGAAGGGAAGGGGTGTCGCGGCTGCTGGGGTTTCACCGTCTCTCTTGTTGACAGTGGGGGCGAGGGGGATGGGCTGCTCGTGGTTGCGTGCGAGAGGGGTGGAGTCCGGTCAGGGGGGTCGTGGAGCCGTGGGGGGCCATCGGGGCCACAAGGCCGGGCGCGTGGCAACGGGGTTTGCGGGTCTGTGTGGGGCTGTGGACAGCGGGGGAGGGATGTCTGCCGGTGCTGGTGCTGGTGCCGGTGCTGGGCCGGGTTGCACCCAGGACAGGACAGGACAGGTCGCGCCGTGCCGTGCCGTGCCGTGCCCTCAAACCGCCACCACACCGCCGCCCCAGCCCGCCCCAAGCCCACCAACTCCGCAATCCCCTTGCTCAACAAGTCCTCTGCGCGACCGGGTTCTGGGCATCATTATTCCACCAGCTTACCACCTGTAGCTAACCACCTGTAGCTAACCACCTGTAGCTAACCACCTGTAGCTAACCACCTTTAACTAACTACCTGTAGCTAACCACCTTTAGCTAACCACCTTTAGCTAACCACCCGTCCCCGCTGGGGCCACCTCCTGACCGCCGGCTGCCCTCCCCAGGTCCGCATCGCCGAGTTCAACTCCCGGCCGGTGCAGTGCGTCCTGACGGGCTCGGGATGGCCGGGGGCGGCCAGGGACACGGCCCTGGGCATCATGGGGACAGGCGCGGCGGCGAGGGGAACAGGCGCGGCAAAGGGGGCAGCGGCGGGACCAGGGTCGAAGGCGGCGGCTGCGGCGGGGGGGACGGCCAACGGGGGGCCGGGGCGCAGCACCCGCGGGCGAGGGCGCCGTCCGGATGATGATGATGATGAGGAGGAGGAGGCAGATGAGTCGGAGGAGGTGGCGCCGGGGAATCGCGCCAACGGAGGGGGCGGCACCGGCGGCGGCGGCGGCGGCCGGCAGTGGCGGCGGCCGCTGACGATGGAGCAGCTGGACGGCGTTGTGGTGAGGCTGGGGCTGGGGCCGGGGCTAGGGGGAAGGTTGAAAACTGAAACCAGGCCCATGCCCAGGCCTAGGCGCGGGTTGGTTGCGAAAGGGGAAGCGCGACGTATGGACTACACACTCCTCCCCCCTCCTCCCCCCTCCTGTGGATCTAATCCTCGCGGATTCGCTACTGCCTCCCCCTTACGTCAATGAAGACAGCTATCTCCTCCCCGCCCTCCCCGCATGAACTGATGATACACACAGGCGCAACCCCGCTCCATCCTCTCATAACACATGTGGACATGCATGATTCCCTCCCCCTCCCCCTCCCCCTCCCCCTCCTCCTCCTTCCCCCCCCCTTCCCCTCCCCCTTCCCCCCCCCCTTCCCCTCCCCCTCCCCCTCCCCCTCCCCTCCCCTTCCCCTCCCCCTCCTCCTCCTCCTCCTCCCCCCTTTCCCTCCTCCCCCCTTTCCCTCCTCCCCCCCGGAAACCCCATCCCTTCCCTCTCCCCCTCGCTCCCCCTCGCTCCCCGCACAGGCCATCCAGCCCTCGGACAAGGAGCTGCCCGTCAACCGGGGCGGAGGCATGCTGAGAGGAGGTGGGGGGGTGGGGCTGTGTGGGTGCGGGTAGGTGGGCGGTGGGCGGGGCAGCCGGAGCTGCAGGGAGGGGTCCTTGAGTTGTATTTGGGGGGTGGGGTTCGAGGGCCTTTTTTCCAGTTTGGGTTCGGGCGGATGGACTGTGCCGCCTTCCCATGGCACCCAGTACGGCAATGCCCTCCTTCCTCCCGCCCCCCCACACACGGGGGGCCCTCCCTTACACACGTTCATGCCGTACAATGCTCCCCGCTCCCCACCCACCCACCTCTTGAACCGGCCCAGGCGCGGGCAACGGCGACGCCTACACGGCCTACCTGGACCTTCAGCGCATCGAGCGCGTCGCCGAACGGGACTGCCGTACTGACGGCCCCATCCGCAGCCGCCCCCCCAAGGGCCCCCCGCAGCCGGGGGAGACGGCCGTGTCTGATGTGTTCGTGCCAAACACGCTGCTGCTGACGGCGGCGGAGGTGGGCTACGTGCTGGGGCAGTCGCCGGGACGGCTGCGCACCAAGGATGTACGAGGTGCCGTACAGGCGAAGAAGGCGGCGCTGGCGGAGCAGCAGGCGGCGCTGGCGGAGGTGCTGGCAGCGTCCGGGGGCGACGAGGGGATACACCCCCTGGAGCGACCCGACATCCCAGCGGAGGTCAAGGTGGGGCGTCGCGGTGTGGTTTCGGAGCGGGAATGGGGGCGACGTGGGGGCCGATGAGGTGTTTCAGGGTGTATATAGGGTCGGGAGTCGTAGACCGTCGAAACACACACCAGCGCAGGTGCCGCCCCCTTACCTGCCCCTCTCGCCGTCCCCCACCCCTCGCCGTCCCCCACCCCTCGCCGTCCCCCACCCCTCGCCGTCCCCTACTCCGCGCCGTCCCCTTCGCGAATCTCGCCCCCCCGTTCCTCCCCTAAAAGGAGGGGAGGAAAAAGACAGCGAAATGGCGAAAAAAATCACCGATTGCCTTCCCCCCCTTCCCCCCCTTCCCCTTCCCCCCTCCCCCCAACCCCCACCCCACCCTCTCCTCGGCCCCCCTTCTGGCTGCCAGGGCGCGCTGTTCCGCATGCAGCTGGCCGCCGCGGAGGAGGCCTCCCGCAAAGTGACCCTCGGGTCGGGCCCCGCGGTGGGGCAGCAGCTGCTCAGCCCCGAGGAGGTGGCCCGCATCCAGCGGCTGCGCGCCGAGCAGCACCACCGCCACCGCCTCAGCGAGGAGACCCGCGCCGCCAACCGGCTGGCCGCGGAGGTGGAGGCGGGGGCTGCGCTGTACCTGCCGCCGCCCAGGACCCAAACACACCCACCGCCGGCCCCCGCCGCACACGCCGCCACCACCGCCGCCACCACTACCACCAGCATCATCCCGGGGGGAACCGCGGCCGCGCCGGCCGCCGGCGCGCAAGCCCCCGCCGCGGTGGCGGCGGCGGCGGCTGCGGCCCGCCCGGGTGCCGCCTTCACCCCCGAGTGGCGGCTGATTGAGGGCAGTGACTGGCCCAAGCGCACTCGCGCTCGGGACCTGTTTATGCGGGCGGTGTGGCGGGTGGTGGCCAATCTGAGGCTGCAGAAGCGGCTGGAGAGGATCAAGGAGGTGCTGGGTGAGAGGAGGGAAGGGGGGGTTGGAGGGGGGAGAGGAGGGGGGAGGGGAGGCGAGGGGAAGGGAAAGGATGCGGGGTGGAGGGGGGAGAGGAGGGGAGGGGAAGGGACGGAGAACTACTACCCATTCGATAAGGGTTTGCGGTTCCGCTGTCTTTACTGACATAGGGTGGGGCCCGGGTTCTAGGGGTCACCCAAGGGGGGAGGTGGTGGGTGACTGGGCTGAGGCTGAGGCTGAGGCAGGGGGCCAGGCCGCCGCGGCGGGGAAAGGCAGCGAGGCGGTCATCGGAAAGGAGCAGCCGGCGGAGGAGGAAGGGGGGAGCTGAGTGTCACCGAGGGCCCCCGACTGGGGACGACAACCTCCCTCATCCGCCCCTCCCCCGCCCCTCCCCCTCCCCCGCCCCTCCCCCTCCCCCGCGGCTCCCTCCCCCCCCCGCGGGGCTCCTTCCCGAATGCGGGCCCCCGCTCTCTCCCTTCCCCGCAGCGCAACTCGGGTACGACAAGCAGAGGCTGGCGGAGGAGGCGGCCAACCCCGTGCTGCTGGTGCAGGACAGCGACCGACCGGGGACGGCGCCCACCAGGTGTGTTGGGGGGGGGGCTGCGGGGCCGGTGGGAGGGTGGGGGGCGGGTGGGTAACTTTCTTCGGAGTAAGCGCTTCGCCGTCTTCGTCCATCCCAACATCGGCAGCTATCGGTCTTTGGCGCCTTCTTGCGCTGTCTGTATTGAAAAAAGGGGGTTGGTGGTGGTGGTGGGGGGTTGGAGAGCGGGGGTGGGTGGGTGTGAGGGTGGGGTGCGGGGCTCCGAGGGGTTAAGGGGTGCAGCCGTCTGCGGCCTGCCCTCCCACTCCCACGCGCGCCTTCCCCCGGCCCCTCCCCCACCGAGCACGAACCCTATCGCCCCCTCCTCCCCCTCTTGACCCCCCCTTGTGGGCCCCCCCCCGGCTGTACGGACGCAGGTACCTGCGGCCGGAGATGGTGCGGGTGCGGCCGCTGCCGCTCTACCGGGACGTGTTGTTCCAGGTGGGGGTGGGGGTGGGGGTGAGGGCTGGGTGGGTGGGTGGGGGTGGGTGGTGGGGGTGGGAGGTGGGGGTGGGAGGTGGGGGGTGGGTGGCTGGTGGGGGTGGGTGGCTGGTGGGGGTTGGGGGGTGGGTTCATCCCCACATCGGCGGCTCGGTCGGGTGCTCTCTTGCGGCTTCGCTGTTAGGACTGACTGACTGACTGACTGACTGACTGACTGACTGACTGACTGACTGACTGACTGACTGACTGACTGACTGACTGACTGACTGACTGACTGACGGACTGACGGACTGACTGACTGACTGACTTGCGGTGGGAGGGGGTGGTAGGGGCACCCGGGGCTGTGGAGGGGGGAGAAGGGAGGAGGGGAGGAGGGGAGCGGCCCTCCCCCACGTCCCCCGACCCCTGGCTCCAGTTCGTACGTCGTTGCATACCTGACCAACGTGTGCCCCCCCCGCCCGCCCGCCCGCCCGCCCGCCCGCCCTCCTGGCGCAGGCCCACCCGCCCCTGGAGGTCAGCCACTACACCGACTTCGACGAGCTGGCACCCTTCCAACTCAAGGTGGGGAGTCGCGTGTGTTTGAGGAGGACTGGGGGAGGGGGGCAGGGAGGGGGGCGGCAACAGGGGAGCGCCCGACAGGAAAAGGGGGGGGTGAGGTAGAGGTGGAGGAACCAGAGACAGGGTGGTAGGCTGGGGTGTTGGGTCCGTCACTGTCGGCGGCTTGGGGGTGTGTTATTAGGCAGGCAGAACAGGAGTGCGTGACGGCTTGGGGGTGGGTGTGTGTGGGTGTGTGTGGGTGTGTCCGGAGCCGGGTCAGGCCCCCTACCTCCCTGGAGGTCATGCGAGCCCGAACCGGTCAAGAGAGCAGGAGCCTCCTTCCCCCCTATCGCCCATCCTCCTCATCATCGTCATCAATGCGGCGCCTCCACAATGCGAGGCGTCAAGGCCCGTCCGTCAACCGCTCCCAACCGCTCCCCCTCCTCCCGCCCCCTCTCCCTCTCCCTCCCACCTCCCCCCCCCCACCCCCGCCAGACCCCCCTGGAGTACCGGCTGCTGGGCTACAGCGCCGAGGAGTTCCCCGGCCTCACCCCCTACCTGCCGCCCCTCCTGGACCAACCGCTCCTGGGAGGCGCCTGCGAGGAGGTGGCCGCAGTGGGCGAGAGCCTGCGCCCCTCGGGCCTCGTGCCGGCGCTGTCCGAGTACCCGCCCCTGCCGGACGCCTGCAAAAACATGCCGTACATCACCCTCGAGATCGGCACGCGGTACGGCCTGGAGCGCATCTACGCCGCGCCGGAGCCGTCGTACGACATGGGGTACGACATGGATTACGTCATCCAGCCGCGGATGTACGACATTTACGAGAGCGGCGCGCACGAGGCGGTGGCGTCGGGCGGCGTGCGGGCGCTGCGCGGCGGCCCCGCGCTGAGTGACGCGTGGCTGGCGCGCCATGACAGCTGGGGGGTGCAGCTGGGCGGGGAGGAGGTGCTGCTGCGGCTGATGTCGGGGCCGGAGCCGGAGGACCTGCCGGCGGACCAGGCGGGGGACGACGACAAGCCGCAGGTACGGCCCTTGGTGTGTGTATGTGTGTGTGGGGGGGGGCGGGGTGGAAGACGGGGCGACGGGGGAAACCGGGGTGTAGCCGAGGGGTGAGAGACCGGAGTTATAGAATCGCGGCAGTAAGGACTGAAGGCAACCCCACCTCCACCCTCACCCCCACCTCCACCCTCACCCCCACCTCCACCCTCACCCCCACCCTCAGCCTCACCCCCACCCTCACCCTCACCCCCACCCCCCTCACCCTCACCCCACCCTCACCCCCACCCTCACCCCACCCTCACCCCCCTCACCCCCACCCTCACCCTCACCCCCACCCTCACCCTCACCCTCACCCTCACCCTCACCCCCACCCTCACCCCGCCACCCGCAGATCCAGCCCAACGTACCCACCGACGAGCAGCTGGCCAGGTACCTGCCCGCCAACAGCCGTACGGAGACGACCGCGGCGGCCGCGGCGGCAGCGCAGCAGGTACGGCACGGCGCGGCACGGTATGGTGGTGTGTACGGCGGTGGCGGTGACGGTGGCGGTGCGGCCTCGTCTGCGCTCATCTTGCCGTGGCGTGCCGCAGGGGGGGGGAGGGGTGTCGATACGGGTTTCGAGAGCCGGAAAGGCGGCCGGCCGGCCGGCCGGGTGGCAGCCACCGCCGTACACCCTTCCAGGGCCACCACCATCCCCCCCACACCCTGCACTCGCCCCCACCGCACCTTTCCCTCCCTCCCTGGCGGCATTGCCCCCCGGCCTCCCCCCCCCCGGGGTTTCCATCCGCGGATACCCCTCTTTGTTTCTTACCCTGACGGTTCCCCCTCTCATTCCTCCCCGCCCACCCGCCCACCCACCCACCTGAGTGTCCCCCTCCCTCGATATGGCCTTGTCTTAGTCCCCTCGCCCCCCCCCTCGCCCCTTTCCGCCCTCCATTCCCTGGCATGTCAATGCGGACAGCGTCCAAACCGCGCACACGTCCTTCCCTTCCCCTCCCTCCCCAACTCCCTACCTCGCCGGCCCTGACCCTCATCGGTCCCCCGTCCCCCCAGGCCCCGCTCCCCGACCCCCCCGCCCGCTACCGACTGGTCCGCGACCGGCACCTGAGCGCTCTGGAGGCGGCCAAGGCGGAGGCCGCCGCCGCCGCCATCGCCGGCCTGGAGCAGAAGCTGGCGGACTACAACGGGCTGCTGCGGCGGCCGTGCTACTTCGCACTGCACCTGTGAGCGGAGGGGCGAGGAGGGCTGAGGAGGCGGCCACCACCGCCACCGCCATCCCCACCCCACCCCACCGCCCCGCCTGTGTGGGGAGGTGTGAGGGCGCACCTCCCTGTGGGCAGTTGGGCCGTTGGGGTGGTTGGCCTCTCTCAACTGTGCGTGTGGAGGCGCAGGAGGCGCAGGAGCAGCTCCCGCCCCGGTCCTCCTCGTCTTCCCCCGTCTCCGTCTCTGTCTCCGGGAGGGGGCTGACGGCCAGTCAGTGGTGGCGCACGTGTGGGGACGAAGAGGAGAGGGGGCCAGGGGCGAGGAGGTGGGGCGGTTGGGCCACCACTCGGGGCCGTGCGCTGCCGGTGGGGTGCAGCCGCCTTGGGTTTGGGTGTGGACTTGGACTTGAGTGAATGGCTGGAGGGTGGGTGGTTAGGGGTTGCTGGCGGGCCCTGGGATGTGAGGACGGCTCAGAGAGGGGCTCGTTGCTGGTGGGAAGGGTGGGTTGACTTGAAGGGTGCCGTTGCCTTGGATTCACACTAGGGTGTTTGTAAGTCAGGAAACACTGAGTGTGTCCGTGTGTGTGTGTGTGTGTGTGTGTGTGTGTGTGTGTGTGTGTGTGTGTGTGTGTGTGTGTGTGTGTGTGTGTGTGTGCTCAGCGGAGGCAGCAAGTCGCGCGCCCGGGCTGCCGCAGCTGTTTTGGTCTGGGGATTGGGGCGGGGGATGTTGGCGGCAGGGAGGGGGACTGTTCGCGATGTACCGAATGCGCCCCCGGTCCGTCAGCTGTCGCCCCCCTGTGGAGCTGCTGGCGATGACCGTGGGTGTGTACGGCAGCTACCGCGAGCTGTGCCTACCCGCAGCACTGGCTGGAGACGAGGCCGTCCTGCGATTCAATCAATCCGGCATCTGAGCCATCCCGCTGCGCCGAGTACGGCATCTCCCCCCATTGTCCGTGTTGGTCGTCCCGACAGGCGGTCGCCGGGTAAAGCGCGCTCCTCACCCTCACCCTCACCCTCACCCGCACCCCGGGGTGGGCGCCGTCCGCCGCCCCGTCCGCTTGCGTGCGCTGACTTGACCTCCCCCTCCCAACCCCAGCACCAGCGCCAGCCCCAGCTCCTTACGCCAGTCCAGAAACCACAAAGCGCGCCTCCCCGGGCCAGTACAGTACAGCCGCCCGCCGCACGTACCCGCTCGCCCATCGCCCCCCCATCGACGCCCCATCGAGGTGCCAGGCCCCCTCCCCTCCCCTCTCCTCCCCCGGATCGGTGGGTTCTCTTCTCGTGAGATTGATGGAGACGTACAACCAGACGTACATCCGTATAGATCTGTCGTACCTCTCCTCCCCACAGCTCTACCACTACGTCCGCAGCCGCCGCCTCGCTCCGCCGTCCCCCTTCTCGCCGCCCGAACCGCTACCCCATCGAGGTACGGGACCGTACGGGACAGGGCCCACAGGCCGCGGGCTTCGGTCGGCACCGCACCGCAGCGCTCCCCCCGTCCGTCCGTCCGTCCGTCCGTCCGTCTGGCTGCCTCCTCCCGGGTGGCCTCTCAGCATATTCCCGCCCCGCCCCTCAGCCAGCTCGCCGGGCCCCCCGCCATCATCCCCCTCCCCGCCGGGAGCCCCCTTCCACACCACCTGTGCCCCCGGCTGTAGCGACAAGCGCACAGCAGCCGTTCGAGCCTGCTACTGCTGCTGCAGGCACTACTACCAGCAGCAGCAGGCCGCTTACAGCAGCAGCTGCGCTGCAGCCCCAGTCCCTGCCGCCCCAGTTGGTGCGGGGACGCCCCTGCCCCCTGCCCCCCCCCTGCCCCCTGCCCTGCCCTAGGGCGGCATGCCCTCCAGGATCTTCAGGTTGGGGATCCAGAGCACCAGCGCCGTACAGGCTGACGCCACCAGCACCCTCCGATTGGAGCAGCGCAGGCAGGTAGGCACTTGCGAGTGGCCCTGCCACACCGCCACCTCGCGGCCGCTGTCGATGTGCCAGACGCGGATGGCCCGGTCATCGCAGCCTGAGGGGGGAGGCGGGGGCGGGGGGGGGGACACAGACACACACACACACCTATTTTATACATAATACACATACACAGTCCTCTCTCAGACATGTACACACACTCACACACACGTCAACCTAAAGATTGGCGCGGATTTCCTCACAATAAACAAACACAGCACATACTCAATACACACACGCGCACGCGTTTCAATCGGTCGCCTCTCCAATCCAGACCCACGCAGGGAAGGGCGGGGGACGGGTGGCGGAGTCGCCCCCCTCTGGTTTCACCCTGGCACCCTAGAGCGGCGACAGCCCCACAGGCCCCGAGCAGCCCAGGGGCCCCTGGGGCCCCAATTAAGGAGGGGAGGGAACCCCGCCTGCTTCCGTGACCTCGCCCCTTCCCCCCTCCAGGGCGCCGCCTTGGAGGCGGGAGGGACGCCGGCCGCCGGAGCAACCCCCCGCCTCCCCGCCGGAGCAACCCCCCGCCCCCCGCCGGAGCGCGCGCCCCCGCGCCCTCCCCTACCGCCTACCGCTGAGCAGGTACTGGTTGTCGGAGCTGATGGCCGCCTCCACCGCACACCCGGTTTCCGAGATGCCGTTGGCGAAACGCTTGACCACCGTGCCCTGTGCAGCGCATGCGGGGGGGGTGGAGGGCGGGGTGTGGGGGCGGGGTGTGGGAAGGAGGAGGAGGAGGATGGCGAGGGGCTGGGGCCGGATGGCAAGGCGGTGGGCGGACCCCCTGACCTCCGGGGCGGCTGCGCTGATAAAGTGAGCTCCCTGGGTGATAAACTGACTAAAGAAATTAGCCCAAAAAACACCTGGCCCAGGCACACCCAGATCCGTGGGTGAGGGGCGGGCGTCCCGGACCCCCTGACCTGCCGACTGCCCGACTGCGGGCCCGACCCACGGCAGGGGGCCTCATACTCATACCACCCGCCCGCCCATAACCGCACGCGGCCTCTAGACCCCGCCCCCATCCCTCTCCACCCCCCGCCCTCCCCATCCCTCCCCCCCATCCCTCCCCCCCATCCCTCTCCCCCGCACCTTGTACGCGTCAAGCAAGTAGATGCGCCCCTCCACCACCGCCATCAGCAGGTTGCCGTTGTTGGAGAACTTGATGTCCGCAAAGCCCGTCGGAGAGCCCTTCTCGTCCTCAACCTGGGGGGGAGGGGGGGAGGAGGGGGCGCGGGGGAGCGGAAAGTAAAGACTGTCCGGCGAAAGGGGGGGAAGGGGGGAATTGAAGGGGGGGCCGAGGGGCGGGGCGAAGAAGGGCGGAGGAAAACACCACTTAGCAGCGAAAGCAGCCCGCCAAACGGTCGCCAGTGTCGTGCCGGCGCCGATGCGCGGTCGGTAAGACGCGCCCCCGCCCCCCCCGGGTGTGGGGGCACAGCCCTGCGGCGGGCGAGGAGGCCCTGGGGTGCCCGGCACCCAACAGCCCTCCCCGCCCCCCTTTTGAGCCTCTGGGCTGCCGACTGCGCAGAGGGGCCAGATATCGACATATCCGCCCACATCCGCCGCCGGGGGGAGGGGGCGGGTGGGGGCCGAATCCGCAAGAATGCGCAGAACGCGGCCCTCGAGGACCCACAGGGCGCAGCGCAGCGCAGCACAGCACAGCACAGCACAGCGTCCGGTCCCCCCTCAGCCAGCCCGTCCCCAGTCGGCGCTCCCCGTTCTCCGGGCCCTGCCGTACCGTGAAGGTGTCGAAGGGGCCCTTGTCGTACGATCTCAAGTCGTACAACTTGATGATGCCCGACTCGGTGGCTACGGCGAAGACGAGGCCCTGCTGGTCGATGGTGGCGGTGGGGTTGCCGGGGACCTGCGCGTGGTGCGTTCGTATATAAAAATACACATTCGTACATAAAACATACACATTCGTACATAAAACATACACATTCGTGCATAACACATACACATAACATCCCCACATTCGTAAATAACACGTACACATACACGGCGTGAACAGACGCGGTTCGGACCCCACCGCGCCCCAGCCCACCCCACCCGGGATGCGAACCAAGTACCCAGATGCGACCCGGGCCTGAGTGCGCCGTCCTGGGTGGCCCCGAAACCCCCTCACCCCCCCATCCCCCCCTGGAGCTCCCACCTGTAGGCAGCCCTGGCAGATGTTGGTCCGTATGTCCCACAGCCGTACAGTCTTGTCCTGCGGGTCGGATCCGGGTCCAGGGGGGGCGGAGGGTCGCCGTGGGCGAGTAGGCGTCACTAGAACCGCGGAGAGGTGCGATGACGTCATGCCGCGGGGTGGGACGGGCTCTTGTGCGCTGGCGCTCGTTGAGATGCCCTCTGCAGAGGCGGCTGGGCTGGCGTGGGCTGGCGGCTGGACAGGACAGGGCAGGGCAGACCTACACCCCTCGCCCGCTTCCCTCCCCTCCCCCCCTTCCCCTCCCCCCCCTCCCCCCCACTGCCCCACCTGCGCAGCGGACACCAGGGTGTCGTTCTTGGGGGACATGCACAGCGAGTTGACCTGCAGGCAGATGGACCGGAGCACGGGGATGGGGAATGGGGCACGGGGAGGTGGGTGGGTGGCCGGGGGAGAGCCGGAAAGCCCCCATCAGCGGCGCCGCCACCTCCCGGGGGGGATGGGTCGCCGGCCCTGCGGCAGTCCTTGCTCCCAATACCCACCGAAGCACATTCCTCGCCTGTGCACACACACACACACACACACACGCACACACACCCTACAGACCAAGCCCCCGCCGGCCGCCCTCTCTCCTCCCTCCCCGCCCCTATTTAGTGCGAAAACGACCCCCACCCCAACCCTCCGCGTCCGCCAGCCCCTCCACCTGCGCCGTGTGGCCCTCCTCCATATGGTATGTTAATCACGACAGCGAAACCGCCCTCCCTCCCTCCCTCCCTAAGCTCCCCCCGCGCCCCCACCTGGGCTGTGTGGCCCATGAAGTAGCGCAGGTAGGTGTTGGAGTACAGCGAGTGGTATCGGAGCGCGTGGGCCTCGATGGGCTTGAGCGGCCCGCCCTCCCGACCCGTGGACTGCCGCCAAGGGGGGAGCGGGCAGGGAGGGAGCGGGCAGGGAGTGAGGGGCAGGGAGTGGGCCGTGCAAGTGGACAGGGTTACGTATGGCTCCAGGAGAGGTGAGAGGGAGGGGCGTGTCGAGGCGACCCGGGAGGGGCAGGGGGAGGGGGAGGGGGAGGGGCAGGGGCAGGGGGAGCGCAGTTATCACTCATCAGGCGGCTTGATGGGCACGCCTCAGCACGTAGAAGCCGCAGGACCGGGCCCAGCCGCACCCACCTCCTGTGCGCCAACAAACCACCCCTGCCCCACCCCGACCGACGCAACGCAGCGCGGCAAGGCACCCAGCCTGACCCACCCCCACACCACCCCGGCCCAAGCACCCAACCCAGGGCGCCCTGAGCACACAAAGCCCTGAGCAGGGCGGCGGGGGCTCGGGGGTAGGACGGGCAGGCGCACCACATGGTTTGCGCAGTCCCCCTCCAGTGCCCCTCTCCGGAGATGAGGGGGAGGGGGAAGCAGTCATTCGGGGTCCCCCCTCGTTGGCGCGGTGCAATGCACGGACACCCCACCCCCCAACCGGCGCAGGGTACGTGTGTGTGTGCGCGCGGGGTGCCTGGGCCCTCGGGCCGGCGCCTTGCGGGCTGCTCCGCTGACACCGCGCCCCCCTTTGCCCTGCCTGTGGGCCTTCCGCTGCCCCCTTCCCCCCATCTGGTCTGCCCCATCCCGAGGTAGGGGGAGCGGCCGAGTGCACAGCGCGGGTAGCCCCCACCGGCCGCCGGGGTACCTTTCGGGAGGCGTAGACTATGCAGGTGGGGTCGTGCGTGAAGCACACGTTCTGGACGCCGTATTTTCTGCTGTGGAGGGTGTCCAGAGGCACGCCCCTCGCGACATCGTACACACGGATCGAGTCATCGTCGCTGGCCGTGACCAGCAGGTCCTCCGTTCGGCAGAAGTCCATCGAGTTGATGCGCTGGTGGCCATCCTTTAGGTATGAGTGTCGGGTTGAATGCAGCGGACAGGCGGCGGTCAGCTTTGGCTGGTGAAGGGGAAACAGCGGCTCGATAGAAGGAATTATACCTTAAAACACTTTCCCACTCCCATTGCTCGCAAGACGCGGTCGTCCAGTGCCAACTGCTGCGCCATAATTAGCTGCTGCGTTCGGTTAGCAGCTGACTCTGTTGCGGCTTCAGTTCGCTCCAATCTAGTTCTTGAATTGCAAACTTATAATTTATGTAAAGTAAGTTCTGAGTTTGTTGTCACATGATTACACATCAGCGGAACTAGGCCGAAGCCGAAATCCTCTCCAAGACACGCAACCAAGTGCTTGAGTGTAAAAGCTCTTAACTAGAGGAGGCCATGGACGTGGAAAATGTATGATGTGTATGAAGGAATGAAGCTATGAACGCATCCGCTGACGACCTGTATGTTTTGATGGTTGCCGTTGGCGGTTGACCCGCACAGCCTGGAACGTCGTACAAGTACAAAACCACACATATGCCCGCCCAAAGAAGACGGTTGGGCAGATGTATACATGTTTCATGGCACTCATCATGTACCTAATTTTGGATGCAGGGTTGTTGCTCCGCCTTGCGGTCACCTCGGGATTGGTTCATCCGGTTGCGACAGGTGGTGTACTGGACAGGAGCTATGAGCGGTCGGGCTTCAGCCCCATCCCCGGGGAGCCGCCGGCCGGTACCTCCTGTGCAGCTCTTGGGTTCTCTGGGTTGGTGAAGCGATGCTCCTTGGCATGACCGGCATGACGGCCCGGGGCTGCATGTTAATTTCAACAATTATTGTGCGCCGGGGCTGCCCCGAAAGGCAGCGTTGTGACGACGGCGTCGTCGACAAACACACACCGAACAGCTCCCTTCCCCTGAACTCTACATCACTAACCGGCACAACTCGGCCCGCCCGCAGATTCGGTGGATCTGAGAAAACGATTTCTGCGATGATCACGAATGCCGGGTACGTCGGCAGCTCCTTCGCCCCGTGTCCCGTCAATCGGCCAGGTGAGCGTGCAGAGCACACGGCCAAGCTCGCGCCCCGTCCCCATTATCGTCAAGCAGTTTGCAGGACTCGTGCAACGCCACACAAGATGAGACAGAGTTTGGACGTTGGCAGGCTCACGCGAGTCGAGGTGTGAGCGCCGCGCCGCGCGAGTTGAAGCCTGTTTTGTTGCACAAAAAATGACACACCGAAGGATACACACCAGGCACCGAAGGACACACACGCCCCTTTTCTTCCTCCGCAAGGGGAGGAGAGTGCTTCGGCGGTCTTTCCGTTCGGGCTGGGTCAGCAGCCCTTGGCCTGATATGTAACACATAC
The DNA here is from genome assembly GCA_003117195.1 of Eudorina sp. 2006-703-Eu-15. NCBI lineage: Eukaryota > Viridiplantae > Chlorophyta > Chlorophyceae > Chlamydomonadales > Volvocaceae > Eudorina > Eudorina sp. 2006-703-Eu-15. Next base: position 657,256 of record BDSI01000068.1, on the reverse strand, counting down.
GCACACACACATATACACACACACGACGGCATTCGCCGATGACCCGGATGTATGCATTGCTATTTTGCCGCGACGCAAGTCTGCCATCAGCCGTGCGCCAGCGCCACTAGAGACCGCCGCTTGAGCGAGGTGGACAACGCGCAACCCCAATCACGAAGGTATACCACATACTCGCTCTCGGAAATCCGTCCGTGGGGCCGCGTCACGCCAAAAAATGACATGGGCCACTGTCCCCGATCAGCCGGGGGCGACCGCGCGCGTTTCCGTGCCGGTCCGCGCTGGTGGGCTGCAAGCTGTCGCAAAGGAACACGTCAACAAGCGCGTGTTCAGGACGCTCCGCAAGTGCCCTCTCAACCGCCGCCGCCGCTGCTGCTGCTATTTTTGCTCCTGTAACGGGGATTGCATAGCCGCCGAGAGCTCCGTTCACCAGCGCGTGCACCATTCAAGCCCCACTCGCGACAGCTCCTAACCGACCGCACCGTACCGCACAACTCGGGCTCTTTAAGAGCTACAGTTTCGTATAAATTAATAATGTGCCCCAACCTCTGGCACTCCCAAACACATAACCTATACACAGAAAACGGTTCGGCCGGGTTTCTCACGAAGCACAGAAAAGGGCTCCACCTTGTACGGACGGCCCTCGTCCAGTCCCCACAGTTTCAGGCATAGGTTTACGGCGAGAGTGTGTGAGGCAGTGCAGCTCAATCGCCGTTGATCCGCAAGACCGAGCCCACCCGCACACCCCATCCTTGACCTGGCTGTGCACAGCAGCCCGGTGGGGACCGTCGCCCCTGGGCGGGGCGCCGCCGCCGCAAACGTGCCCCTCTTGCCGCCGTGCCCTCGCTCTCGTAACCCTGGAGCTTTGTCCTCCTCCTCCTCCTCCTCCTCCTCCTCCTCCTCCTCCCCGAGAGACAGAGACGAGAGGCGCAGCAGAGCCGGCGGACCGAGCACCGTGTGCCGCCAGAGCTCACACGCCATTACATCCTGGGCGCTACCTGGTTCCCCATCTCATTGCCGATTGACTCGCAGCCAGCCGCCCGGCGGTTTCCGTCTTGACACACGGCAAACCGCAAATGACAAACGGCCAAACCCGACCGGCCTCGTGAGCCTGGGGCTCCCAGCAAAGCAATCCCAACGGGCATCTCCATCCCTTGCACGCCCCTGGCATCCCACATCCCGTGCAGACGCCACCCGCACCCGCACCCGGCACACACGGACAGACACAGCGGGCACGCCAGGGCTTGCTGCCCCTGGGCGCTGCACGCATAGCCTGGGGGCCCCGCGGGGCACAGGTCCGCGGAACTCACCCATTTGCCAACGTTCCCCCCGCCCACATCGCCACACGCCGTCCCCTTGCCTGACGCCGCAGGCGCAGCCAGGAAGGCATGCGTCCCGAGGACCCGGCCAGCGGCACTGGGATTGGATGCTGGCCTGGGTGGGTTTCATGGTAGGAATTCATGGACGCGAAGCGACCGCCGCCGAGGCGAAGCGACCGCCGCCCCCGGCGGCTTGCTTCGTTTTAACACGCTGGCAGAGGGGCGTTGCGGCACACCACCGAACCCAGTCCATCCCGGCCCGGTCGGCCCCATCCCGGGCCATACGACCTGAACACAGGCTTGAGATAAGACACCAGAAATGCTTCGACTCGTTCACAGGGCCGATCGCGTGTGGAGCCTCGAAGGTGGGCACATGCACAACATCTATGGCCCCCCACCGGCTTGGCCCGCACCCGCCACGCCGCCAGAAAGCAACCCCGCCCTTCCTTCCCCCAAGGACAGCCACCGCCCCGCCGTCGCCTTAACGTGAAGGACAGCGCCCTTGCCGCTTCCGCGGCTACGGAACAGCCACCATCGCCTCCCGATCGCGCCGCCCTCGCCTCCGCACCACCGCCTCGTCACCACCGCCTGACCGGCCACCAGCCGGGACCAGCAGGAGCCAATCAATGCCTAATCGCGACCACAACACACAGGTCGGGCGGATTTCTTGACTCTAAACACACCGCGCTGCGCCGCGGAACGGGTGCGACTGGACACACGTGCGGACAGGCAGTCGCGGCAGAGGACACGTCTGCCCGACCGCTGGCAAACCCCACAGGAATGCGTTTGATCTATTGTATAATTCAGCGGGAATACAGCTCATTCTCTCTCCCATGGTGACTGTGTGCTCAGCGAAGAGTAGGTCTGTGTGCGTGTGTGCGTGCGTGTTGCCGCACCGCGCGGCTGCTCCCGCGCTAGTAGGCACACCAAGCGTGTGTTCGACAGAGCGGCGCGCTCGCCGCGCCTATGTGTGCGCGCATTTACGGCATGCATGCATCCATTGTGAGGAAACCCATATGCCCGCAAACACGCATGTGCAGCGAGGAAACCCGCGCGCACATGTGTGCTGCCCGGGTGTTTTTCTGCAGCGCACCCACCCTACATGATGGTGCAGCAGCACTGATCGTTAGGCGCGGCAGCCCCGCCTGAAGCCGGTGGTGGCCCCGGCTTGGCCGCCGACGTGACGGCTGTGAAGCCAGAGACCGCGTCCGCCGCGGCTTTCTGCGCGCCCGCCGCCGCGCCCGCCATTTGAACCTTGATGTCGTCCGCCTTCGCGGCAGCGCTTGCCACCGCCGATGCCGCGCCCTCCTGCACGTCGGCGGCAATTTCCCCGGCCCCTGCCTTGGCGGCCGCTGCCTTGTCCTGAACCGCCTGAGCGGCCGCAGACTGAGCCGCCGCAGCCGCAGCCGTAACGTCCGCGGCCTTGGCCTGCGCGGCTTGTTGCAGCTCTGCGGCCTTGCCCGCCGCCGCCTCTTGCGCCGCCGTCGCCGTCTCCTGCGCCGCAGTGGCTGCCGCTGCTGCCTTCTCCTGCGCCGCAGTGGCTGCCGCTGCTGCCTTCTCCTGCGCCGCAGTCGCCGCCGCGGCCGCCTTCTCTTGCGCTGCAGTCGCCGCCGCAGCTGCTTGATCCTGCGCCGCAGTGGCTGCCGCTGCTGCCTGCTCCTGCGCCGCACTCGCCGCCGCAGCCGCCTTCTCTTGCGCCGCATTCGCGGCCGCTGCTGCTTGCTCCTGCGCCGCCGCTACCTTCTCCTGCGCTGCAGTCGCCGCCGCGGCTGCCTGCTCCTGCGCTGCAGTCGCCGCCGCGGCTGCCTGCTCCTGCGCCGCAGTCGCCGCCGCGGCCGCCTTCTCTTGCGCCGCATTCGCGGCCGCTGCTGCTTGCTCCTGCGCCGCCGCTACCTTCTCCTGCGCTGCAGTCGCCGCCGCGGCTGCCTGCTCCTGCGCCGCAGTCGCGGTCGCGGCCGCCTTGGCAGCCGCAGCGTCGGCCGCTTCCTGCGCCTTTGCCTGCGTTTCCTCCACCTTGTCCGCGACAGCGGCCTGGGCCGCGGCCGCCTTCTCCTGCGCCGCTGACGCGGCGGCGTGCGCCTGGCTGGCTGCAGCATCTGCAGCAGCCTTGGCCTGAGCAGCGGCCGCCTCCTGTGCCTGCGGCGCCAACGCACCACCGTTGCGCCTTTCAGCAGTCCCTCGCGACAAGGCCAAGACATGGCAGGGCTATTTCCTCATCACACGCGTTGCCAGCGCTGTGCTGCTTCGCCTGGCTTCGCCTGGCTTCCCGTGTTCCCGTCCGCCCTTCCGCAGGTCAGTAAAATCGTTTCCTTTGCACAGGCAGGGGTAGGCCTGTGCTGGGCCTGTGCTGTCGGCATGGCACGCGTTAATGCCCCAGCCGTGATGTAGTAGTGATGGTTTGCTTGCTTGCACTGATTTCGGCGCATACCGCACCTCTTTCATCACTCTCTCCGTGCGTGGCCCCCCGCTAAGCTAGTTCCTCTCCGGCCTAGCTACAGCACCACCACCACCACCACCACCCGGTACGCCACTCCGTTTCCGGCCTAGGCTATCGCAACCCTTCCGGGCGTTTGGCGCTCGATGGCCGCCGCCAACCAGATGCGCTGCGCAGAGGGCTGTTGAACCGCTCTCCGAGCCCCCGATCTTGGTAGATTTCCCCGCCCCTCCTCGGAATCATAGGTGTCTACTCAATTCCTATACCGCACCCCCGTCCCTCCCTCGTCCCTCCTCACCTCAACCGCCTTAGCCTGAGCTGCAGCCGCGGCCGCCTCGGCCTGTTCCTCCATGGCCGCCACCTTCTCCGCTGCCGCCGCCTGCTGCGCCGCCACCGTCTCCTGCGCCGCATTCACCGCGTCCGTCGCCGCTGCCTCCGCCCGGGCTGCGGCCCCCGCGGCCGCCGCTTGCGCTTCAGCAGCCTTGTCCTGCGCCGCCGTGACCGCCTCCCCTGCCTTGGCGGCTGCCTGGTCGGCCGCGGCCTGCGCCTTCGCCTGCGTCTCCTGGACCTGGGCCGCGGCCGCAGTCGCAGCCGCCGTGGCCTTCTCCTCCGCTGCCGCTGCTGCGGCTTGCGCCTGCGCGGCGGCCGAGGCGGCGGCCGCCTCGGCCTGGGCGACGGTGCTGGCAACTGCCTGCTGCGCCTGCGGAGCATGTCAACAGCGCAAAGCCAGACGTAAATCAGTCAGGGCGCGAGACCAACTGTCTACACAACCACCACCAAGAGACCGCCGCTTCCTCATTACTTTCTTTAAACCCAGGACGCCACCTCCCTCCCTCCCTCCCTCCCTCCCTCCCTCCCTCCAGTGTAACCGATGGGCAGCCACGATGGCCCGGGGTGCAGGGCGGCAGGCCGCATACATCCAGGACAACAAGAACAACGCAACTCATCAGGTCACGACAACGATAACTCCACTGTGCACCACGTCCCACTGCTAGCATCTGACCTGCAGAGACCTTCCCCAACATGCCCTGGCCTTCGGTGATGTAAGACACTACCTCCCCCAACCCCAGGGAAGGTAGTGTCGGTTTTTGGGTGAATTTCTTTTTTTAATTTATCCCCCAACCCCAGTAAGACACTTGCCCGTTTCGGGTTTCTTTCTTTTTTTGAAAATAACCCCCAGATCTGTGGGTCGACACGCTCTGGTCACGAAGTGGCCGCATCTTAGCACTCATTCGTTCCATCGCCATCCATTCGACCCATCGCCCCCTTTGCCCTTATCCTTCTTAGTCGCTCATCAAGAGAGCGAAAACCCGCAGGACAGTCGCCCATAGCCCCCGTACCTCTGCTGCTTTCTCCTGAGCAGCTCCGACCGCCGCCTGAGCCTGTTCCTGCACCGCCGCCGCCTTGGCTGCTGCGGCGTCCTGCGCCGCCGCGGCCGCGTCCACCGCCGCCTCCTGCGCGGCAGTCAACTTAGCCTGCGCCGCCTCTTGGGCCTCCGCCGCCTTGGCGGCCACCGCCTCCTGCGCATCCGCCACCTTGGCCGCCGCCGCCTCCTGCGCCGCCGTCACGCCCGCCTGCACGGCCGTGACCTTATCCGCCACCGCGTCCTCAGCCGCCGCCACCTTGGCCTGGGCGGCGTTCTGTGCCGCAGCTGCCGCCGCCGTCGCATCCGCAACCACCTTCTGCGCCTCCGCGACCTTGCCCGCGGCGGCAGCGACGGCGGCGTCGGCGCTCGCTGTGGCCGCCGCAGCCGCCGCGGCGGCTTCCGCCACCGCCGCCTCGGCTCCGTCCTGCACCGCCGTCACGCCCTCTTTGACCAACCTACGATCCCACATGGCAAGGAGCAGAGGCAGCCATTGCACGGTATATGGGTCTTTTGACGGTGACCGTCATTATCTATCATTACATCGCCGTAAGGCGATCGCCACCGAGCAACGGGCAGGCGGCAGAAAGGGAGGAATGAAGGAAGAGTGGCCTCTCCAGCGCACCGTACCGGGTAACTGCCCCCGGGGCCGTGCTCCGGGGGGTAATAGGAAATTGGTAGACATATTTTATACTGCGCTGCTGCCCGCTGCGCTGTGCTCCGGGAGGGGGGGGTGGGGGGCCGGATGGGGTGGGGTACGGGCGCGCTCCGCTGGAGCGAGCACCGCACACAGCGGCCTTTGTGGCATGTGTCAGTGTGCACAAGTCAGCATGAGTGGCACATTTGACCAAAGACCGCGGCAGTCGCAACGACCGGGAACAGCTGGCGATCGGCAGCGACCTCCACGGGCCGCCGAGGACTCGTCAGGGGCGATGGCAGGAAAGCGCCGAAGCCGCACAGCGGAGACACAGCGGAGGCACCGCCGCGGCCACTGACTTCCGAGAAAGCTGCTGTTCTCCCGGAAGAGCTGCCCCTGCTTGAGCTGCCCCTGCTAGAGCTGCCCCTGCTAGAGCTGCCCCTGCTAGAGCTGCCCCTGCTAGAGCTGCCCCTGCTAGAGCTGCCCCTGCTAGAGCTGCCCCTGCTAGAGCTGCCCCTGCCAGGATTGCCCCCCCCCAAAGCGCTGCCCCTGCTAGGATTGGCCCCCAAAGCGCTGGCCCTGATAGAGCTGCCCCTGCCAGGATTGCCCCCCCCAAAGCGCTGCCCCTGCTAGGATTGCCCCCCAAAGCGCTGGCCCTGCTAGAGCTAACCCTGGATCTCACCGGATCTTGATGAGGCCCTCCACGGTGGCCGCCAGCTGCACATAGTTGCGAGTTTTGGCCGTCCAAGCCGCCGGAATGGCCGACACGCCCCCCTGGACCACGCCATGCCAGCAGCAGCGGACAGAACCATCAACAGAAGATTGAGATGCCCGGACACTAGTTTGTGAGGCGCGCCGCGAGCCTTCCGGATGGAAACACAACGACGAGGAAACGCACCCAGCAGCGGAGGCGGGGCAAGAGATCGGCAACATGGGTACATGGCAGGACCCGCCAAACGTGCGCCCGTCCATTCGGCGGTGCTGTGTTGGTTGCTGATGGGTGATGTGTCCTACCTGGCCCGCCAGCAGCGCGCCCACGAGGATGGCCCTGGAGCAGTTGTCGCCACCCAGCAGCAGGTTATTGCGGACACCCGTCTCGTAGTCGGGCGCCTGGAAGAGGGCAGCAAAAGGGGAGAAGTAGGCCAAGAAACCTCTCTGTGTGTGTATGTGTGTGTGTGTGTTTGTGTGTAAATGAATAACTGAGCCGCGAGAAGCACACCTGTGTGTGTACGTATAAAAATAAACCGCTGACTGCCGCCGCTGCTGACTGCCGCGCCCCCATTCCCCAACCAACCTCGCAGCGCCCGCCGCTCGTCCCCGGCGCACCCCCCTCCCCCCCCCCTTTGTCCGCACCGCACCTGCAGCGCCACAAGCAGCGCCGCCTTCAGGCAGCCGGGGTTGCCGCAGCCCGCACCCCAAGGTCCAAACTTGACCTCGGGACCGTCCTGGTACATCAGGCCTGTAGGGCGGCGCAGCAGGTAACGTGTAACGTCATCCGGGGACGTCATGCCCCGGCTGACCGAGTTCGTTCTGGCTTGTTGATAACTTTGCACGCACGGCGTGAGTCCGCGTAGGCGCACCGGGCGCCACCTCCCAGACGATTTGTCTGGGGCTTGCCTTTTTGTCCTCCCCACGCATGGAGGGTACGGCAGGGGTTGCCGCAGGCTGCTGCGTGCGTGGCGAAGCCGACAGATGGGGCAATACACAACGCCACGTTGATGCGCGGCGCCCACAGCCTCCGGTGACTTGTACATTTTGTGTGTTTCGTGCTGTGGATCCTGGATCCGGCGAGTGGATCCGGTGAGTGGTCGGTCCCTCACCCCTGGGATGTAGGTCCTTCTTTGCGAGGACCTCTTGCACCGCCTCCCGCGCCTTGGGCTTGTCGTCCAGCCCTCCCTCGGGCGTCAGGACCCACTCCAGCGCCGCCTCCACGCTGCCGCCCTGGGACAAGAGGAAGTGCGCGGTGAGGAGAACGGGGAGGGGGAAGAGGGGGAAGAGTTAACGGGAAGGAGGAGGGATAGGACCAAGAGGTGGGAGCGCTCTAAGAATCCATCCAACAGACTTTGATGGCCGTGCACCCCTGCGGGATCCGCAAAGTCCTTCCTTCCATGCCAAGTCCGTGCTGCTGGAAAGCCCGACCAGGTCTGTCCGGTACCGGAAAGACTCCGGCCCACAAGCGGTATGATTATCCGTACACGCTTGGGCGGCAAATAAATCTAGCGCTGAGGGGGCCCGGCAACAATGTGCCAGGAGTCGCAACCGGTAAGCTGGCAGCTGATGCCGATCGTCGGCGCATTGGCACTTGGCACGGCCGGGAGACCGCAGCACACACCCAACAGCCATGCCACCAGCCCGTCCTGAAGACGAGAGTGGGGCAACCCACATCGTGCCGACCCATCCAAAAGCCACCCAACTCCTCCCGCGCCCTTCTCCCCTCCCGATTCGCCTCGGTAGTGTCCCCCTATCCCACCCCGATCCGCCTCGGCAGCGTTCCCCTAACAGGCCAGTGTGCCCAACAAGATTTGTTCCCTGTTTGCTCCCTCCTCATCATGTTGCGATATCTCGTTCCAACGCTATTTGAAATGCTGTCTACCAATTGTCTTAATATTTCCATCTCCACCAGCCGTCGCCGGTCCCCACCGTTTGCAGCACGCGCTCCAGCACCCGCGCCGCGGCCCATGCCAGCTCCACCGCCACATCGTTGTTCTGCTGCGCCCGAACCGCATGCTCGATCCCCTCGCGCAGCGCCTCACCCTTGTCGTTCAGACCGCCGTACAGCGCCACGACCGCCGGCGCTTTGACAAAGCAGTTGGCCTAAGGGTCCGCACGGGAGTGCGACCGGGAGGGGAAGGGGGGTCATACCGCAGGAGGCGTGACGACGTATGATGTGGGTTCCAAGGCATGCCAGTAACGCACAATCGAAGAAAGGGATACATCGTGCAAGCACACGCACACGCACAAACACACATACAAGCACCCGGCGGGCACGGGTTTCATCGCTGCATACACGCATCGATTCGGGTCGGGCGGTTTGCCTTGGCTATGACGCACTACCGGACCGATCACCAGAGACACCACCCCGCGCGGCACCTGCCTGGTTGTCCATCGTGTCGCCACAATCCGGCCAGGCCTTGCCCTCCGCCACCGCATCGCGCATGGCCTTCGCGCTGTGGTTCACGTACACCAGCGGCGGCTCCGAGGAGTAGTGCGCCGCCAGGTACTGCGCCAACACGGGGGTGCGGAGAGCGTACCGTGGACGGTGCGTGGTCAGGACAACGGCTGAGCGTCGCAAAGAGGAAGACAGAAAGGCAGATTGCTCCGCGCGCCTGGAGATGTGCAATGGGCTCCGCCTGTCTGGCTGCCCGTGGCAGCGCCTGCATGACGCCGCGAGTGACTCCCGTGATGCGGTCAGGACCGCGGCATGGCCCACCAAATCCTTGGTTCCCAGTCGACCGCCATCAACTGCTGTTGCCGATCTGGCAGCTTTTCAAACGCAGGCCAACAGCCCTTCCTGTCCTCCGCATCCGGCGAATGCCCGTTACTAGTTTACCGACCGACCCACATGCCAGGCACTGCCCTACGCTAGCGACCCGCGCTCATTGGTCTGGGGTTCCAACGGTAGCTGCCACGCACCTTTGACCAGGCCTGCGGCTCACAGTCGCCTGTCGTGGCCATGAAATTCACCAGAGGAAGCAGCTCCTCGCCATACGGGGATAGATCGCCAAGGCCACAAGTGTAGAAGGGGCATGAGGGCGGGTCGAAGAACTCCGGCTCTTTCGTTCGGTCCACAGGGGTGGTCAGCGTTTCCCGCAGCTTGTTTCTATTGTATATCCACTACGTATGGGAGAGATAGAGGGAAGGCGGGGTACGTTAGCAACGACATCGTGGGAGCGTGCAAGGTCCTGCAAGGCCGGGCCAGGTGGTGCTGCAGCCGTCACAAGTTTGCCAGCTGAACTGAGGCGAAACCAACAAGCCCAAATGCAGCATAAATCCTGTAATGCTGTCGACTCAATTCACGCCCAGCATCTGTATGGAGAGCAAGCTAGGAAGGCTGGATAGGGAGCTGCCGTTACTACAATTTTCCGGCTCTCGTGCGTTGTAGGTCAGAATAAACGTTACCAGTGAGGCAGAGGTTTACAATGAAACCGAGCAAGGCTGTGCCAAGTGCACTTTGCCCTTGTGATTGCTTCGATGAAGGCGACTTTCCGAAACCGGCATCATATGGACGGCCACGCCTCAAAGCCTCACATGGAGAGACGATGTTGCAGCATCGGCGACGAAAGCACCCAGCAACGCCGCCCGAGCCCTCCCAGAAAAGTCTCCCATGGTTTGCGAAAGCGACGACACGGAGCCTGTCGCCTGCTACAGAATTGAATAAATTACGTTAAATGACTGGATGAAATCTGCAATCGCGCATAAAGCAGTCCGATACGGATGCTGGTGTGAGCTGACCAATCACGACAACAAGAAAGCTCTGTACAAGATACTGCAGCATCACGCAATAGAATTGCGGCTCGGTGAACATTTGCTTCAATGTTTTACCAAGTTTTCGCGAACGGCAGCGAACCATGCGATCTTCCACCGATGTGACTCCCTGCTACGGGGTTCGGTAGCATGGCATGGTTCACCTCTGCGTTGAAATTTTTACCGTCGGCGCCAAAAGCTAAAGCGACATGGGTATACCACAATATCCACGCCTGTCCTGGGTGCGCAAATGCGCTGACCACGTCGCGCAATCCTGCGCAACCGACGAGACGATTGTGCGGGGGCATTGAGAATCACAGCAGAATCTCTAGGTTGTGCGTAGCCTCCACCACGCGGCCACTGCCTGGTGCCCGCACCAGGCCCAAGAGTGCTCCCGCTTGGTGTTTTTGCCAGCGCCGCACGTCTGTGGTGAGAGCATGATTGTGAAGTGACAGGTGGTAGGCAACATTTTCAGCCCGCCTGCAAGGATCACACCGCGTTGGGCCGGCAGCTGACGCAGATGCGCAGAGATGCGCGGTCGATTTAGTTGCCACCACCGCACGCAGCCGCCGCTTCCTCCGGTCTCCTCTGTCTCGCGCATGGAATGAGATGTTGCAAACAACGTGTGCCATACAGCAGAAGCTGAGCACCAGCGGTGTACGTCACCGACGTCGGGGTTGTGAATTGAACGTCACCGACGTGCGACGTCGGGAATGTGAATTGCCGCAAAGGCTCGAGCCGATGGGGCTGGTGCCCCCAACACGATGGACCGAGTCTTAGTACTCGGCTGGGCTCGCCTCGCAAGTGTGTGTGTGTGTGTGTGTGTGTGTGTGTGTGTGTGTGTGTGTGTGTGTGTGTGTGTGTGTGTGTGTGTGTGTGTGTGTGTGTTACATGGTTGGGGGTGCGTAGTGGAGGGATGACTAGGGTGAATTCATGGCGCCAACGCGCAGCCGCGCTGCACACGACTAGAAGTCTCCTTGTCCATCATTCGGGTTACTGCGCTGCATACGACTAGAAGTCTTCTTATTGCTCACTCCTGCCGTGATGCGTTACAGCAGAACAATCCAGGCGAGGCAATGGCCGGCACTCCGATCCCGGCCATCCACAGCTCCAAGCCGGCACTCCGATCCCGGCGACCCCGCCAAAAAACTCCGAAGCGATCCGAATCCCAGCCCCAAGCGTATTGGCCCCCCAACACCAACCCGTTGTAAGTGTGCACTAGTGGCCGATAGAGATGACAGTACCCGTGTTGCACCGAACACCCGGGGCTCCGCCCCGGTTACTCCCACCGGAAAACCCTGCACCCGGGGTGAAGAACGAAAAAACCCGGGTGCCAGGGCACCGCAAATGCCTCGACCGGCCCGCGCAGGGTGGGTGGGTCGGGGACTAGAGGCCACTGTCCCGGCAGAGGGACAAGCCTCGTGGTAAGTCAGAACTACGGCAGTTAACAGGACGGTGCGCAAGCGCGCCGCAATAGCCAGACCTTCCGACGGTACCTAGCCGTACACAGACGCCTCATGCGCCCTGCTTCCACGCACCACGGCAGTTCGTTCGCAATAACTCTCCTATCTCTACGCTTCGCTTCGCTTCGCTAGAGAAGTCGAAGCTTATCCATCAGTCGGGTCGCCCGTCACAATGTGGGACGCAATGGCATACAGGATGGGTCCCAAACCCAACCCAACTGGGCTCCTTGTATTGTGATCGTCTGTATGGCTCGTCGCCGTTCCGGTTTACAGTTGTACGTCGGTACGGCATAGCCGCACAGACGCTCAAAATCTAGGGAGCCCAAATGGGTTACTTCGGTTAGCCTTTGCGGCTAACACAGCATACTGATGGATCGCCCGACGCCGCCCGTCGCCAACGCCGCACGTCCCCACATCCGCCCTTGCGCAGTGGGGGGCAGCGGCAGCGTGGCGTGCCCAACGGACATCGCAGGGTTTCGCAAGCTCGATCGATTTTTTCTAGGACAGCTTTATGGCCACGGCAACTTGACGGCAATCGACAGGCGCCTACGAGCTATCTGGGCCCGTTGGAATACCCGGTCGGGACTCGGGTCCAACTTGTAACGGTTGATTGATTAATCGTTTGCTAGTGTAGCTAGTAACGATGACTTACGAGGCAGCCAAGTGCAGGATCCAAGAGCACCACCTGTTGTACGAGGAGTACCTAGCGACCCGACGGCCCGAGATGCCTGATCTGCAACTTTTTGACGTGGAGACTGTGCTTGCCCGCGCGGCCCCTTGGCCCTTTCTTCTTGGAGGCCATGGCAAACTTAGCTGCGACTGTCGCGGTCAGCTGTATCCGTGAGAGATAGCTTTAGCAACTTGAAATCGTGAACACGTCTCTGTGCACCCCTGAGCACCGCACTTGCACCCCACGCGCTCGGGCTTGTGCTGGGTTTGACCCCAGGCGCTTTGCCATCGCTGTTTTTAAAACATCATGTGCGGGACAGGCGCGTCTTTGAGTCGCATCGGCAGTGATGCCGTACGGTACGAAAAAACCAGAACAGGGCGTGTCTAACAGCGCTAACGGAGCCAATGGCACAGGGAGCATGCACAGTGGCAGCGCTTCGGATGTGCCTGCTGTACGCCGTTCGTTGTACACCGTGTCACTAGGCAAGAACGATTTGAAGGAACGCGGTCAGGGCTCGCCAGTCCAACCTGGAAGACTTCGGAAGACGCTGAACGAAGGGAAAGGCGACCCAACCCCCTTTCATTCCACGAATGGCTGGACGAACCCGAAGGGCGAATGTAATTCCATGAGGTTCCACAACGCGTGATGTAAGACAAGATGACATCCTGAGTGCTTAACCTTCAACTGGGTGCAGTTTGCCCTGCAATTGCCCGCCGGACGAGGTCACAGGAACCTCCAGTGCAAACCCCCAGCGCTTCGGAGCAGGAAAGAGCTAGAGGACACCGTTTTCCCTTGGCTTGAGCAAACGGGGTAGCCGCACTGTCCTCTAAATGCTTCCGAAGCGCTGCGAGTATTTGCGCATACGGGTAGGTTGCCCCAATATGAGCAAACAAGCGTTCCAGTCATCCAAATCAATGGTAAACGTGTCCGATAAATACCCCAAATCAAGGGGCTTTATTAACCGTTACAAGGTGGTCCCGTATCCCGACCGGGTGTTCCAACGGGCCCAGATAGCTCGTAGGTGCCTCATTTCATCGACCCCTACCAAGGACTGCGCACCCATCCTCCATCACCCGCGGGGGGGTCACGCAGCCATACCGGCCACTACACCCGCGTCAAGATTGCCTCTCCTGGACAGCGCGCCAGACACGCCTAATCACACGGCGGCGAGGGGACGGGGAATCGAACCGCCGATCTCTGGACAGAATGCCAGTGTCAAGGGGCTTCTACATATGTTCACGGCACCTGTAAGGCTCCTGAGATCGCAAGTGCCATTGCAGCTAACAATAGCACAGGAAACTTGGCTAACTCCCCCAGAGCGGGCTTGGTTCTCAGGAACGGTGGTTGGTTCTCAGGAACGCGTGGTTCCCTGGTAGTGTGGGCCCGGGGAGTGTTTCGGTGCACTTGTGGAGCCTGTCCGGTGCGCCATGGTGGCGCCAGTTCGTCTATGCAGTCTGTGGTGAGGAAACTTCGGCTGTCGCCGATGGCTGTCACCGATGACCCGAGGGTTCCACTGTAACAATTTTAAGAATAAACTTGTCGAGGGGTACATTTAGCCATCTATGTGCCAGACGTCCCTATCCTGAGCATGAACACAAAACAGTACGGAAACACCGCCAGACTGCGAGCGCGACCGGCTCATGTCCATGAACTCACTTATTATAGTCCAAAATCATCCTGTAAAGCGACTTGAACATCATCGCAATGGTTACTCGGCCATTGCTGATGCCCATCCTTCGACATCACGCCACGGGTCTCACAGTGCGCGCACCAGGAACAATTTAACCAACACACGCAGTAGTATGTACATCACGCCTATGATATGTAAGGTTAGACCACACTGAAAGGGAATAGGACCCCTCAAAGTTGGGAGCTCAAAGGTTGTTACATACTTGCAATGTCAAATGGCGTAAGCCGACTTCACACACACCAGAATGCACAACAACGTACGTCTGCTTAAGTCTTCGACAACAATACATTAATAGGCCAACTCAGGCGGCGCACTAAAGGCGCTCGTAACTCGTACTCAAATAATAACTACCGTATTGCTACTTTGTTTCCGCGATTGAAAAGTTCGTGATGGCAGGAAAAGTGGCCTTGAAATTTTTACGTGATTTGAGATATTCGCGACGGACTCGGCAATAATTTGCAGATATTGAACATTACTTCGGGACAGGCCACGAACTCGAAGATACGGCACGCGAGATAGCACGACTGGCTGTGCCAATGCCATGGCCGTAATAAGACAGGACCAATAGCGGCTTTGGCAACGGGAAATCCTTGCTGGAAACAGAGGGGCAGGGGGCCCCGCTCGCCCTCGCTCTCGCCCTCGCTCAGCACCTTTCGGTGGGCCCGCAGCATTCGGTGACATGCACGATGGTTGGCACGAATAATCGTAGCAGAAAACCCTTAAGAAAATTTAAACAAAGTAGCAATACGGTACATAACGGTAAAGAACATTACCGCATTCGGCCTTCGAATTAACTACGGCTAATCCTTACATTCGTTGTCGATGCTAGCGGTTGGCCGGTTGCTTCGGGTTCGTGTCCCGTATTACCAACTACCCTGTACTGTGTGAAGCATTGTGTTGACCGCTCATTGCTCGTAGACCAGCTACATAAGGACCGTTGATGTGATTTATGCATCCTGCAAGGGCCTGCACAGGTTCTGCGAGGGCCTGCACAGGTTGTCAGGGGGCCGTCCGTTCGGTCCGTTCAGTCCGTATGGAAACGAACCTAGAGCCGGAAGGTGTAGTATGAACATTATGGTTATAAATTTTTTGGGTTTCAACTCAGTGTGAAGAACTTCATGTGAAGGTATGAGGCCTACTCCTGTCTATTCCTGACAGGTTTCAGTGTTTCAAACACTGAGCGAGGCGCGCACGCACTTGTACGCAAATTTGCGCCGCGACCTCTGCCTGTGACAGGCTCTTTGAATTATGGAATCTGATAGAGACAATGTCAATGTGCAGTCCTGAAATTTGACTAAAGTTATGATGTTGGGCAGGCCCTTCCCGGGCTACATGGGTAGGCCTTCGGAATGAGAGAACCACTCGCGGTCGCTTCGTCCAGATATGGAGATGCATAAATAAATATAAGCATCGGTATAAGATTTATATGCGTTCTGTATGTTTGAGGTGTTCGCCAACGAATTCATACCAACGCCCTAACGGTTTCATACAAAACCGTAGTAGGAAGCCTCCGACAGTTGTAACTCAGCTGTATATCATAACTGGAAAATTGTTGCGTTGATCACTGATGAATCGCCAGTAGACTTGTGTGGTCACCCGAAATGGATTATAGTCTGATTCATATCGATGGCGACGAAAGAGTAGTAATCAGTGCCCAAGGAGTCTCATTCTATGTTCCTCTGAGCACGTTGACACAATTTCCGAATAGCACCCTGGCAGCGATGGCTCACTGGCGGAAGTCGACATGTGCCGCCGTGCGAGCCGAGCCTCTGCAGTTGGAATGTCGGCCACGGCTCGCTCAAGTTCTTTTGCAGTGGCTCACTGTGAGGCAATTCTGCCTGGGAGTCTTTGAGTGCGTGGTAAGATGATGGGGATCTGTTCGTTCGATGCCGAAGCGGTTACCTGGTGCACAAAATATTTGTGCTTGCTCGCTCATCTTGCCACATTTGCCCGAACGTGAGACCATGCTGATATCACTTTTGCCAGGTACTTCACCCGGAAATGAGTTTGGGTTTGGTTTTAACCGTGGTTTTTTGGTTCCACGCGTTAGAAAGTGGCTAAAAATGGTACTGGGCCCGACCGGGCTGAACCAGGCTGAACAAACCCGCATTAGCGGCGTCAACGGCGTTCGTCATAAATGGTCGCTGATGGTCACATTGATCCCAATCATCACAGTCGGAAGGTGTTGATCGATTAACTGATCCCAAGGTGACACGATGCACATTCGACTCGGTTATTACGGACGTCACAGCGGACGCCGCGGGTCATCGGTGACAGCCAAAGCTTCCTCGCCATACACTGCATAAACGAAACTGCGCCACCATTGTCTGGCGCCGCGTACTGCCAGATACTGCATGCCGTGCAGTACCGTGCGGCCGAGCCGACGCTTTCTCTTTCGGCTCAAACCTACCAGAACCTGCGACTGCCTGTATGCCTGATGGCCAGCAGACGATGCTCCCCTGTTGCAAACCTATGCAAACTATGCGCCCACATCTCGTGTTGTTGTGCGCAGAGCTCAGAGCACGATGACGACAGTCCCGCGCAGCGGTGTGCGGATGCTGCTGGGCGGATGTACGGCGCCGACGAGACCAAGAGCTCGTACCTGTTGAGCGAAGGCGGTTGCCATGACTCCGTGAGCAGCAGCAGCGGCGCCAGCCGTATTAACAGCTGCGACGGCACCGCAAGTATCTGGAGCAGCAGCAGCAGCAACAGCAGCCGTAGTGGCGGCGGCGGCGGCGGCGGCGTCACAACAGACGCCCGCGCGGACTTCAGCCGCGGCAGTAGCAGCACCCTAACCGACGACGCGGCTGGCACGGACGGCTCTGACCGTGCCAACGGTGATGTGCCGTACCTGTGCTTCCCGCCGTCAGTACCCACGCCCTCCGGGGCCTCACCTGTCCTCCCGGCGACGCACGCGCCTGCCCCTGGTGCGTGGAGCAGCCCCGCGGCGCCGGCCTCGCCAACCCCCAAACCCATCGTACGACGACATTTGTACGGCCTGCAGTACGTGCCACCTTTCCCGCAGCTTCCGCCGGGGCTGCAGGCCGAGATGGATGCGCTCCTGGACTACCTGGGGCTCACGGCGGATGTGTACGGCAGCCTGCCGCACGTGCGGTGCGCAGATCTGCCGTCGCTCCTGGCGCGGTACGACGCCGCGCCGCTGTTCAGCTATCGGTCCCGCCCGGCGGCGTTGCTGCTGGATGGCTGCCGGCTGTGGCTCACCTCGCGCGGCTACTCGCACGCGTCGGCCCCCCTGGTCGCGTCGACGGCGCCGAAGCACACCCACGTCGCTGTCGGTTGCGGACCTGCCGTCACATCCGCCGCCGCCGCCAACGCCCTCCCCACACGAAAGCTCCTGTGGAAGTTTCGCATGTCCTTCCGGCCGCCGTCGGCAGGCGCCGCACTCGGCGGGCTACCGTCACTCAGCAGCGGCCCAGCAGCGGCGGTATGCCGCCCAGACACCAGCATCGGTGTCTTTATGGTGCATGTGGAGGGTGAGGAGGACGGCACTAAGGACATGCCGCCGCAGCGAGGGACGCCCCCGGAAGCAGTGCCGTACATCTCCCTGGCAGAGGCGGCCGCCTGGTCTGGGCCGCTGCCGCTGCTGGCGTCCGCCCTGCCCTCCCTGGCGCCCGGCAGCGGGGCGCAGCGGCTGGCCGGCATCGCCGCCGCGGCGGCGGCGGCGGCGGCGACTGGAGCGACGGGTAGCCAATCCTCTTTGCATCGGCCCGGCTTCTTCGGATGGCATTTCGCGGGCCTGTCTAAGGGCTACCAGAGCCAGGCCGCGGCCGGCACCGCCACCGCCGCCGCCGGCGGGGTCTGCATCACACGCATACCAGAGGAGGCGCGCTGCAGCAGTACTGCCAACGGCAGCGGCGGCCCGTGCGCTGCGAGCGACGGAAGCAGCAGCAGCGGCAGCGACGGCGGCGGTCGGGGTAGTAGCAGCAACAGATGCAGCAGTAGCAACAGCAGCGATTTCCTTCAGGACGGCGACGTGCTGCTGTTCGGCCTCGACTTGGCGGCGCGCCGGCTGGAGATGCACCACGCGCGGTACGGGCGGACGTACGGCGTGGCGCTGCCGCCGCTGCCGGCCGCTGGGGCGCGAGAGGTGCTGTACGCGCACGTGTGTATGTACGACGCGGGCGAGGGGCTGGAGGGGCTGGACGTGGGGTTGGGCGACTTGCAGCTCATGGGTTGCGTATGAGGTCCGGTCTGGGATGCGTGCATGCGTCTGAGTCCCTAACTGAGAGAACGCCGGAACCCGGAAGGGCGCAGGGAGGGCGCGGGAATGTGTCAAGGAGCTGATGCCCATGGGATACGGCGACGCGGGTGCTTGCCGCGGCATGGGGCAAGGCGTGTGTGTTTTGGTTCCGATTCACATTCGGGAAGGCGGAAGGGCAGAGCGGCCTCCCAATGCTGCCCCGGTGGAAGCTCGACTTTTAGTACTGTCGGAAAGGCATTGCATCGGTACATAGAGACACTGGCATTCTGTCCAGAGATCGGCGGTTCGCATCCCCGTCCCCTCACCGCCGTGTGATTAGGCGGGTCTGGCGCGGTTTCCAGGAGAGGCAATCCTGGCGTGCTGGTAACCTGGTGTAGTGGCCAGTATGGCTGCGTGAAACCCCCCCCCCCCCCGCGGGTGATGGAGGATGGGTGCGCAGTCCTTGGTAGGGGTTGATGAGACGAGGCACCTACGGGCTATCTGGGCCCGTTGGAACACCCGGTCGGGATACGGGTCCACCTTGTAACGGTTACATTATAGCGATCAGCACCTCGTCTGTTGATTAAGTACGGTAATAGCATGTGCACCTGCATGGCCCCAGTGGAGCACCGCTGCACGGCGATGCGTTGCGGATCTACTGGCGCGTGGGATTTGCGCGAAGCCGGAGGAGCTCAGCGAGGTACATGCCTTGTCAGGTTGTACCGGCAGCCGCATGGCTCGGATGCCAGACGCCGCGGATCACTGGGTATAACTTTAGCTTTGATATTTATTTGAGGACATTGAATCGTGGTTGGTACTGACCGCATAGCTTCTCCGACGTTGACCACGTACAACGGCCGCTTCATTCTTCATTCGAACCGAGGTGAACAGGACAAGTGATGCCACGATGCTGCCATCACGGCTCCGTCGAGCCGCGTCGTTGTGCCGCACACGATGGAGTTTCTGGTGATGTGACCACGTGACCAGTACGGGCAGCTGTCAGGTCTCCCATGGGCAGCTGTCAGGTCTCCCATGGGCAGCTGTCAGGCCTCCCATGGGCAGCTGTCGGGTGCCGGGAAGTCGCCCTGTTGTAGGGCTGGCTGGCGTGGGGCGCTGCCAGACGTACCGCTCTGAGGCACCGCTCTGACGCACCGCTCTGACAGTGTCAGTATCTAGATCGGATCATGGTGGAACCAAGCGGGTCATCGCCCAAGGGGCGGACGAATCTCGGGGTGCAGTCATGGCGCGTGATTGAGGACCAAGCCGTCCGGCGGGCCTGGCACGGTTTCCAGGAGAGGCGCAATCTTGGCGCCCTCGTAGCTTGGGGTTGTTGGCCGGTATGGCAGCCGGATGCCCCCGCGGGCGGTGGCGGCTGGGTGCGCAGTCCTTGGGTCGGGCTTGACGGTGTGAGGCGCCTTCGGAGGACCTAACCGGGCCCCTTGGATCGCCCGGTCGGGACTACGGCGGGTCCACCTTGTAACGGATGCAGAAATGTGCAAATCCACGCGAGCCCACCCAAACCTGCCGCATGACGGATAGGGGTTGGGTTCATGCGTGTCAGATTCCGGATATGTATTACCCATATCGGCGGATATGGTGTGCGTGGGAAGATGAGGCACGTGTGACCGGGCCACTACGAGCACTGAAGTAGGTCTTCTTCGCCTACCGAGGTGCTCGTGGGGGCCCGGCATTGGCCCTTGCCCAGCACACAGCGACGCAGGTCAAGGGGGGGTCATGTTGTTGTCGCTGGGCCGGGGCCAAGCAACCAACTGCCAGGCCAGATCGACGCTGCTACGCGACGCGAGATGCACGGGCTGCCGCACGATTATTACAGTCCTGTCCCACACCGCAGCTTGCCTTCAATAACAGCAGAGGACGGCATGCTGAGAGCTTCGGGATGAAAGACTGAAGTCCAACTGGCCCCCCTTGATCCCCCAAACTATTAATGCCCTCGAGAGGAGGGGGCAGACGAGGCGCCTAATAACAGCATCCCCCCTTTGCCCCGGTGGCCCCTGCTCCACGAGCGGTGTGGGACTGCTGTGTGCCTCTGAGTGCTGGGGTGGTTGGTTAATGGGGCTTGACTGCTTGGCTGGTAGGAACACTGGCGTCGTACGATGACCCCCCTCTGTGTAACCGAGTGTAATCCTCATTATGACAGCGAACAGGCCACATTCCGGGCATTGCCGCGTGTAAGTGAAACTATGTGCATATAAAGATCCCGCAATTGACTGTGCATCATGCGCCACGGCGTTAGAAGTGGACTTTGACGGTTCGTCTCGGCACGTACGTCGGTAGTCGGAAGGTACGAGAGGTAGCACCAAGACAAGGCCGGCACCAGAATCCCAAATCATCTAATGACCCCACACAGGCTGTGTGTTGCTATTTCTTGGTATCACATCGTGATGAGAGGTGCGCAAGAACGCGCCACTTAACCTATTTGTAGCCGAATTAAAGTCCAGGCTATAGAGCTTCCTACACTTCAAAGGACCATATTACTTTGTTTCCAATTTGCCTTCATAGACGGGTGTCGTGTCCCGGTGGTCGTACGGCAGCAGTTGTCGTCGACGGGCAGGCTTGCCAAAAGCTGCGAGAACACAAGATGTATTGTCATCAAACATAGGCTGTTGCATAGGCACTGTTTGGGTCTGGTGTTGCCTTTGCCAATATATAGTTGCTACCCAACTACGAAGGCGATCTGCCACTGCCTGAATCCGCGACCAATCCCGGGCCAGGATGGCGACCGGCTGGCTTCGCGGTGTTGTTAAGGAGGTAGTCTCTGGTGATACGCTTGTGATTGCGGGCTCAACTAAGGGACCTGGTCCGGCACCGGAGAAGCGAATTACCCTTTCGTCGCTCATCGCCCCCAAGTTGGTGAGTCACCTGTTTTCTGAAAGATCTTACTTCCGCACATAGATCTCATTTCTTTTGATATGTTTGGGACGCGCGGACCTGTCCCCGATCTGACGACGTGTCGCGCGACCTACTTGACTTTGCACAGGGCAAGCGCGATGGCAGCAGCAAGGACGAGCCCTTCGCGTGGGAGTCTCGTGAATTTCTGCGAAAGAAGTGTATCGGCCAGGTAGGGACACGGCTGTTTCTCACACACCGTCACAGGAAGTCTTATTGGTCACTCAAGCTGTGTTGCATTCCGGTTTCGTGCACAAACCGCAAATTAAAACCTGTAGACTGTCGGGTTGTAACGGAGTCAGGCGACGATCCCCAGCGACGCGTGGAGCGTTGCCCCACTGTACTCAGCGCTGAGACGGCACAGCCTTCCCCCTTCTGCGGTTGCATCTGTGCTGCTTGCCAGCATCGTAAGCACATGGTGTGAACCGCCATCACCGGCTCACTCTCACCCCCACTCTCACCCACACGACGTTGCCAAGTGCCGCGTCCATGCCCACCGCCGCCTGCCCTTTCCCAACAGCCATGCGTGTTCCGGGTCGACTACGTGGTCGAGGCCATTGGCAACCGCGAGTTCGGCTCGGTGTTCCTGAACCAGCAGGATAACGTTGCTATTGCTGTTGTGGCCAATGGTTGGGCAAAGGTTAGTCGAGGAAGTCTGAACCTGTTCTGGGTACTTCTGAAGTAGGTGGTGGGACAAGGCGCCAGGTGGCCAAGGTGCCAGTGACGCGCGGACCGGTCGTAGTTACCGAAGTTGATGCCCTGGTGATGTGGGTCACGCGCATCGTGTCAGCGTCAACGGTCACGCTGGGTCAGGCCACACAGCCGTCTGGTCGATTCGGTCGTGTCGCCGTCTTCCGGCCCGTCTGCAGCTGCGCGAGTGCCTGCACTCAGCCCTGATCCACACACGTGGTGTGTTGCAGTGCACCCAAAGTCATTCGATTGCGTTTTCACGGCAGCGCTGTCATCACCCACGCCAAGTTGCATGACCTCGCGGTGGGGTTACGCAGCGAGTGGCCCTGCCATTGGGAAGAGGCATTCACCGGGATCCGCCTGCCATCATGCGATGAACCCACGCCCGCACGCGTAACCTTCGTGCCCACAGGTCCGCGCCATCGGCAAGGAGCAGAGCCCCTACCTGGAGGACCTCAAGCGCGCCGAGGAGGCGGCCCAAGCGGCGGGTCTGGGTCTGTGGACCAAGGACCCGCAGCGCACCGCGAAGTCTGTCCGTGACACCGTCGGCCAGGTGTGGAGGAGCAGTCGGGACGCGGGCGATCCTCCCGCCGGCCGGGTGTTGCGTCAGCCTGCAGAGGGGCTCAGGCGGACCTGATGCTCTCACGCCGCCGGTGGTGCAGTCAAAGTGGGCGGATTTGTTGCTTTCTGGGTTTCTCGCTTGGTGATCTTGGCAGGCGTCCCGCAAAATTGGATATACCTTCCAGTTTAGAGGTGTAACTAATGCTATGTCTATGTTTACATGCGTACTGAAGTGGGTGTATCCAACGCCATACAAGACGTAGGCTCGGGGAATGGTTTGGCGTGGAGGTAGCCATGGTGACTCGAGGGCCGATGTGTGCGTCGGAAAAAAAACCACCACAACGCTATCTTGGGTTGTTGACGGCGCCACTCGCGGGGACCGGCGGCCCCGTGCATCGGCCCCACCTGTCGCGCGCAGGAGGACGACACCGCCAACGCGCTGCTGAGTCGCGTGGGCAAGGGCGGCATGGTGGACGCTGTGGTGGACGCGGTGCTGAGCGGCAGCTCCATGCGCGTGACGCTGCTGCCCACCGGCACCATCTCGCTGCTGGTCAACCTGGCGGGCGTGCAGTGCCCGTCCATGGGTCGCAAGGTGGGTGAGCCTCCCACTGTGTCAGCGCGGGCGGGCCAAAAGAACCAATGGCGGACGCTATGCAGCCGGATCCGCGGGTGATCCAATACGTCAAGACTGACTGGTCCTACCTTGAAAGCATGGCGAGCAACAATCACGGCACGGGGTGGGCGCATTTTGCACGGTAAAGGGTATGCGCAGTGCGCGTGTTACCAGAAGGTTTGGGCTATTCGCCGGTGTGGGCATCTTGGAGCCCAGTCGCTCGACATCCACCGGCGCGGCGCGGTCCACGCCCGTTGGCCTGGCCTGCCCTAAGAAATGTGTCAAGCTGGATCAGAAGTGTTGACGGCATAGCAGCAATCACGCCCGCGGCACGCGGCCTCCCTCGCCGCCTCCCTCCAGGCGGTCGCCGAGCCGGCTCCCGCGGCAGAGGACGGCAGCGCCGCGGCCGCGGCTGCGCCGACGGCGGCTTCCATCGCGGCCAGCAGCGCCGCGGAGCCCTTTGCGCGCGAGGCCAAGGCGTTCGCCGAGACGCGCATCTTAAACAGGTGTGCTGCCCTGGGGGTTCATTTCAGGGGCCTGTCCCTGCTGATAGGGTTGGCTTGCGTCGCGCCTGCCCCGAGGGAGGTGGTCGCCAGCGGATTCCTTGGGAGCTCGTTGCAACCTGCAAGTGCAGCTTGGGTGCCAACGGCGTGCCTGACCTGGTGCGCGGTTCTCCCGGTGCGTGTCCATCGCGGTTCTCCCGGTGCGTGTCCATCGCGGTTCTCCCGGTGCGTGTCCATCGCGGTTCTCCCGGTGCGTGTCCATCGCTGTTCTCCCGGTGCGTGTCCATCGCGGTTCTCCCGGTGCGTGTCCATCGCGGTTCTCCCGGTGCGTGTCCATCGCTGTTCTCCCGGTGCGTGTCCATCGCGGTTCTCCCGGTGCGTGTCCATCGCGGTTCTCCCGGTGCGTGTCCATCGCGCCGCCCTTGCGTCGGACAGGGACGTGAAGTTGGTGCTGGAGGGTGTGGACAAGTACGGCAACCTGTTCGGCACGGTGCTGTACACCCCCCCGCCGGCGCCACCGGCCGCGGGCGCCGCCGCCCCGGCCCCGGCCCCCACGGAGCAGGAGCACCTGGCGGAGCAGCTACTGAAGCAGGGCCTGGCCAAGGTGAGCGCACGGCCTAGGGGCAAGGCAGGAGGATATCATGAATGTCGCTAAGTACAAGGAGGTACCCGACGGACGGACTGCCGCCAGCGTGTCTCCCGCTCGCGCGCCCCTTGTCGCCTTGTTGCGCGGTTCACGCAAGGCTCGGAGGGGATATTGGGCGTCTGGTGATCATGAGCTCGTTAGATATGCCTGTACAGCTGTTTGTGGCCTGCCAGCCTGGTGGGTCTTCCGGGGCTAGTTGCGACACGTACAGAGTTACTCATCATCCCGCGTCGGCTCGCCTACCGGCTCACCCTACCCGTTTCCTCCCCGCGCGGCGCAGTGCGTGGAGTGGTCGTTGGGCCTGATGGCCAACTCCGCGGCGCTGAAGCTGCGCGATGTGGAGAAGGCGGCCAAGGCCGACCGCAAGAATATCTGGACGGGCTACGTGCCGGCGCCCACGAACCAGACGAAGCTGTCGGATAACTTCACCGGCAAGGTGCGTTGGCTGGGGAGAGCGGGGGGGGTGCGGGTATGCCAGGGAGGTTTTGGGGCCTCACCCGGCGCCCCGTGGAGGGAACGGCTTGGGCGCGCGCCGGCAATCCACGGCTTGCATGACCCCAGGAAACGCCAGGAAGAAGGTGCGGACGCGCGGGCGAGTGTGGTCGTTACAGCCCACCCGTTCCTGCTGCTCCTGCAGGTTGTGGAGGTCGTGAGCGGCGACTGCGTGGTGATTAAGGACGCGGCCAATGGCGCGGAGCGCCGTGTGAACCTGTCCAGGTGCGCGGCACGATCAGCGCGGGGGATGGGAGCGAGCTAGCTTGGTTGCTCGCTCATCGTTATATGAAGCTGTGGGGGGCTTCCCGTCCTGCGCACGCCCACCCAGGAACGGACCATGGGAGCGGGAACCACTCGAATGCAGCATGCATGAGCGCTGTCAGACTGCCTTCGCAAATGTGGTCTGGATGATGGGAATCGGGCCAGGGGTTCGGCCTTTACAGCCCATTCAGCACTGCATGGCCAGTGTTCGCTCTTGGTTGCCAAGTGCGTCCAAGTCGAGCATCGGCGCGTGACATGACAGTCGAAGGGGCGAGCGCGACTGGCGGCGGCGGCGGCGGTGTTGGTGGCGACTGTGCGGCTGAGTGATGTTCAAAATATAACCAATTTTAACCGTATGATCGACGCCATGATGTCGTACAAGTATTCGTACTGTCTGACAGCCGTCATGAGCCACGGGGGAGGCCTCCGTCCGTCGCCGCCGCCGCGCCGCAGCTGTCCTGCAGCCGCCACCAAGCCACTGCCACAGTGGCCCATATGCCGAGGCCAGCCGGGCCTCCCTTGCTGATGCGCTATTTAATCTCATCTGCTATGACACAGGAGGAACCGAATCACGATACGGTGCACGCCTGCACGTGGCCATGCTGCGCACGTTCTGAGACATGGGAATCACCTGGCCGCCCTTTGCAGACGCCGCCCGCACGTGTCCCCCCCCCCACCCGCATGCGCCAACCCCCGTGCAGCATCCGTGCGCCCCGCCCGCCGGCCCGCGACCGGCCCGCCGAGGCTTGGGCCACCGAAGCCAAGGAGTTCCTCCGCAAGCGCATCATCGGCCGCCCCGTGGAGGTCAAGATGGAGTACACGCGCAAGGTCCTCACGCGTGAGTTGGGACAGACGCCCTTCCCTCCCTTGCTCTTGCTGAGCGAGCCCCGGGCATCGGGACGCCAGGACAAACAGGGGGGGGGAGGGCAGGGACGGTGTCCCTCCTGTGCCGAGGGATGGGGCTGGGGGGCGGAACTTGTGTTCTTTCGATGGTGTGCTGACCGCTGAGGGGGGAATCTGGGATCAGGGACGTGTGGTTGGGTTCCGCCCACCGGTTACCAGAAGGACGGCTGAGGAACTGGGAGCCGCAAAAGGATGCCGAAGAGGAGGGCGCCGGGGCCAGGAGGGCGCTGCGTGCCGCCTCCTCCCTTTCCTTCGTCTTGAACACCCGTGCCGCCTTCTGTTGGCCTCGTCTCGCGGTCCTGTGGTTTTGCAGCGGAGATGATGCTGTCGGGCGATGCCGAGCGCGTGATGGCGTTCGGCAACGTGGAGGTGGTGCCGGAGAAGGTGCGCGGGAGGGCACTGGGGGGGAGAAGAGTCACCGGGGGGTTGGCGGGGGCGGGGGACACGTCAAGGCAGCGTCGGACACGGTGGGCCCGCGCGCGCCGCAGCTGCTGACACGAGGGGCGGCCTGGTGCAGGGGGGCTGCTCCACCGTGTACGGTGGCGAGCGGGCTTACCACCGTAAGCGCAGTCGCACTGCGCCGTTATGTCGGGGCCTGCGAGGTACGGCCCCTTCCATCGCCCCCGGAGTGATTCCTGGTGTACCTGGATCCCTGGTGGGCCCGGCAGCGGCGTGCATCCTGTTCGCGCAGGAAACCTTTCGCAGGGTCTCCAGGAGAGCGCACGTTGCCCCCGATGGTCCCTGTTGTTGGTCCCTGCTTCAGGGCGAGGAGAAGCAGAACGTGTCGGAGATGGTGGTGGCGCGCGGCTTCGCCACCGTCATCAAGCACCGCACCGACGAGGAGCGCAGCTGCGTGTACGAGAGGTGCGTGCGCGCATGCGTCGGCGCGTGTGTGTGAGAGTGTGTGTGTGAGAGTATGTGTGTGAGAGTGTGTGTGTGTGTGTGTGTGTGCTGAAATCGCCCAAAGGGGTTCCGAACCGAGACCCTGGTGACTCGGGAGGTAATGGCATTCCTTTCAGTACTGACGGCATGTTGCTGCAGCTACCAAGATTGCGTTTGCGGCCACACAATGGTCCCGTAATGGTCACACACTGGTCTCAACAGTCGGCCTATCGGCGGTATGCGGATGAGTCCGGGTGTGCAGATACGGCGTCATGGCCGCGGGTGTCCTGTCCCGTCGCCCACAGCGGCTTCCACCCGCAGTCGTGTCATGGGCTCGCCTTTCATTCGACGACCCCCCCCCCAACCTTCCACCCCGGGCTCGTCAGCTTGCTCACTGGCTGTTGTTCCCCGTGGTGTACCTCGCCCCCAGGCTGATGGCCTGCGAGGAGCTGGCCAAGCAGTCCAAGCGCGGCGTGCACTCGTCCAAGGAGCCGCCCGCCAACCGCGTCAATGATGTCAGCACGCCCGGCTCGGCGGCGCGCGCCAAGCAGTACCTGCCGTTCTTCCAGCGGGCGGGTGAGTGGAGCCGCCTTGCGCCCGGACTCCTCTGAGACCCGCACGAGGGCTGGGGTGCGGTGGCGCCAAATGGGAAATGCTCTGCAGCCGGCCCATTGCGGGGGGGGGAGAACGCAGGGCACTGATGACTAGCGGAGGGCGGGGCCGGCCCCGGGGCGGGGTTGACCGGTACAGGCGCCCCCGGGGCGCACGTGTTCCCATCCTCGCTTTTGGGGGCGGGGCCCGAGCCCCGGGGGCGAGGGGGCTTCGTGTCGCACAGGCGGCGGTGTGCACTGTTTGTCGCTGAACTCGTGCGGGCTTGACGCGCTTGCCAAGATATCGACACCACTGGGTTACGGCAATCGGGATGTGCCGGTTGACACTCAATGATGGTTCCCCGAGCCGGTGCCCTGGTGTCATGACGGGTAACCTAACCTACAACACACGCGCCTGAAAGAGGAGTACGCACGCACGGCACCGCGCCCCTCGCCTCCGCCTCCTCCTCCTCACCACCACCGTTCTTTGTTGTGGCTCGGCCTGTCCTGCGAGACCCCGGCAGGCAAGATGACCGGCGTGGTGGAGTACGTGCTCAGCGGCCACCGCCTGCGCGTCCACATCCCCAAGGAGGGCGTCACCATCGTGTTCGCGCCCTCCGGCATCAAGACGCCGGCGCGGCCGCAGCCCGCGGGCAACGGCAAGCCCGCGGTGGTGGGCGAGCCGTTCGCGGACGAGGCGTTCGCGTACACCCGCGAGGTCATGATGCAGCGCGACGTGGAGGTGGTGGTGGAGACCATGGACCGGGGGGGCACCTTCCTGGGCACGGTGGTGCTGGTGCCGCAGCAGCAGCAGGGCGGCGCGGCGGCGGCGGCGGCGGCCAAGCCGTTCAATCTGGCGCTGGCGCTGCTGAGCAAGGGTAAGTGAACGGCCGTGACCGCCGTTCTGGTGTCCCCAATTTCCGATCCTTTGAAAGGAGCGCAGTCGACCCTTGACGGGAGCGCAGCCGACGCATGTCTGTTGGCAGACAAACGAGACCTTCGCCCGCGACGTCCCGTGAGGGGAAAGGTGCTCTGGTGCCTGCTCTGTCGATCGATCCGGCGAGCTCGAACCTTTTCCGCGGGGTTACCGCGAAGGGCCCTTGCCAGCTTGCCTCCGCAGCATCGCTCATCGGCTCAGCTTTGGGGCGCCTTGGCGAGCTGAGTGTGCGTGTGTCTGTTCTGTTGTCCGCCGCCGCAGGTCTCGCCCGGCTGCAGCCCAACGTGGACCCCTCGCGACTGCCGGATGGCACTGAGATGGCCCGGCTGCAGCAGGCCGCCAAGGAGCAGCGGCTCAAGGTGGGGTTCCGGGGCCGGGGCACCGTCGGTGGCCCCCACGGCTGCAGGCTCCGTGTCGTGTCAGGCTGCCTGCGTAGGGATGCGGTGGGATGGGACTGCAGCGGGGACGGAGCGGAGGACTGTGTTGCGGAAGGAGCACGTGATGCCCCGTGTTCCGCCTGTACGACCTGTGATGTTGCCGAGTTGGTGCGACTGTATACATGGCGAGCGGGGCATCTGACAAACGAAGTCAGCGAGATGATCAAGTGTTGCCCAGATTGACCGAGTCGTCCAGCTTGACCGATTTCATTGTGAGCATCGTCTTGGCGGCGGTGTTCGACGCCCGCCGCGTAGCCCAGTTCCCTCCCCCCCTGCTCGCCTACCTGCCTGCCTACCAGCGCAGTGCACCATACCCATGCACATGTCTTGAGAAAATGTTCCTTGCGCGCCCCCCCCAACCTGCCTGCTTGCCCACCTGGGATTAAACCTGCCTGCTTGCCCACCTGGGATTAAACCTGCCTGCTTGCCCACCTGGGATTAAACCTGCCTGCTTGCCCACCTGGGATTAAACCTGCCTGCTTGCCCACCTGGGATTAGATCTGGGAGAACTGGACGCCTGATATGGACCGCGATGAAGCGGGCGAGGATGAAGGGTACGAGGGCGCCTCGACGGCCAACGGCGCCGGCGCGAGCAACGGCCACGCCGCTGCCGCGGGCGGCAGCGGCGCGGCCGCAGGCAGCTTCGCGGCGGCCGCGTCGGGCGGCGCGGGCGCCTCCACATCGGCGGCGCCGCGACCCTCCGCGGCCGCGGGCGGCCGCAGCCAGGAAGTGCTGTCAGTGACGGTGACAGAGGTGGTGGACGCGACCGAGTTCTACGTGCAGGTAGCTACGCGGGTGTCCGCTGTCCGGTGGTCGGGGGCCCGGCCCGCCTCGACCAGCGGGTTCGCATGGGACCAATGCCTTTACCGTATTTCACCCAAGCCGTACACACCACACCGGGGGATCAGAAGCGGCGGCGCGGATGGCGGGGTGACCGAAGGCAAACCTCAAACCCCAACCTACGGACAACCGCTCATGTCACACACCCCCGCGTTGTAAATCCCTCGCGCGCTGACCGCTCTAAAGAAGGCGCAAGAGGGCGTCTTCAGCCCATGATGATGCCCCCCGGGCGGTCCTGTGCCGTACCTGCGATCGCCTGGCTAGTTGGCTTGGCTTCCGTCCCAAGCGCGTTCGTGGCCGCGTGGCCGGCGGGTGTGTGCAGGTGGTCGGCGAGCCGCGCGTGGCTTGGCTGGCGGAGCAGCTCTCCGCGGCGTCCCTGTCGGAGCCGTCGCCGATCCCGCCGGAGCTCAAGACGGGGCAGCTGTGCCTGGCGCAGGTGCGCAGCCGTGGCGGCTGGGCGGGGGGTGGAGGGGCCCGTGCGGGTGCGGGTGCATCCTTGCCCGGCCCCACGACTCCCTGAAACGCAGGCGTGGACCTGCTCGCTTTCGAGATTGTTACTCAATTGATTGTGAAAAATTTTCCATGTTTCAATTTGTTCGTTGTTGTTCGTAATCCGGTTGCTGCAGTTCTCGCTGGACAACTGCTGGTACCGCGGTTACGTCGAGCGCGTCAACCGCTCCGAACCCATGTACGATGTGTTCTTCATCGACTACGGCAACCGCGAGCGCGTGCACAGCAACAAGGTGCGCGGTCGGCAACAAGGGCTGGTGGGCAGGGCGGTGGGGGAGTGGCGGCGCTTGCCGACGCGGCGGGAGGGGGGCGGGCGGGGGATGCACCTCGTTCGCAGGAGGATGCACCTCGTTGGAGGATGGCGTTGCGTGTGTGACTGGGTGCCACCACGTGATGGCACCTCCCTCAGGCCACGTGACGGCACCTCCTTCCGGAAATGGGTGACACGTGGGACGCCGTTATCCTTTGAGACTCCCCTTCCGGGGTCCCACCGCCGTCCACCTACCCATGATCGCCGACAGGGGAAGGGAGGGGAAGCCGAGACGCCGACGACCCATCACACCATGTACACCATATAACCCGCATATAACCCCCATGTGATCGATACCCCCCCCCGTAATGCAATCGGAGGAAATGTGTACGAAGGAGAACACCTCCTCGGCGGGTGTTCCTCGTGACTGCCCTGACGGACGTGTAGACCTCGGCTCCCGCTCCGGCTGCCTCCCCTCTCACCTGTGTGTCGCCCCCTTCCCCCTTCCCTCCCTCCCGCCAGGTCCGCACCATCGACGCGGCTCTGTCCGCGGTGCCGCCCCAGGCCATCGCCTGCTCCCTGGCCTACGTCAAGGTCCCAGAGGCGGGCAGCGACTGGGCGGCGGACGCCCGCGCCTGCCTGGCCTCCCTGCTGGGCGGCGGCCGGCCCTTCCTGGCGCACGTCGTGGCCCGCGAGCGCGCCGACCCCAAGGCCAAGCACCCCAAGCAGCGCAACGGCAAGATCACGGCGGTGCTGGTGGAGCCGGAGACCAACACCAACATCGCGGTGGAGATGCTGCTGGGTGAGAGCGGCCGGGCCGGGCCGCGCAGTGCCGTGCCGTGCCGTGCCGCACGGTGGTTCCCCAGCTCGGGTGACCTCCGATGCAACTCTTGCATGCGCGTTGCAATGCGACGCATAGGGGAGGGGTGTTGCGTCGGCGCGGACGGGCGCTGGTGCTCGCCTTCCTGCGACACGCCGCATTGCCTGCATCCGTGCAGCTCTCGCTTCATGCCGTGCCCCCCAAGAGTTCTTTAGATATCAAGTACTGGAGGGTCATATACCGCCGCACGGTACTGCCGCCAGCGCTTCATGGCCTTCGCCGCGGTGCGAAGCCTTGGGACCTTGTTATGTAACCACACCGGATGATGTGACGTGATGTGGTTTGATGTGGTTTGATGTGGTTTGGTGTGGTGCTCCCCCACGCAGCCGGCCTGGCGCGCCTGCCCAAGCTGCGCAAGGTCAAGGACGCGGCGTCAAGGGAGGCCATCCAGGTGTGTGGAGGGGGAGCAGGAGGAGGGGGAGGTCCGACCGAGGGCGGGCGCGGGCCGCCGGGGTCGGGAACGGGGCCGGTCGACGAGGTGGTTGGTCCCGGGGCGTCGCGTCGCGTCGCATTCGCTGCCGTTCCTCTCCACACACACATGGCCACGAGCGCTTGCGGCACCGGACGTGGAAGGGACGTGGGAGGGACGTGCGGGCAACAGGTTGGGTTTCGGACGCCATGCTCAAATGGCGCTGTGCTGTTGCCGCCGGCATACGTGCATCCGTTGACGCATGCGGCTCGCACGTCCCTGCATCCTCCGCACCAGGCCGATCGTCTTCGGGGGCGGCCCCCCTCCTTCCTCGTACCGATTTTACTGCGCTGTGAAGTGAAATTGAGGTACAAACCGTCTGACTGACTGTCTGTGTGTCTGTTTGTCTGTCTGTCGGACCCGACAGGCCATGCAGGAGTACGAGGAGGAGGCCCGGCAGGCGCACCGCGGCATGTTCATGTACGGCGACCCGGGCGACTCGGACGACGAGGAGCCCGCCGGCCCGGGTGGCCGCGGCGGCGGTGCGCCGCGGGGGGGCCGCCGGTGAGGCCCTTTCTCCTTCCTTTCCCGAGAGGAGGTCACAGCGAGAGAACGGGCAGTGCGTGCGGGCCAGACAGCAGCACTGGTTGCAAGAGAGCTTGGCCTGCAGTGCGGCTGCGGCAGCAGCGGCAGCTGCGGCGGTGCACACCGTTGTACAGGGAAGTGCAGTAGGTGCTTGGCTGAGGGGATATGTGGCTGCGTTGAACCCGGTCGGTCCACGAATGATCTGTTCTTGGGGGCCTGGGTGGTGATGGCTCGGATCGGGGGAAGAAAGACGGAGGAGGCGGGTTGCGGTTGGACTGTCTAGCCTGCCGGCCGCGATGCCGTACACAGCCACGGACACGCGGCGGCGGCGGCCCCATGTCACCGTCCCCTGGGCGGAACATGCGTTAATAGTTCGCCGTCTTAAGCTATTAGGGGTCACCTGCTTGCCGGTGAGTGGTCAACCTGGATATGCGTGTGTGTCTTTTAAGGATGCTGTTTTTTGAGGAGGCATTGGGGGAGGTCATGTGAAAAGAACACGGAAAGCGACAACAGGGCGGCTGGCCATGGTTGGGCCTCTTTTTGAGGTTGCTAAGGTTAGCTTGCTGCAGGTGCTTGGGGGCAAGTGACCCAGGGTGCCCGCGCGGCGGGAGTTAGCGCGGTTAGCTCTTTCGGGGTTCTCGTGGGAGGACGTGGTGGTGACAGCATCGCGGCGCCGACAACGGGTCGCCAGGGTGTGTCCGCCGTCAGCCCGCCCGCGCCGGTTTTGTCAGTTGGCCGCGGGCTTTTGTGGTGTGTACTGCCCAGATGACTTCAACACGAAGGCATTGCCGGGGGATGTAGCCTGTAGTGGTCTCGCTTGCCTGGCCCCGGCAGCTTGTGAAGGAACGGAATGTCGCATCGGAGCCTCCAAAAAGAAACGGATCACCGATTATTACCAGGACAGACCAGGAAAGTTCATGTACAACTGTACTTCACACCAAAGCCAATCGTAACTAACATGTATACACCACAGCAGAGGCCCCGCGCCGCTCCCGTGCGAGACGGCGACGAAATCGTTCATTGCCCTGCGCTCTACGACTTCAGGGCGGTGCTGATGCCATAGCGCATGTGCTGCTGCCGCCGCATCGTCCGTTGGCATCGTCCCCGCAAACGTGCACATACCCTCGGCCCCATTCAACACCACATGACGGCTGGTAAATGGTGACGGGCCGCAGAATCAAGGGCCGCGAAACGTATACCAGAAGTCAGCGGGCGTCGAACGCGTCGGGAGGGGCTCTGGGGTCTGTCGCCCACCCGCCCGCAGGCATGCAGCAACGCGTGCCAACGTCGAGCGACTGCGCGCCCCATGGACTGCGTAGCCGCGCACTTGAAAGGGGGCGCCGCCCGATTCCGCTCGAGATGTGCCGGGGGGGCGGACCGGCGGGTCACGTTCGACAGCGGTACGCAGGCCGCCTGCGTCGTCGGCGTCGGCGTCGTCGACCCGTGGGTCACTGCGGCATGCGGTCGGTTGCGCTTATAGCCGGCGGGGCTCCAAAGATATCCGATTTCGGGTTTGAGATATGTGTCGCATGGTCAAGTTGATTGTCCAGAAGTACACCGTAGTACATATTCACCTTGCTCCGCGGATTCCGGTGGCGCCACATCGATCGGAGGGTCGCGTGGAGTAGCCTACTCGGACATTGGTATGGCGGCAACCAACTTCAACACATTAGATTCCGCGCTCCACGCTATTGTAGTTCCCTTTCAACATAGCATTACCACGCGGTTCTGATCTGGGCCTTTCTTTGTTCGCAATCACCAAGCCCTTTGCCAGGGCTGTGGGCGCGGGTCGAAAGCGGAGATCTCCACAACACTGGAAACACAAAAAAGTTGTGACTGGAGCTTGGGTGCAAATGCCAGTCCGTTTGATGGCTAGGTGACGTTTTACGGGCTGAGAAGCGCGCTAGCGCCGGCTTGTTGAGCCTGGCCGCCACGAAG
This sequence comes from Eudorina sp. 2006-703-Eu-15, assembly GCA_003117195.1. Lineage (NCBI taxonomy): Eukaryota > Viridiplantae > Chlorophyta > Chlorophyceae > Chlamydomonadales > Volvocaceae > Eudorina > Eudorina sp. 2006-703-Eu-15. The sequence continues at coordinate 623,181 of BDSI01000068.1, read as the reverse complement.
ACCTCTCCGCCGCATTACACACCTTCAAATAAACATGCAGCGACCGCGACCGGAACCGACGCAATTCCAGGCAGACAGCCAGGGCGCGGTTACTGGTCCCCCAGCCGCAGCGGCCTCGCCCTTTCTTTCGAGGCCGCCGCAGGTCGCGCTGCCGCCCGCGGGCGCCTCCGCGGACGGCGGCGAGCTGCAAATCCCGCATCATCAGCAGCACAATCACCACCACCAACAACAACAGCAAGAGGGCTCCGCTTTGGCGGGCGTCCCTGCTCCAGCCGGCTCGGAGGGCCAAAGCGCGAACTGGCTGGTAGGTGCCCAAGTAACAAACCCAGTCCTCTCATGCATCATTTTTACATCATGGCCATGCGATGATAAGATTGTGTTGGAGTATACAGCAGCGGGGGAGCGAACGTTGGGGATGTTGCGCGTGTGACGATATGTACACAAGATGCATCAACAAGAACGGATAGGTACAACCGAAACTGTCAAAAAGAGGCCAGGGCGAGTCAGGGTTGCAAAAGCGTTGTCTAGAGCAACGCGACGCGGACAGGCGGACGGTCCGCTTCGCGGCCCCACTGCCCGGTCCACAACTCCCCGCTGCCGGCAGGGCGTCACCCCTAGAGTCCCCTCACCCCGTCCCGCACTCCTCCTCCTCCTCCTCCTCCTCCTCCTCCTCCTCCTGGCAGACCAACAGCAGCGTCGCGCAGTTGCCCGGGAGTGCCTCCACCGCCGCCGCCGTCTCCCCCGCCACCTCCCACTCAGCCCGCGGCGCCGCCGAGGACGCGTCCCCCGCACCGCCGGCGACCCCCGATGATACCCCCCCGACAGCCCCATCCCCGCCGCCGCCACCGCCGCGGTCGCCCATCGGCAGCTTCCTTCCGCCCACGTCGGCCCCGCCGCGGGCGCCGGAAGCGTCCCCCCCCGGCGCCGGCAGCCCGCCGGCCGCGGCCGCGGCGGCCGACGACGCGGTACGTACGGCAGCTGCCGTACGGCTCGTCGGCGCGCAGCGGGCGCTGGAGGCTGCGATGGCGGCGCCGGCCGCGGTGTACTATCCGCCGGCGACCGCCGGCGGCGGCGCTGCTGCCGGCGCCCATCCGCAGCACCTGCCCGAGCACGCGCCGCCGGTGCCGGTGCAGCCCCACGGGTCGCAGCATTGGCAGCCGCACCCGTCGTCGGCATCGGCACAGCCGCTGCTCCACAGCCACCAGCAACCGCCACCGCAGCAGCTGCAGCAGCAACATGTGCTCCAAGAGCAGTCCACGGCGGTTCAGCCATCCCAGCCCACGTCACCGCCCCTGTCGCTACCGGTGCCGTCACAGCCGCCGCCGCCGCCTCAACAGTGGCAGCCCCAGGCCCAGCCCGAGCCCCAGCCCCAGCCCCAGCCCCAGCCCCAGCCCCAGCCGCAGCCCCAGCAGCAGCCGCAGCAGCAGCAGCAGCAGCCGCTGGGGGTGATTCGCGGCGCGCTGGTGGGTCACCTGCACGGGGAGATGCACCTCACGGTCGGCGGCGACGTCATGGCGGCCCTGGCCGCAGCGGCAGGAGCAGGAGCAGGAGCCGGAGCCGGAGCCGGAGCAGGAGCCGGAGCAGGGCCGGGATTCGCAGGGCCGGGACAGACAGAAGGCGGCGGACCCCTGCCGCCGCCGCCGCCGCCTCCGGCGGCGGCGACGACGATGATGTCGTACCCTGCGGAACCGCTACGGCCACAGCCACCGTCAACGCCACCGGCCGCGGTAGAAGGTGCTGTCAGACCGCCGTCGGAAGGACCAGCTGCGGGCTTCGCCTCCTTATCGTCGCCGTCGCCCGTGGAGCAGTTCCGCGCACCGCAGCTACAGCCCCAACTACAGCCCCAGCTACATCCCCAACTACGCCCCCAGCTACAGCCTCAGCTACAGTTCGAGCGTCAGTCTGAGCTGCAGCCTCAGCTACAGCGCTTGCTACAGCCTCCGCTACAGCCCCAGCCGCAGACGTTGGGGGCGATGTGGGAAGTCTCCAGCGGCCCAACGACGGCAACATTACCTCCACGCACACCGCCGCCGCCTCAGGTCCTGCTGCCGCCCGCCAGCAGCCAGCCGCCGGGGCCGCCGGGGAGGGACGGACCCGCAGGTCGCGGCGGCGGCGGCGGCGGCGGGCTGATCGACGGAAAGGCACCTGCGGCCGCACCCGACCCGGGGGCGCTGCAGCCCCCGGCCGGCATCTTGAGCTCCGTGACGCCGCCGCCGACGTGCGCAGGTGGTGGTACGACAGCAGCGGAGGTGCCGACGGCGACGATTCCATGCCCCGCGATCCTGGCGCCGAAACCACCAGGGCGAGCGTTGATGGATACCGGGGGAGTAGTTCCCAGATCCAGACCTGGACCCGGACCTGGATCTGGATCTAGATCCGGATCCGGAGCTGTGGCTGTCCGGCCATCTGTCCAGGGAGCCGTCCCGTCCGGCGGCGCCCCAGCGTTCCCTGCCGCCGCCGCCGCCGGCGCCGCCGCGCCTCCGCTTCCGGGACCGTTTGCGCTCCTGACGTCGCCAGCGGCCGTGCCGGCACCGACGAGCTCGATGGTGGCGTCGTCGACGGCGGCGCGGCTGCCGCCGCCACCGCCGCCGCCGCCGGCCGTGGGTCCGAATGTCGGTGCTACAGCCGCGTCCCGTTGGCCGCAAGCGGCGCCTCCCGGTGGAGCGATATCCGGACTGACCCGTGGGTCCATCCCGGGATTGGCGCCTGCTACAGCCACTGCCATCCCTGGTAGTCTGGGTGCTTCTGCCGTGTACCCCGCCGCCACCACCGCCGCCGCACTGACGGCCGCGATGCCCGCCGTGGCCAGCCGCCTGGCTGGCTCGGTCGTCGGCCCGCCGGTTGCGCTGCCCGCCACCGGCTTGGGATTGGGCCCTGCGCTACAGCCAACGGTCATAAGCGCTATCACAGCCGCCGCCACCGCTGCCTCCGCTGCCGCACCTCCGGCTGGCGCTGGTTTCGGCGGCGGCGGCGGCGGCGGCGGCGGCGCTGCCTTTCCGGCGACGGTTGGGGGCTATCAGTTGGGACTGACGTCACCGCAGCTGGCGGCGGCGGCGGCGCCGCCGCCGCCGCCGCCGTTGCCATCAGGTCGTACAACCCTGGTCACGCCCGCCGGCGGGCTGCTGGCAGCCACGCCCGCACTTTTGCCGCCGCTGGCTGGCACCGCCGCCGCTGCTGCCGGTGGCGGCGGCCCGTTGAGTGCCGGCGTCATCGCGGCTGCCCCGGCGGCGCCGCTGGTCGTCGTACCGCCCACTGCTGCCGCCATCGCGATTCAGCAGGCGCAGCAGGAACAGCAAGTGGCGGCGGCGGCGCTGGCGCAGTGGCAGCAGCTGCTGGCGGCCCAACAGCTACAGGCCCAACAACAACAGCAGCAACAACAGCAGCAACAACAGCAACTGCAACAGCAGCAACTGCAACAACAGCAAATCGACCAGCAGCGACGTGCCGCCGCTGGGCAAGTGCCGCCGGCGGGCCCATCTCAGCAGCAGCCCCCTCAGCAGCAGCAGCAGCAGCAGCAGCAGCAGCAGGCAGCGCTGCCGCGCATCGTGCTCCGGTCCACCACAGCCGACAGAAATCGGAGGTCCGGCGGCGGCAGCGGTGGCGGCGGCGGCGGCGGTGGCGGCGGTGGCGGAGGCGAGTCGGAGGGCCTCCCGGCCGCCGCAGCCGCCGGTGCCGCCGGCGGTGCTGCTACTGCGATGCCGCCGACCGCGTCGGCGGCTGCGGCGGCGGCGGCGCCACAACAACAGCGACAGCAGCAGCACCAGCCGCCGCCCTCGCAGCTGGCAAACCAGGCACAGCTACAGCTAGAGCATATCGCGATGCAGTACAACCAGGCCATAGCGGCTGCTACAGCCTCCGCCGCGGCAGCCTCGGCGCCGTCCATGAGCCCAGTGTCGCAATTCGGTTTTGGCGGGCTCGCCGGCGGCGGCGGCGGCGGCGCTGCACCGCTCAGTAAGGCCTCCCTGACTTCGTCGTCCGCCGTGCCGTCGGCAGCGCTGCAGGCCGCGCTTGCGGCATCGGGGCTGACGGGCTCACCGCCGCCGCTGCTGCTGCCGTCTTTTGGCAGTAGCACAAGCGCAGCCGGCGGCGGCGGCCACAGCGGCTTTGGTGGCGGCGGCGGCGGTGGCGGCATCAGCGGCTTTGGTGGCGGCGGCGGCGGCGATGTGCTGCTGTTGCCGTCTGGCGGCGTCAGCAGCGGCGGCACCTCCGCGACAGCCGGGGCCCGGCCCCAGCTGCCCCGCAAGGTGTGTGTTCCTTAGGCAGGCAGAGCAGGAGTGCGTGGCATGCGAGGGGTCGAGTGGCGCCAAAAAGGTTTGCCCGTATGCCTGCAAGGTGTGTGTGTGTGTGTGTGTGTGTGTGTGTGTGTGTGTGTGTGTGTGTGTGTGTGTGTGTGTGTGTGTGTGTGTGTGTGTGTTTAGAATTGCAACCCGCCCGCCCGCCCGATCCCAGGTGGCAATATACTTACCATAGAACCTGTGTGTGTGTGTGTCTGTGTGAATCGTTACATATCTGCCGGGCCGACACTGGCCTGTGTGTGTAGGAAAGGAACCCGCCCGAGCCGAGGTGTATCTCTGGCCGTAGATACTCCGACAAATAAGATAGCCACAATGGCTGCACCCACCCCCTCACCCTCACAACCCCCCCCCCGCAGGTTAAGGTCCTGTTGTCGTACGGCGGCTCCTTCAGCGCGTGCAGGACCACGGGTACGACAGTCGTACTGGATAGCCCGGACCCGGGGGCGAGTTTGTGCGTGTGCGTTGACACAGTGAGGGGGGAACACGCCACGGGTCGGGAGTCGGGAGGTAACCAGTGGGGGTGTGAAGTGCAGCTCAAGGGGGGGGGGGAGGGGCGATTTGAAAGGAAAACAGCCCAGACACACCCAGCCCGGCGACAAAGTTGGTGACCCCAAGGTGCGGGTTTGACCCCAAAACCCGTACCTTGCTACCTACCCTACACCTAAAGACCCCATATTCCTCAACCAAGACTGGACCATCTCGCGTAGTATTCCCCTTCGTCTTTCCCGACATCCCACGGCAAGCATTTGTCGCCGGGCTGGGCGGGTCGGGTCTGTTGTCATATTAAATCCCACCACCCCCTGCCGCCCCCCGCCGCTCTCGCCCCCCCGGCCCGCCGCCCGCCCAGGCCACTGGGACTACACGGGCGGGGAGACGCGGCTGGTGGCGGTGGAAGAGAGCGACTGCTTCATCACCCTCAGGTACGGTACGACAACGTACGACACGGTACAGCAACGTATGGCACGGTACGGCGGTTGCTTCGTCGATCGGGTGCTGTGCGGCATGCTGCGCGACATCGTTGGCTGGCATCGTTGTGGACTGTGCAAACACCCAACAACAGCCGGGGGGCCGCCGCGCACGCCCCGACTGTGGTGGCGCCCCGATCAGTATTATCGGCCTGTCAGCCATAGGGCCCACCGATGCCGCCCGCCACCGCCCGCCACCACAACCCATGTAGTGCAGGGGGGCTGGCGCGGGCCGACGCCTCCCGCCCCCCCTTGGTTATGTTGGGTATGCCCGGGTTCGTTCTTTGGGTTTATTTCTTTTTTCAATTTAGCCCCGCCCTTGGCTGCCTGCCAGGACCTCCTTTTTGGCAGCAGCACAGCGCCAGTAGGTCTTTCAATTATTTCGTGTTCAGCCCTCGCCCTGTCTGCCTGCCTGCCCGGCTCGGCGGCCTCGCCCTGTCTGCCTGCCTGCCCGGCCCACCTGCCCCACCTGCCCGACCCGCGGCTGCCTGTCCGCCCCAACCACCCGACCTGGATGCTGGATCCCCGCAGGGACAGCATCTTCGCGGGCTGTAAGGGCCGGGTCCGGGCGTCGAGCGAGGTGGGCGGGCGCTCTATGGTTAGGCGGGCGCTCCAGGGCGGGAGTGGTGATAGGTCGATAGCCCCCACGGCCGGGAACGGGTGCCGCGGTGGGGGGCAGCACCGCCGGTGTCGAGGGAGGGCGCACATCGGGGAGCAGGGGATCGAAGGTCGAGGGGGATGGGGAGGGGCATTGAAAAAACAAATAAACCCGGGGGGCAGGGGCAGGGGGATCGAAGCTCGATGTGTGGGCCCCTGCGACTGCGCGCCCTGCTATCTGCCACGGTACACGACGTGTATGTACGATATCAGGCCCCCCACAAATAGCCCATCATGTCGTACTCGGTGGGCGGCAGTGGCCGCCGCGCTTGTGCACCCCCGTCCGTCCGTCCGTCCCAACATGTCCCATACACACTGTCCCCTCCCCCCTCCCCTCCTTCCCCCCTCCATCCTTCCCCCCTCCCCCACAGGCCTCCCTGCGTTACGAGCTGCCCAGCTGCTCCGGCACCCTGGTGGACCTGCGGACGGACGGCGATGTGGCCAACATGTGGGAGGAGCTGCACGAGTTCACGGAGGTGGGGGGTTGCCGAGGGGTGCGGGGGGTTGCAGGGGGGTGCGGGGGCGGTGACATGGCTCGGCATCCGGGCTGGCGGCGTGGAGGGGTTGGGCCGGCCGGCCGGGAGGGGTATCTCATCTCTTTCCTCCCAGCACCCCTCCGAGAAACCGCCGGCGCGGATCTTTTGTTGCGTTCGTCCCCCCCCCTTGCAAAGCAGTGGCATGCTGCGCCTGCATGCCCTCCGTCCCGTTCTGGTGGTTCTGGCGCACGTTCTCAACGGGTACATACGGCACATGCCTTCTGTTGTACTTGTACGGCAGGCCGCCGGCAAGCCGTCGTACAAGCTGCACCTGTACGTCGACCACCACCTGGTGACCTCCGATGAGGGCAGCGGCGCCTCTCACACCACCGCGTCGGAGCCGGAGGCCGCACCCGCACCCGCACCCGCGGGGGGCGGCCCCTTGTCGGGCGCCTCCGCTGCCGCTGTCGCCGCCGCCGCCGCCGGCGCGGGCCGAGGGTCCGGGTCTGCGGCGCAGGGCGGCGGCGGCGGCGGCGGGTCTGCAGCGGCGGGTCAACAGGGTCAGCCCCACCAGCAGCACCAGCACCAGCCCCACCAGCAGCTTCCGAGTCAAAGCGGCTTGTGAGTGGCGCGAGGGGGCTGTCATATATACATACCCTGTACATGTATAACATATATGAGCCCTATACACATATATGTGTGCTATATCTGTTCCTGCTCTCACCTGTGCGCCTGTGAGAGACGGTGCTGACCAGCGAGCGCATCCGGGGGCCGTTCACCGTCTCAGCTCCAGAGGGAACACGCCGGGCCCAGCACACCCGGGTGGACGTCCTTCCACTCCCACCACCCCCTCCCACCACCCCCACCCCCGCGCCCGCCATGCATACAGGAGCTCCCACGGGGTGCCGGAGGGTGGCGGCAGCGGCGTCGGCGGCGGGAGGGCGATGTGCGGCGGCGGCGGCAGTCAAAGCGGCGGCGAGGCCAGGGCGCTGGCGACTCCCGTCGGTCGGCCCGCGGCGGCGGCGGGAGGGGGCCGGGCCTCGGTGGGTGGCGGCGGCAGCAGCGGCTGGGTCAGCGGCGCCAGCAGCGGCATCACGGTTGACCTTACCGGTGAGCGGTTGGGTGGTTAGGTGGTGGGGTAGGTGGACCTCACCGGTCACGACTCACGAGGCGTTGAGGTGGTTGTTTGTTTGGGTGGTTGGGTATTGATGGATTGTGAGGCAGGGGGCGCACCACCCAGCAATGAAAGTGGATTCGTTGCTTTAATACAACATATTTGGGACGACAATCAGGCAGCGAAGGTGGGTTTGCTACTGTCCACTGTCAGGGCATGGGGTCAAGCGAAGCACAGCATGTGTGCGCTGAGGCGGACTGCTTCCCTGAGGCTGACGGCATGTGGCGGGACGGTCCCTGGGGAGGACGCAGGGCGGTGGGCGGTGCCGGTGTCCCGCAGCCAACCCCGTCACCCCAACGCCATGTCTGTTAACACATGTCTGTTAACACGTCTCTGTTAACGGCCGTAGTACGGCTCCACTCGGGTTTTTAATTCAGCTCCATCCCTCTGATCAGGTGTTTTGCCCCGCCCTACACGGCCCCCCCCAAACCCGTTGGCCCCCCGGCAGCTCCCGTCAGCGCGCCCTCCCTGCCGCGGAGTGTGGCCCTGGAGCAACTGAGCGGTCGGGTGGAGGTGAGGGGACCTCACCTGACCCGCCTGTGCCTGCCTGCCTGTCTGTCTGTCTGTCTGTCTGTCTGTCTGTCTGTCTGTCTGTCTGTCTGTCTGTCTGTCTGTCTGTCTGTCTGCCCGAGGTCTTCTATGGGTGCGGTTGCTTGCTCGTCGCTTGTGGTCGTGGTCAGGGACACCCAAACCGTTGCCGCCTCCTTCCTCCCTCCCTCCCGCCCCCTTCCTCCCTCCCTCCCGCCCCCTTCCCCCCTCTACCCTACTCTCCCCCTCCCTCCTGCCCCGCCTTCAGATCGTCCGGCCCGCCGATCTGACAATCGTCCGCTTCCTGGGCTCCGGCGGCAGCGGCGACGTGTTCCAGGCCCGGTGGCACGGCATCGATGTGGCCGTCAAGTGCCTGTTATCGGAGCCGGATGCGGACCAGGTGGGGGCGTGGGGACGGGGAAGGAGCAGGAGGAGGAGGGGGAGGAGGGGGCGGGGACGCCCCCGCGGTGTCGTTGTCCTGGCAGACGGGGGGCGGGGCGGGGCGGGGGCTGCGGCAGTGTTTTTTCGTTTTTAGGAGGGAATGTTGTGTTGCAAGTCAAGAAATGAAATTTGATGGGCCGTGCAGTGGTTGCTGGGGTTGGGGGTCTGCATCGCAGCTAGCACCCTCCTTTCCAGCCATGCCGCAGCCATCGGGATCCTCACCCCTCCGTCCTCTGTAATGATACTGAGCTTCCGACGCTTCTGCGTACGAAATTCTGAACTGTTTTCACCGACAGGGATTAGGGCATCAGAATCAGGCGTCCCGAGCTGCAGCTGAAGCACCGCCGATGTGTTGCCGACATCCATGGCAGCGTCCAAAGAGCGCCCAGCATCTGTGGTTAACGGTGTGTCTTAACTGCTTAGAAAGCCTACCGCGCTTGGATCGTTTATCGGAGTATTTTGCTGCGATTGGACCAGTCAGAAATTCTCCTAACCGCGTTGACTCACGGGCGTGACCATCTTACGACTATCCATGGCTTATCACTGCATCATACTATGTGTGAATAGTCTGTTGCGTCGAAGTTTGGCCAGTTCTCCCTCATTGAAACTATTTTGGCCTTAGTAATGAGTTCGTACAGGTCGACGCGAAACAATACCTTGATTTTCCAGCCCAAACCCCCGACTTCATACTTGTAAGTCATCAATTACTTGAAAAAACACTGGGGCTGCCCGGGGGACAGCCATAGCCCTGCCACAGCGCAGCCACAGCGAAACCAGCCCGGCCACAACACAACCCTGCCACGGGCCACGAGGCCACCCCCCCTTTTTGTCAATAAAGACAGCGAAACCGCAAAAGTGCAACAAACCGATAACCGCCGATGTAGACAATGACGAAGACGGCGAAGCGTTGACTCAGACGAAATAAGTAGAAGCTGATATGTTTACGTAGGGGACGGCTGATGAGACACCGTAGTGGGGCTGGCGAGAAGAGTTGTAACGGCCGAACCCAAAGAGCAAAGACTGCTACCTAGCCGGCTCGCGGCCAGTAATTCCTCCAGCCAACCCCCCTCCCGCCCGCCCGCCCGCCCTCCCTCTCCTTCCGGATGTTGTGTACGTGCTTCAAAGTTCAAACGATCCCGCGTGTGCCGTACGTCTGCCGTGCAGATGGTCGTGCTGGACGAGCTCCTTGCGCAGTCGCGGCTGCTTTGCCGGCTGCGCCACCCCAACATCGCCTGCCTGTACGCGGTGGTCATACCCGATCATCTGATGGACCAGGCCACCGGTGTCGTACAGCCCAAGGCGGCGGCGGCGGCGGCGCCGCCGCCGCCACTTCCGACGCTGGCAGCGCAAGCTGCGGCGGCGGCTCCGCCCGAGCCGCCGGCTCTACCGGCGCCGGCGGCGCCGGCGGGGCCCGGCCTGCGCGGCATCTCGCCGCCGCCGTCGCCGTCGTCGGTGCCGTCGACGGTCCTCCTCAGCGAGTATGAGGCCAGCAGCGGCGCGCACGAGGGGCTGTCGTTGTACGGCAGTCGTACTGTCAGCGCCGTCACGCCCACTGCGGGGCTGAGCCGCGCCAGTACCCACACGATTGCCAGCAGCAGCGGCGGCGGCGGCGGCGGCGGCGGCGGCAGTCCGTCATCTCCGCGCCAGTCGCCGTGCCACAGCCCCTCTCTAAGCCCACCGCCGCCATCGCTGCTGGAGGCGGATCCATCGTTGAAACCGTTGGTGGTTGAGTCATCGGCCGGGCCTGCCGCACCGGTGTCGTACACAGCAGCAGACACGTCATCAACATCCGTACGGCCGACGTCGGCCTTTCTGGGTTTCGCCACAGCGCCGCTCTCCGCCGGCGGCGGCGCCGGGGGTCACGGCGGCGGTGCCGGCGGCGGCAACGGTGACGACGGTGGAGGGGAAGCGCCGTACGGCGGAGACCGGGCGGCTACGCCCACCATTTCACTCGCGGGACTGCGTCTGCCGTCGATCCGCGAGGACTCGTCTCTGGGTGGGTTGGTCCGTTGGTCGGTTGGTCGGTTGGTCGGGTGTACCGCGGTGGTTTTCTAGGAAGGGAGGGGACAGAGCCGGGAGGGGGATGCTTCCCTGTACGGCACCCTGACAGCGCGACCCGATGCGTGTCTTCTCCTCACCCGCAGGGGGCGGCGCTGGCCTCTCCACTGAGAACGAGGCGTCCCTGCCGCCGCCGCTGCCGCCGCCGCCGCCGCCGCCGCCGCTGCAGCCACAGCAGCAGCACCAGCCACAGCAGGAGGCCTCCCCCTTGCGAAGCAGCATGGACAGCGACCGCACCTCCCTCACCTTCACCGCTAGCGCCGGCGCCGCCACCTCCGCCGCCTCCGCCACCTCGTCCGGCCCCGCCCCCGCCGCCCTCCTACCGGCGGCGGAGCCCTCGCGTGGTGGCAGTAGCAGTGACAACGGCGGCGGCAGCGGCGGCGATGGCGATGACGACGACGGTACTGACCCGTCGCCGCCGGAACCCCTTGCTCTCCACCATCCCCATCCCGCCCACGTCGCCGGCGGCCTGTCCGTACGGTTCTCCCTTCCGCCGCCGCCTTCGCCGCCGCCGCCGCCGCCGCCGCCGCAGCAGCAGCAGCAGCCGTTGGTGCAGGAGGAAACCGACCCGGAGGCCAGGGCAGAGGCGGCGGCGGCCGCGGCGGCGGCGGCGGCGGCAGTCGCGGAAGTCGAAGCCTCGGCGGATGATCTCTCAGTTGAACCGCCCGGCACCGGCGGCGGCGTTGGCGCTGAGAGATGGGTGACGGTGACGCAAACGGCTGGTGGCGTCGACGGCGTCGGCGGCGTCGGCGGCGTCGGCGGGCCGATGGCGGCCCATGGGACACTTTGGAGCACCTTCTTCGTTGTCCCGGGCCTGGAGGCGGAGGCGCGGGAGGAGGGCCTGGGAGAGGGGCTGGGCCTGGGAGAGGGGCAAGGGCAGAGAGATGGGCAGGGAGATGGGCAGGGGGAGGGTCACGGAGGCGGCCTTGGCGGCGTGATGGGGCCTCGCGGTGTTCGCGGGAGAAGCGCCGCCGCGCCGCCGTTCGTCGGGACCTTCGCCGACGCCGTCGGGAGCTTCGCTGATTCGTCTTCCGATGACGCGTACGACCGGTACGACACCGCGCTGGGGTCCTTCGGCGGCGCCACTGGTGGCGGCAGAAACGGCGGCGGCGGCGCAAGGCGGCGGGGCGGCGGCCAGGACGGCAGCGCAGCGCTGTCGTCGGGCGCCAGCGGCCGTACGGCAGGTAGCGGCGGAGGCGGCGGAGGCGGCTACGTCAGCGGCCGGACAGGTGGCGACCGCGGCGGCGGCGGCGGCGGCAGCGGCGGCGGCAGCTCGGGGTCGGACACCGACGACGCGCTGTATTGTACGGCACATGAGAACGCCATGGACTTGTCGTACTTGTCGGGCCTCGGGTCGTCGTTGCTGTACGAGGTACGTCGTCACGGATGCGAGGTCATGCGAGGCTTCCAGGACCTAGGATCCTGGATCCTGGATCTTGGATCTAGGGATGCCCCCATCCAGATCTTGTAGGGTAAGGTCCAGCTCCAGGAATGCGAGACGGGTCCGTTCGGTTCGTAGCTTCGTGCCGTGTCGTACAGGACCGCGTCGACAGATTTGTCATTGCACGGCATTGGTCATCATCGCCACACTGTACGGTCGCCCCCACACCGCCCTCCAGCGCTCCCGCCCCTGCACACTCGTACGACACTCGTCCTGTCGCAGGCGGGAGCGACCTTTGGTACGGCGCCGTCAGCGCTGGCCAGACCAGCGGCGGCGGCGGCGGGAACGCTTGGCCTAATGACGTCATCAGCTGCAGCTCATGATGCCGTACAGTCTTGCCATGAAGATGTCGGCGGCGGTAGTACTGATCCGAGCGCCGCCGCCGCCGCCGCCGCCGTTTCCGACGCCGCCAAGCCGGTTCCGGAGCCGGAAGCGGCGCCGGCGGCGGCGCCGAAGCCCGTGACCCACGGGTCGGTCCTATCCCCATTCGCGCCCCTCAGTCAGCGCCAGCTCACCATGCGGGCTTCCTCCCTGGAGAGTCAGCTACAGCTGCTTACGTCATCGCAGGGGGGCGCCGGCAGGGCGCCGTCACTGGCGCCGCCGGCGGCGGACCCCGCAGGTGGCGGCGGCGGCGGCGGCGGTAGCGGAGGCGGCCGTAATGGCGACGGCGCGGCAGCGCCGGCGGCGCTGCCGCCGCGTCGGGCCTCCGACAGCGCCGTTTGGACGTCGTTCTCCGGCGACAGAGGCGGCGCCGGCGGCGGCGGCGGCGGCGCGGCGGCCACGGAGGCGCAGGGCAAGGGCGATGAAGCGGTCCCCCAGCCGCCGACGCCGCCGCCACCGTTGGTCGGTCGACCGACCCATGGGTCCCCCCAACAGGCCGAACGACAAGGGGTTCATAATCACCAGCAGCAACAGCAGAAGCAGGAGGAGCAGGGGCAGGAGCAACAGCCCAAGCGTCCCCAACAGCAGCAGCAACAGCCTCCACAGCAGCCTCCACAGCAGTCGCAACCCCCACAGCGTAGCCAGTGGGGCGGATCGCCGTTTGGGGCCGGGAGGTGGGATGACCCGCTAGCACCGGCTGTAGCAGCACCTGCAGTAGCACCTGCAGTGGCAGCACCTGCAGCAACACCGGCAGTAGCAGCAGTAGCAGCACCCGCGGCAGGCACTCGAGGCGACGGCGGCGGCATCGTCAAGAGCCCTCCCCTGGAGTCCCCATTTGGGGGAGGGCAGCCCGACCACCACTCCACGTCCGCGGCACAGAGGCCGGCGGCACAGAGGCCGGCGGCGGCGGCGGCGGCGCCGTCACTGACCCGTCGCAGCAGCTCGGCGCTGCTCCGCCGCGGGCATTCCGGGTCGTTCGCCCGGCGGCGGGGCGCCTCCCAGTCGCTGCTGGTGGGGGCGCCCAGCACGGGCGCGGGGACGTCCGGCGGGGGGACGGAGGCGGCGGAGCTGGAGAACAACAGGTGCGGGCGAGATACCGGTACGGGTGTGGCTCAGCGCCCTAAACGCGCTCGCCCGAACCAACCCACCTAGAAACGCGCCCGAACCACCCCCCTGAAAACCCTAGGTTTCCCCTACCCACTCAACCCTAAACCCCTAGGTTTAGAGGTTTTCCTACACCCTATATCTCTTGTTTCCTTGTTTCCTTCTCCTCCCCCCGCTCCCCCTCTCCCCGCTCCCCCTCCCCTCCCTCCGCCCTCCCCCCTTCCCCCCGCCCCCGCCCCCCCAACACACACACGCACACACACAGGCTGGTGGCCACCCACGCCATCCCCGGCCCCGCCCTGATGTCCGAGTACCTGGCGGGGAACTCCATCCGATCAGCCCTCCGACGCCACTCAGATGTGGTGGGGCCCGGGGCGCGGGGCGCGGGGGCGCGGGGGCGCGGGGCGCGGGGGCGCGGGGGCGCGGGGGCGCGGGGGCGCGGGGGCGCGGGGGCGCGGGGGCGCGGGGGCGCGGGGGCGCGGGGGCGCGGGGCGCGGGGGCGGGGGCGGGGGCCGGGGGCCGGGGGCCGGGGGCCGGGGGCCGGGGCCGGGGGCCGGGGCGGGGGCCGGGGGCCGGGGCCGGGGCCGGGGGCGGGGCCGGGGGCCGGGGCGGGGCCGGGGGCCGGGGCCGGGGGCGGGGGCCGGGGCCGGGGGCCGGGGCCGGGGGCCGGGGGCCGGGGGCCGGGGCCGGGGCCGGGGGCCGGGGCCGGGGCCGGGGGCCGGGGGCCGGGGGCCGGGGCCGGGGCCGGGGGCCGGGGCCGGGGGCCGGGGGCCGGGGCCGGGGCCGGGGGCCGGGGGCCGGGGCCGGGGGCCGGGGCCGGGGCCGGGGCCGGGGGCCGGGGGCCGGGGCCGGGGGCCGGGGCCGGGGGCCGGGGCCGGGGGCCGGGGGCGCGTTGCCGGGGTGAAATGGGGCACCTGCCCCTTTCCACCCACCCGCACTGTGCTCGTATTGCTGTTACCCTATTGCCGATCGGTGACCACTGACTGCCACACGAGCCCCTCACTGCCCTAACCCCTGCTCCCTGCCCCCCCTCCCCTCCCCCCCTTCGGTGATAGGTGCGGTCCCCCTTGGCACGGATCAAAGTTGCGCTGGATGCCGCTCAGGTAGGAGTTCAGTTTCAGTTTTTGCTTCATGTTTCAGTTTGAGTTTGAGTTTCAGTCTCGGTTTTAGTTCAGTTTCAGTTACAGTTTCAGGATTAGGGATCAGGGTTATATAGTAATAAACCCTCTGCGGGGCCGCAATCCTCGAGGCACCGGCCGGTATGAGTGTCCTGACAAGGTGCCGCCGACCCAGAGTCATTGGCAGGCCCGCAGTGCATCGTTGTATGTTACACCGGCTACCGTTGAGTACCGTACGGCAAACATCGGTAGGGCCCAACCGTCCGTACAATTTCCGTCTCGGGCCCTCAGCGGCTCGCGCCCCTTCGCGCCCTACATGTGTCCTTCTTTGCCGTTTGCGCACCCCCACTCCCCCGCTGCTGGGACGTGGGTTCGTACCCGGTGCCCGGTACGACACGCCAGGGCATGGAGTACCTGCACTCCCGCGGCGTGCCGCACCTCAACCTCAAGACCGGCAACCTGCTCGTCGGCTTCTCAGAGAAGCAACCCGCGTGCAAGGTGCGGCATGTACGACACAGTACGACGGTACAGTACTGCGTGCCGTGCACGCGCCCATGATGAGACACACGCACACACGCACAGGCACACGCCGTCGGTTGGCGGCGGCGGCGGCGGTGGCCGGAACGATATGGCTGGGGGCAGGGGCGCGGGGGGGGGGGGTACAGCAATCCCTTCGACGGGGGGGGAATGTATGGTGGAGATCACGACTTTGCCCGCCTGTCGGGGCATCCGGGCTGCATGTACGGCAACAACGTGACGGCGCGGCCCACTCGCCCACTCGCCCAGTCGGCCCCCGCGGGCGCAGGTGTGCGACTTCGGGTTGCGGCGGCCCACCCTGCTGGCGGCACTGGCGCGAGGGGCGGGGATGCCCGCGGGCGCGTCGGTGACGGCGCCGGGCGTGGCCGCGGGCGCAAACATTGCGGCGGAGGCCGCCGCCGCCGCCGCCGCGTCGGCTTCGGCGTCGGCGGAGGCGAACCCGACGCCGCAGGCCCCCTCGTCGGCGCCGCCGCAAGAGGTGCTGCTACCCCCGATCGGACAGCCACAACCGGAGCTACAGCCGCAGCTACAGCTACAGCTACAGCCGCTCCCGCAGGTGCAGCTACAGCCTCAGTCCCTGTCGCCGTCACAGTTGGCACTGCTGTCCCGGACACTGCCGTGGACGGCTCCAGAGGTGCTTCGGACGCCGCATCAGGTCACGGAAAAGGTACGGATTGTACGGAAGTGTTACTACAGCCACCGTACGTACGTTTGTACGGTCATGTCGAAAACGGTCGACGGCGATGGCATCGATTGGCCGCGTGATGGGTGCGTTGCGGGAGCCTCGGGCGGGGGAGCTGGATGGGAGGGGGATGGAACGGAACACCCACTGGAACTGTAACATCATCGCCGGGCTGGGTGTGTCTGGGCTGTTTCTTTTTAAATCCCTCACAGTAACATCGTTTCGAACAGTTCCGTAGACACTACTTAAAGTGCGTCCGTGCCCCCCCCGCGCCCACCGTGTACGGCAGGCTGACGTGTACTCGTACGGCATGATCATGTGGAGCCTGTGGACCCGCTCCGAACCCTGGGCGGGGTACGACATGAGGGGCCTGCTGACGGCGCTGCTGGCGGGAGGCGAGCCGCGGCCGCCAGTGCCCGGTGAGTGAGGAGTGCGGAGGGCTTGGGGGGAGTGCGGAGGGCTTGGGGGGAGTGCGGAGGGCTTGGGGGGAGTGCGGAGGGCTTGGGGGGAGTGCGGAGGGCTTGGGGGGAGTGCGGAGAGTTTGGGGTTTGGGTTAGGTTTTGAGGTTTTGGGATCTTGGCTGCGTTCGGGGTCGCGATGTTTCTTACGGTGGTTGTTACGTTCAGTGGGTACAGGAGCTGAGCTACGGTCGGCGGTGGTCGTCCTTCATTATCGTACATAAGATAATAACAAGTGCGCTGTGCCCTTTCAGCAATATTGAGCAATATCCACGATTTACAATTTACCTCGGACGGCTAGCATCTTAGCAAAAGCGTAATTGTTATGCTAAATGATCTCAATCTTCAGTTATGACAAAAGATGTGCGCCATCCGGGATTTGCACCCGGGCCGCTCGCGTGGGAGGCGAGTATCCTGCTACTAGACTAATGGCGCATGACAACTATGCAAAATTGAGAGTATATATTCTTAACCCCAGCATTTGACGAAAGGGGTTCCACTCGTTGCCGGGCAAGTAGGGGGCAGTTTAAGGAAATCCAAAGAAACTCAAAGATTTTACATCTTCCGATTTCCTGATCATCCTTTCTTCGGGAGCATTTCTTCGGGAGCAACAAATGGTTTCTTGCGTCTGCCCCACTTAATGCACAATGCGTATTCGACACAACCGGTCCTCTTCCCTCTTCTCCCGCCCGCTCACCGCCTCGCCTCTCCCCTCCCGCCCGCTCTCCACAACAAGGGAATGTAGGGCAACTCGAGCTACAACAGGGCTTGTCCCATGGGTAAAGAGACGTCAACTGGATTAACTCCACGCGCTGTCTGGCTGAGTGGGGGCGGGTCACGCTACTACGCTGCCCCTGCCGCCACGTACCCATAACCCATAACTGCTGCACACATCCCCCCTTGTCTCCCTCCCTCCTGGTTGTCCACGTTCCACCCCCTTCCCCCGCCCTCCGCCTTCTTCGGTCTTCACCCCCGCCCTCCGCCTCTTCGGCAGGTGACCCCGACTGGCCGGTTTCGGAGCCAAGGCCACCCGAGCCCGCACCCGGCTGGGCGGCCTTGATGCGCCGCTGCTGGGCGACCGACCCGTGGGACCGTCCCACCTTCAGCGAAGTGCTGGAGCGGCTGCGGGTAGGTGCGCCAGCCGGGTGCGGGGTCCCTCTCTCCGGCAAGGTGGTGTACCCGCGCTGCACCATGTACGACATGCGGGTGTACGGCATTGTATGTACGGCCTAGACCTGCCGTACATGTGCAGCCAGGCTGCAGTCGGGTGGGGCGAGGGGAGGCGTCCTGTCTGGTCAGATCTCAGAGCGCGGCCCTCCCTGCTGATGATGTTTGTGCGCCCTCCGAAACCACCGCCGAGCGCCCTCCCGATCCCCCGCACCAATAGTATTAGTAAGGATGTTACAGCGGACCCCGCGGGTCATCGGTGACAGCCATGTATGTCCTCCAATGCAACTGATCAGACCCTCCCTGAAGCCTTGGGACCGGACTGCTGCCACTTGCTTCAGCGGCGGGCTGAGGGGCCCTATGGCCTCACCTCCTCAACGGCTGGCCCCGCCGCCCATCTGCTGTATCCCCCGCTCCTCCCCGCCCACACGTCCCTGCTCCCCAACTCTCCACTCCCCACTTCCCACCTACCCCCGCCCCCGAACAGGCCATGTTCCAAGAAGCCAAGAGCCAGAGGAGGGCCGCCAGGGCGGCCGCGGCCACGTCCGCTCCGCCGCCGCCAGCACCAGGACCCGCACCGGAATCCGCACCCGCGGCTGCTGCTGCTGATGCTGCTGCCACGGTACTCAGCAGCCGCCGCGGTGACAGCGGGCGCCAAGGCGCCGCTGTGAAGCGCGGCAGTGAAGAGGGGATGCCATACCCAGACGTACAGTAATGGTGGTGGTGGTGGTCGGTGGTGGTGGTGGTGGTCGGTGGTTGGTGGTGGTGACGACGGGGGTCGGGGGTCGGGGGCGCTGAGCGCCACGCCGCTGCAGCCGCGGCTGCACCGTCCTTTGTATGGATTTTATGGTTGCCGTACCACGGTGCGTGGCAGGGGTCATGCGCGAAGACACGGGTTGGAGAAAGGGGGGACGCGAGGGCACCGGAGGGGGGCGGACGGGTCGTACGGCAGTGGGGTACTCCGCCCCGGGGCTCACCTGTCTGGGAGAGGCGGCAGGCGGGCAAGTTCGGCGAGATGGCGCGTCCGCGTCTGCGTTCTACACCTACCCGGCCGCGAATCCTAGGTCGGGGTCCCCCCGACCCTTATAAACCAATAAATCGCTGCGGCGGAGGCGCGGCGCCGCACTCCCTGGCGGGCACATAGCCACATACACATACAAAAATGCGCACCCACACATATACATATACATAAGGGCCGCGCAGGACGCGCCCAACAGGCGGCAGAGTGCCGTTCGTTTGCGCCGCCCTACCGGGGCCGGAGGGCGGCGGCTGGCGTTGTGCTGCCCCTCGTCATACATCGAGCTTTCGAACGGCAAGGGTGGCATGGGTCCCATGGGTGCGCTTGAGCGGCGTTGTGACCCGAAAAAACCGCCCACCCTAAAAGCTGGGGGTGCGGTTCTACGCGTCTCCGGGGGGAAGGACTGTGTGGGTAGGGTCTCCCGGGACGGATTTTGCCGTGGAGGCCACCACCGCGACGACGGGAGCCAGTGCATGCCGTCCTACTGAGGTTGTTTTTGGTTGGGCTCGTCAGGGCGTTCGAAAGTTGGATGAGGGAACGGGGCGCAGATTGTATGGTGCGAACTTTTTATTGTTTGCCGGAACCTATAGGGCACCAAGCCGGCTCTCAGAGGCGCGCTTGCCGGCAACGTGGTTCGGAGGCTGTCAGGCGTGCGGGAGGCGTTTGGCACGTGGGCGTCGTGGGACACAACTTGCATGCTTTTCAGAATGATGTGGAGAGAATTATGATAATTATAGATGCGTGGGTCTTCGGCACGCTGCGCTGGGGCGAGTCAATGTAAAATTTGCGTGTGGCCTCTAGGCCCGGAGGCCACACGCAAATCGTACAGCCCACCGACTCGAGCGAGCGCAGAGCCCCCTTTTCCAGTCATCTTCGGCTTTACAACACAAATTTGAAAAGTATAGCAATATTCCACATTACAGCTGGGAGCTTCTGTAGCTTTGCGACTTTGCGCGTGCTGGTCGTTGCACGGAACTCTATCAGCGCGGACATCAGCTAGCCTATACATTATCCATAATTTATCACGAGTTTTCTGTTATAATGCCTACGTATTGCGGGTCGCTCAAGTTGCACCCTTGTGTCACGCACGCGAGCAACGGCGAGCAACGGCACGCTGTCATCTCCGGTGGGGTCGTGGATAACCACAATTCGCCGATAATCATCTCCCAAATATCTTATAATATGACAATATGTCTACAGGCCCCTCGTTCCTTGCATTGGGCACTTGCACTCATCTCTTGCCCCGGCTGTACGTAGCCATCGGACAAAAGTGAATCTTGACTGCAGCCCGCACCCCGGCCGGCAGGCATCAAAGACGCCAGCTGGACACGTCCAACCGCGAACTGCTCCGTTTCTAACGAGCTGCTCCGTTTCTAACCTCGCAGTGCGCCAAGCAACCCTCGCAATAACTCAACTCCCGTCGCCCTCCCCTCCCTCCCCCCCTGTGTCGCCCACAGGGCGCAAGAGTGGGAGCACGGCCGGCCAGCTGGGGATCGTAGCTGTCGTCCTCCATGCGGGCCATGCGGGCCATCCTCCATCCTCCCTGTGTGGACCCGCCAGGACACCCCCGTCCGTGATCTGAAACCTGGCCCCATCAAACCAAGTACCCAACCTAACCCAAGCGCTGCAGCCGCGGCCCGCGCACGGGGATGTACGACGTACGACTCACGGGGACTCAGACCGCTGAGCTGGGGCATTATGGATGCATAAATGTACAGAGGTCAAGGCCAAGACATGCGGCAGGCAGGTGGGTCGTTGTTGATAGTCGTGGATGGTCGTTGCGTTCGTTAGCTGGTGAACGGCACCCGTCGCTGCGACATGTGCGCACCAACCGCCAGAATCCAAACATTTTTATGTTACAGTGGACCTCGCTAGGGTCATCGGTGACAGCCAAAGCTTGCTCATCATACACTACATGGACGAAATTGCGCCACCGTGGCCGCTCCGGACAGGCTCCACAAATGCACCCCCTACCCACGCTACCAGGGAACCACCCCCGTTTCGCTGGATCACCCATAGCCAGGGATCAAGCCCGCTCAGGGGGAATCAGCCACCAGGGCGCCTTAATTAGCGAACCACCACCCCACCCCAGCCAAGGCGGGCCAACCATTGTGAGATGTTTAACACAGCCCAACATACACGGCCATGCGTGCACGTGTGAAATCGCAAGCAACGCCATCAGCCGGCGTGTGAGCGAGTGAGTGAACGGGGCTGAAATGAAAGCATCCAGGACGGGGTGTTACCTACATACACTGTAGGACAAATCCAACGTGCACATGCCGTACGTACATTCGAGTGCCGGAGGGGACCATTCGCAGGGCCCAACCAACCGACCAACCAACAGTGCAGGGTGCGGGGACGCGCGGCTTTGTCCGTCCTGCATGAATAAGGAATGAATGAAGGCGCAAAGGAAAATGATGGGATCATGTTGCTGTGGACCCCCCATTGGGGGTCATTGTCGGTTGATTGCCGACGAAGCCTCCTCGGTCCTCGCGACACAACCCACACCGCGAATGGAAACAGAATCCGCGGCCCCCCCAATCCGCGGCCCCCCCAATCCGCGGGCCCCCCCAATCCGCGGGCCCCCCCAATCCGACGGTCCCCGGTCATCTGCAGCTTAGCACCCCAAAGCGAGGGACACCAAAAGACCAAAAGACGTGCGCGATGGCCCTCGGCACGGCCCATGCGGTAACTGAGCGAAGTATCCAACAGCAACAGCGGAGGACGCAACCGGATACCCCCACCATTACTGCACACAACGGCCACCCACACAACTCAGTTTTCTTACCAGTATACACAACTGCAGCCCCGCCGTCAACCACGTCGGAAAACTGTCCTTTGGCTGGCTGAATCTATCTCCCAATCCGTTGCAAAGTCATTTGACGGACGAGGACACGGACACGGGCATGTATGTACTGCCCATCCTGGGCGCAGCAGCCAGGACACAGCCCGCTCGTCACAGCGACGCCAGCCGCTTTGTTTGCCTCAACGACCGGCTCTCGCCCACCCAGCAAGGTAAATTGGGTAACCAGAGCCTTGGATTGGTTGGTTCATGTGTATCGAGTTACTTACCACACACACACAGTGGCGGCTCAGTTTTCTTTTACACACACACATACATACACACATACACATGCACACTTTTGTTCTGCCTGACTAAGAAACATACACATACACAGTTACACACACGCGCGCGCTGGGTGGCACGGGTGGGTTTTTCACACGCGCCAGGGCACACACCGATACCGTATACAGACACCGGGGCAAGTGTGGCAGCAAATGCATTTCAGCGAGTACTTGTGCCTGATTGCGGTAGGATATCTCCGCAGCACGCACAGCACACATCGGCTGGTTGGGGTCGGGCGGGTTGCATTATTAAACACATCGGCTGGCGGGTGGGCCGGCGGGCGGGTTGAGCAGGCAGGCCCGAACACGGCCGATGAGGTGCATGACAACGCGGCATCAACAACGGGAAAGTAAAAGAGGGACAGCACCGGGTCCCTCACCTCAATCCAGTGCGTCAGGACCGGAGCACGGTACTGCACGGCACCGCGACCGCCGCACGCTCTTCGAATAGCAAGTGAACAGCAACCGCCATTGCCTACGCGGTTCGCCCATGGCTGAGGCATGCAGCGCACGTACCGTCCAACTAACAACTAACACAATGTCGTCATGCATTTGCGCGGTCGTGCCGAGATGATGGATGCTCCCCTCACACCTCGAGAGGGCCTGTTGCTCCTACGCAGCCGCAGATTGCCAGTGCTCCCCACCGACCGCAGCGCCGGATGACGAACGAACGCGTTGAAGGTCGCGCCGCGTTGCACTGGCACCCACCATCTGTCGCCCCCGAGGCACGCACCAGGGGGCGCTTGACAACGTATGTAACACCATGTGCGTACTTGCGAAAGCGGACTCGACTGATTGTGATCAGATTGGACACATAATACATGCGTATTCCGGAAGCTCTGTGCAGGCATCCGTACACTATACAATACCTCTAGGCGACGTTTCCCTAAAGGGGCCCGGGCGCGCGCGCGGGGGCTTTTGCGCGAAGCAAGTAAGGCATTTAGGCGCCCGTTGCCCAGGGCCACGGCTCGCGCTCAAAGCCCACCACCCAGGCCCCCTCGTCCTTGAGCTCCCGCAGCATCTGCTGCAGGCCTTGGTGCACGTGCTTGTCGTACAGCGCCTGCAGCGCGGCGCGGCTGTCGGGCTTCAGCTTGTAAAAGGGGTGCGGCGGGTCGCTGCCCGGGGGGCCGCCGGCGGCGGAAGGCGCCACGGGTTCCACCTGTCGTACTCTCTGGGGTGCCGTGTCGCGGGCGCCTACGCGCTCTGCGTCCGTCATGGGCCTGCCGTACAAGAAGGCGATCACCTGCGCAGTCGCAGCAGTCGCGGACGGCACATGATGATCCGCATCATGCACATCGTGGGGTAGGGTGGGGTTGGGTGTAGGGGGGTCATTTTGCATTTTGTTTACCACGGAAGGGTCATTATTCACGCGGGAGGAACACGCACGGCGATCCAGCACGGGGAAATACGGTTTGGGAAGCGATTGCGGGCACGAGCGCGTGGTGGGTTGCGCGGCGCGCGGTTCGGGAATCGGGTTTCGGGGGGTGGTAGGGTTTCGGGGTCCCCGTCGCAATGCTCATGGGCTGGTCGAAGGGAGCACACACATATACAACAGGCACACATACACGCACTCGCACTCGCACAAGCACACGGCTCCATACACGCGCCCCCCCCCACACACGCACGCACCCCCACCCCCGCCACCTTTTTTCTGGGCGTGCCTGGGCTTGTCTTTCGGGTTTATTTCTTTTTTCAATTTACGGTAAACCCCGCCACACACACGCACACACACACACACACACGGCTCAGTTATCTTTTACACATATACACATGCACACACACACACACACCTGCTCCATCGCGCGTTCCCGGTCCCGGAAGTACTCGTGGGAGTCGATGATCATCACCCGCCCCCTCTGGAAGTAGTGCAGGCGCCAGGCCGCCATCGTGTACTGGTACAGGCCGCCCAGGAAGGGGATGCTGTTGTGGTCCTTCAGGAAGCCCAGGCCACCCAGCTCCTGCCAGCCGCGGTTCCAGCACTGCAGCTGGTCGGCGCCGGGCCCGGGGGGGCACTCCTCGAGATGCCGGAACGCGGTCCGGATCTCCTGGTTTTCGGAGATGTTCCGCAGGAAGGCCTGCGCCAGCTGCTCGACCGTGACGTTCTTGAAGCGGTTGGCGGCTGGGGGTGCGGGTAAAGTTTGAAAAAAGAAATATTTTTCAAACCCGAAAGACAAGCCCAGGCACACTCAGAAAAAATAGGTGGGGATGTGGGGTGCAGGTGCGCATTGCCCAGGTGGTGTGGAGTGGTGTGGAGTGGGGGGTGCTTGGTGTTCAGTGCGCAGGGCGGCGGGGCAGAGGCGGCGGTGCGACGCAGGGCGTGTCAGCGGTGCAATGACTAAGTGTGGTTTCGAAATGTATTCAGTGCTTGTGCGGATACAAAACTACAGTAAACTGTGTACGGATACACTACGGCTGAAGGTCCAGGGGGGTCAGCGGCGGCAATGCGAGGGAAACACCTCACCTGGCACCTCACCTTAGCCTCTCCTGTCAGCTGTCACCCGGGCGACACCACGCAGCACGCACCAGAGCCGCAACCCCACCGGAACCCACCTGCGCGTGGCCCCCCGCCCGTACCGGCCCGTAGCAGCTCATACCCACGGAACCGCTAATGAAATACCCCGGGAACCTCTGATTGAAAGAAACCGATAAAAAGGGTCGAGCCCGGCGGTGTCGTTTGTACATCAGCGAGCGTTGAGCCGCTGTGCCCCCATTGTTCTGGCCAATAATGGCTGACACCGCCCAGAGGCGGTAAGGTAAGGCCGCCGCCGCTGCAGAGGCACGCAATAACGCCGCCCCGGGTGCCGCACCGCCAACTAGAGGGGATCTGGGCAACGCCGTTTTCGGATGTTGGGTTTTGAGTGCCGGATCTTGGGGTTTGAGTGTTGAATTCTGAGTGTTGGATTGTGAGTGCTGGATTTGAGTGTTGGACCCACCATCGTTGTGATACCAGTGGAGGTACAGCGACTCGGCGCGTCCCACGGGTTCCCGCAGCATCATGATGACCTTGGTGTTGGGGCTGAAGGTCCGCATCAGCGCCGGCATGATGGGCCAGATGTAGTACGACGGTGTGCCGTCCATCGTCAGGTCCTGGGCGCGGTCCAGGCACTCCCGCAGGCGCGTCGGGGAGGTCACCTCCGCGCAGGAGTGATTGAGACGCTGCATGTATTCTTGGAGCTTGCGGCCGCCGACGAGGAACTCGACGGGGTTGAGGTCATCTCGGTGCAGGAAGCAGGACTCCTTCTTGTGGGACGTCAGGGGGGGCTCGCGGCGCTCCTTGTCGTTCAGGACGGTGTCGAGGTGCAGCTGGATGTACAGGTCCGTCTGGATTGTTAATATGGTACCGTGACCGCGGTCAGCGTACGGCACCACCAACGGTCCGTGTCCGGCACCACCAGTGTGTCCGCGGTCAGCGTACGGCACCACCATCGAGCAGGCGGCACGGCAGGGCAGGGCAGGGCAGGGAGCTTGTTTGGTTTTGAAGGTTTTTGGGCAGTGCTGTGGTCGGGGTTGTTTGGTTGGATGTCCGGCAGGGGCACGCGGCCGTGTGGCAGGAGCTGGAGGTGCGAGAGTGTTTTGGGGCATAGCGCGAGCGCCCTCTCCTCCTCCTCCTCCTCCTCCTCTGCCTCGTCTGCCTCCTCTGCCTCCTCCTCTGCATCCTCCTCTTCCTCCTCCTCCTCCTCTTCCTCCTCCTCTTCCATTCTCGGAAAAAAGGCGGGCGGCTGGTGCTGGTGGACTCGTTTACGCAGCACTCACCGTGCCACCTTTCGCGGCGCCGATAATCATGAAAGATGGAATCGAGGTCTTATCGTTGGGCATGAACTCGCCCAGCGGCTGCACCAGGCTCAGGTGGTCGGTTGTTGTTCCTGGTGTATGACCCAGTGCGCGGGCGACCGCGGCGCAAAAGAGCGCGAGAGTGCATAAAGCGAATGTTGAACTGAGCATTTGTGTGCGAACGGGTGACTTGCCAAGCAGAGTTAAGTTCCCCGAAATATATGTATGGTCGCGGAAAGTTTGCTTTATGATTCTTATTTGTCATGAAATAATTTATCTTTTGCTCAGGTGCTCATGCAGAATGACTGTGCATGTTGTTCGATGGTACGACAGGATACGGTTGGGTACGGTTTACGGCGCTGTATGGCGGGCGGGCATCCTGCATCGTGGAAGACAGGAAGTGTACTGCGGGTCAAAATGGTTTGTTATCTTGGCATTTGTGATCATGCCAAACAGCAGCCGGCTGTTATTTGCAGTGTGTTGATGCTCCACGGCACTCTGGTAATGCTTTTTCTTACCCCAAGGTGAACGGACCAGACGGACTGAGACACACATTGTTAGTACGTCCGGTAAGATTTGGCTAAGAAATCTACATGAAACCAATTCAGGTATTTTAAGACCCGATCGTTCAATTATCACAATAATTAAACGATACACAATACTGTTCATGATTAAGTTTATAAACATGCCCATCATGTTGATAGTTGATCTCATGATCACCCCCACGCCCTACGGTATGCCATGCAGTTAGATTAAAGAACGAGACGCGAACACCTTGTAGAGGCACCGTAGTCGATCTACTGCGTCACCCACACCTTCAAAGGTCAAAGCAAGGTCAATTACCCTTGGTCAAAGCCCTGTTGAATGTGCCGAAGCCTGCCGAACGATGCCCAACATACAGGCGGAACATGCAAACATGCCCACGCTTTGAGCAATGAGGTTTGGTTGGTTGCCTACACTTTCATTCGTTCAGCCGGGTGCAGCGTTGGGCGCACTGTTGGAGCAGCTTAGGTGCTTCGTGCTTGCTTGTACAATGAGGACCGCTTAGAGAGCTGCGTCAGCGCTGCTGTCTTTGGCCGCCCTACTTTCGGTGTCCCGCCCGCTTCCGCTTTCCTTCAGTGACGCAGATGGCCTACTCAAAGCGCTCTCAGCATGCGTGGTTGTCAGGGCAGGCGGGAGTGGGTCCATCGGGCCTGATCTCCCATGGCTTGGGGGTTTGATGCTGTACGTGTATTCGCGCGGGCTAGCTATTGAGTGGCCAAGCCGCAGCAGCAGCCCGCGCGCGCCACTTTTGCGACCCGCTGAGTGCGTGGCTCCGGATCCTCGTGTGTACGGCATCCAGCGGCGGTTATGGGCCCTACGCCGCCCGTCTCCCCTCGGGTCTCCTCTGCTGAGTGTTTGACCGGGTGTTTTAGATACCCGTTCTGGCTGTTCGTGTACGGTCGCCACCACGCACCCGCACTACTATTCCGTACATGTATATGTCGACGGGACCTCTCTTGTGGTATCCTGCCGTACCCGGCGAAATCGGGTACGTATACATCGACCCGTGGGATCAGTGGGCTGCCGTCTACTGTTGCGGCGTTTGCAAGGGCGTGCAGGCAATCAAACGAGCTCAGGTGGCTGGCATGCAGTGTGTCTCTTGCCGCGCCGCGCCGCGCCGCGCAGTGTGTCTCTTGCGTGCGGGGTGGGGGCTTGGGGGCGGGGGACGGCACACGCAGGGCCTCTTGGCTCGCGCAAAACGGATACCTCACTCTCCGGCGGCGTTTCTCAACGCCTCAACTTCACTGCCACGGACGTGTTTTTGGCTGGGAGTGAGTTCCTGGAATTCCTGGGTTGGGTCCCGAGCACCGCAACGCGCCGTGAGGGCGCCCCCTTCCTCGCCGCGTCGCCGGATTGATTGGTCGGTTCCCCCGAGGACGCGGCCACGGCCGTGTTGTTCGATCGCGCACCTGACCGTGAGCATGTGAAATGCTGAACGAATCACGCACCGTCATAAATGTTTCCTCGAAGAAATGGTTACGGTGTTGTTGTGAGGACGGGTTGGGGGCTTCCACATTTTCTCTCTTCGCCGTGCCCTGTACGGTGTGCATGTTCCGGTGTGCCAAAACCAATTACGAGACACGAGACACGACGAGCGAGGCATGCGCATGCGCTCTGACTTGCAATCAATCCCTTGATTATTTGGTTGAAGCCGTTGCCGCGCTTGCGGGTCGGTCCGCGCGACGGCGACCCCGGGGGGGGGGGTTCCCATCCTTCCTTGCTCGGACTGGCTCCACTGGGCGCCCTCCCACCACTGGGCTCTCGCACCTACCGCGGCCGAACCAACACAGAAAAGCCGGGAACTAGCTCGTGTTTGTTGTTGCTGATGACCGATCGACGTTTTACAGTGGAGCAGGCAACAGCGGAGCCCACAGACCACAGTCCACAAGGTGCGGTATCTGTGACTGAGGGTCGGCCGACCAACCGTTGTGAGATCTCAAAAAGAAACTGGAAACGGCGCTTTTTTACCCTGCGCTTCCTTGGCCGCCGGTGCTTGCCTCAATGCGCGTTCCTCTGTGGCAGTTCATGAGATTCGGATGACGACCAATAGGGACGCTGCTAATAATCGGACACCCGCCGGACCCTTCGGTGAGAGCTGCTCGCGCGGGACAGTCGGAGGCGAAAATAAAGGGTCTGGACCCACGGGTCGGTCGCTACGGTCCCTTGGCTCCCCTTCCTGGCCTGGCGACCAGCCTGCCAAGCCATATATAGATCTCGGACTGCGCGCCTGGCTTTTCCGCCGATTCATACCAACTTCAGCCAGATTCGTTGACACGTTGAGGCTGTACATCACATTGTATTTATTATTGTTATTGAAGTTCAATGGACTTCGCTATAATCAGTCATTTTTGGGCTTGTGTAGCATGGCACAATTGTTATCACACGGTATCGCCAGTCTCCAGTGGCACATTCATTCATTCATTCATCAATTCATTCATCCATTCGGTTCGTCGGCCGCTCCATTCGCGGGATGGCGGGCGCGGCTCCGGTGTGCGTTTGTGTGCGCGCTCCAATAATGCCGTACACATCCAGAGCTGCGCGAGGTCGTGGTCGAGTCCGGCGACGGCGCCAACACGACGGCTGCGGCGACCGACCCCCCACACGTGTGTGTGTGTGAGCGCGCGGCGCGCAGGGCGGCGCGGGGGCGTGTGCGTCTTGCGTGTTCCCCGGCACTGCCGGCGCGATGGTCCTTTCCGCCGGGGGCCGGGCGCGGCGGCATCGCCGCATCTATCACCGCAGGGCCGCGCATGCGACCGACGGCGTCAACGGCCAAGGTAGCTACCGCGCCCGCCCGGTCGCCCGCGTGCTTCATCTCGGGCATCAATCCACCCACGGCAGCCACCATAACCGATCTGCGTGTACGGTAAACGTACGGTGACACTCTGTACGTGCATATGGTCGTCTGCGGCCGTGTGGCAGGGTTCCGGAGCGCATCATGCCGCGCGGGGTACGGGACGTCGGGGCCGCCCATCCTCGCCTGGCGCCACTGGGTGAGAGCCCTGCGGCGCTGCAGGCGACACTCTACGTGCGCCTTCGTGACTAGCTGAACGATGCGCCCAACTAGCTGGCTGCTTAGCTGGATGGATGGATGGATGGATGGATGGATGGATGGATGGATGGATGGATGGATGGATGGATGGATGGATGGATGGCTGAGGTGCCTACTTGGTCCACATGCCCTCCATCCCATTCCATTCCATGTGCCCCCTCGTGCGCTTTGCCCTGCCCACAGCAGCAGCAGCAGCAGCAGCGGCGGGTGGCGCCGATACCGGCGGCGACAGCGGCGGCCCGGGGCTGATGTGGGCGGACCCGGCCGCCGCCGCCGCCGCCGCCGCCGCCGCCGCCGCCGCCGCCGCAGCAGCAGCAGCAGCAGCAGCAGCAGCAGCAGCAGCAGCAGCAGCAGCAGCAGCAGCAGCAGCAGCAGCAGCAGCAGCAGCAGCAGCAGCAGCAGCAGCAGCAGCAGCAGCAGCAGCAGCAGCAGCAGCAGCAGCAGCAGCAGCAGCAGCAGCAGCAGCAGCAGCAGCAGCAGCAGCAGCAGCAGCAGCAGCAGCAGCAGCAGCAGCAGCAGCAGCAGCAGCAGCAGCAGCAGCAGCAGCAGCAGCAGCAGCAGCAG
Organism: Eudorina sp. 2006-703-Eu-15; assembly: GCA_003117195.1. Taxonomy (NCBI): domain Eukaryota; kingdom Viridiplantae; phylum Chlorophyta; class Chlorophyceae; order Chlamydomonadales; family Volvocaceae; genus Eudorina; species Eudorina sp. 2006-703-Eu-15. Next base: position 593,628 of record BDSI01000068.1, on the reverse strand, counting down.
CAGCAGCAGCAGCAGCAGCAGCAGCAGCAGCAGCAGCAGCAGCAGCAGCAGCAGCAGCAGCAGCAGCAGCAGCAGCAGCAGCAGCAGCAGCAGCAGCAGCAGCAGCAGCAGCAGCAGCAGCAGCAGCAGCAGCAGCAGCAGCAGCAGCAGCAGCAGCAGCAGCAGCAGCAGCAGCAGCAGCAGCAGCAGCAGCAGCAGCAGCAGCAGCAGCAGCAGCAGCAGCAGCAGCAGCAGCAGCAGCAGCAGCAGCAGCAGCAGCAGCAGCAGCAGCAGCAGCAGCAGCAGCAGCAGCAGCAGCAGCAGCAGCAGCAGCAGCAGCAGCAGCAGCAGCAGCAGCAGCAGCAGCAGCAGCAGCAGCAGCAGCAGCAGCAGCAGCAGCAGCAGCAGCAGCAGCAGCAGCAGCAGCAGCAGCAGCAGCAGCAGCAGCAGCCCTATCACGGGCGGTTCGCTGGCTAGCTCCAAAATACTGTAACAACCCGATATGTTTCCATATCGGCCCCTTTTTGTCTCACCGCAATATGACGCACATCACCCGCCTGTTAAAATCCAAAACTGCTTACCCGCCAATCCGCTTCTCCTCAAAATCCGATTTTTCGCCTCATGACGGCTCGTCATCTACCAACTCCATTACGAACGAAATCTGCTTGAAAAATGAAATTAACGGGCAAAAAATCATATCCTGGCACACCTCGACCATCCAAACGAAAACCTCCCTCCGAAACCGGATCCCCGCCGTACACCCTTCCCTTTTACGCGGGCTTAAATACGCCGCCGCGCCTCACTATGAACCATCTCTCAAAACGTTCCAAAATTTATATCTGTTCCTCACAACTTCCTGCACACCGTCGCCAAGACCGCCGGCCCAGTCCACGCCGCGCGCGCACCTGGCCGCTTCGAAGACTGCCCCTGAGACCGAGCAAAATACGTAAGTCTCACACCCGCGCGATCTACGCAAATTACACCACAACTGACCCAACCAGCGCGCCGCACGCGCACACGCTAGCAGTCTGATCATTTTTTGCCACCGCCGCGACATTTCGCACCAGCCGCGCAAACCATGCGCTCACGAAAATCCAGCTCTTCGTTTTTCCATATTTCCCGCTTCCGTGTAATAAGATATCCTTCATTCCGCCCCATTTTTTATGTCCGGTAAACAGGTAGGAACTCCGCCAAGCACCGCGCTGCCCGACCACCGCAACGCCGACCGCCGCACCTAAGAAGACAAGTCCGCGACGTAAGTCCCTATTCCTTACGATACGCACAAACAGCAGCAGCCTGCCTCTGCTATCGGCTATCTATATCCTCGCAATATTTGCGACCCGGCGCGTTTTAAACGCAACGACGTTCATCTTTATTTCCGGGTCCCGCGATATCATAATTTCCCATCTGGGTCAGCCCGCTCCTCGGACCTCTCGACCCGACTTCCTTTGATCTTGAACCCACTGAAAACCTTCGCCCCTCGCCCACTCCTCACGCTGTCCCCACAGATCGATCCCGCCCGACCGCCCACCGCTTACACCGCTCAAGCTTGCCCAACGTCCCCACGTCGTTCGACTGCAACCGACGTCCCAAAAACGTAAGCCCTACCGCGACACGTGAAACGAGGGTTACGGGCTCCGGGGTTGCTAGGTTGCATGCGCACTAGGCACGGTAGCTAAAGTCACCTGATGAGGCCCTGGCAAGGCCGAAACGCGTCGTGACGTGCCTTGCCCTATGCTCTGCGCACTAGCTGCACTTGCACCTTGCACTCCGCGAGCACCCTAACCCAAATCTTTTATCCTCTCTCATCGCCCCCAACTAGAGGCGCATTCAGTAGTAACTTCGGTACGATTACTACGCGTCAACCGGACTCACTAGAAACTCGCCTGGTACCTTTCTTTTCTGTCTTCGCCTCCTTTACCCCTTCACCATACCCGGACCGCTTGACCACCTGCCTACCTATCTTTGCACTACTGGCCCCAACCCCGACGAGGTTTATCTCACCACCAATACCAGCAGCAGCAGCAGGGGGGGGGGGGGGGGGGCAGCAGCAGGCAGCAGCAGCAGGGGGGGGGGCAGCAGCAGCAGCAGCAGCAGGGGGGGGGGGGCAGCAGCAGCAGCAGCAGCAGGGGGGGGGCAGCAGCAGCAGCAGCAGCAGCAGCAGCAGCAGCAGCAGCAGCAGCAGCAGCAGCAGCAGCAGCAGCAGCAGCAGCAGCAGCAGCAGCAGCAGCAGCAGCAGCAGCAGCAGCAGCAGCAGCAGCAGCAGCAGCAGCAGCAGCGCAGCAGCAGCAGCAGCAGCAGCAGCAGCAGCAGCAGCAGCAGCAGCAGCAGCAGCAGCAGCAGCAGCAGCAGCAGCAGCAGCAGCAGCAGCAGCAGGCAGCAGCAGCAGCAGCAGCACAGCAGCAGCAGCAGCAGCAGCAGCAGCAGCAGCAGCAGCAGCAGCAGCAGCAGCAGCAGCAGCAGCAGCAGCAGCAGCAGCAGCAGCAGCAGCAGCAGCAGCAGCAGCAGCAGCAGCAGCAGCAGCAGCAGCAGCCAGCAGCAGCAGCAGCAGCAGCAGCAGCAGCAGCAGCAGCAGCAAGCAGCGCAGCAGCAGCAGCAGCAGCAGCCAGCAGCAGCAGCAGCAGCAGCAGCAGCAGCAGCAGCAGCAGCAGCAGCAGCAGCAGCAGCAGCAGCAGCAGCAGCAGCAGCAGCAGCAGCAGCAGCAGCAGCAGCAGCAGCAGCAGCAGCAGCAGCAGCAGCAGCAGCAGCAGCAGCAGCAGTAACCGCAGCAGCCGCCACCACCGCCAGCAACGTCAGCAGCAGCACCGCCAGCAACAGCTGCGTCAACAAGAGCAACGCGGCCCCCGGGGCCCAGGATGATGCTGATGATGATGATGCGGAGGACGCGCGATGCCAAGGAGGGGGAAGGGGAGGCAGCCCCGTTGAGGACCTGTTCGACCCGGACAGCCAGTGCACCGTCTACTCGGTCGCCTTCATGATGCTGCTGCTCTGGGCCCTGCGGGCCCCGCCCCGAGATGATGAAGGCCGGCGCGGGCCGCCGCAGCCGCCGCCGCCGCCTGCGTCGGCGGCGGCGTCGGCGTCGGCGGCGGCTGCGGCGGCGGCGGCGGTCCACGCCGGGAGCGGCAAACGACGGCGCCCGACCCGGGTGCCTCGGCTGCTGGGCTGGGGCTTCTGGGCGCTTCCCTGCACCGTGGGTCTGCAGGTCGGACTGGCCTACCTGCTGCTGTGGAACAACCGGCCGCCAGTGATTTTTTTTTCGTTTTGGCCCGGGAATTGTTCATTCCGTACTAAGGAATGAGTTTGGGCCTGGACATTATTATTTATTCCTTATCTGGGAGCCGCTGGGGGGGCTCCGCCCCCCCAGACCCCCCCGATGAGTTACAAACAAACCGTCAGCTCAGGAATACGCCTGTAGAAAAAATGCCCGGGCTTTTCGGCGTCTTGATGATTCATGCCTGTGTCGCTGTGCGCATGTCTGCCCTGCAAGCCCGCATACATAACCAGGGACCGCTACTGCCGTCACTGCAAGGCCGCATAATAACCAGGGACCGCTACTGCCGTCACTGCTTGGATGGCGACTGCTTACCGTCATCACTGTCATCAGCATCCAGCATGCTGTCTTTGCGTGTTGCAATACTACTCCGAAGAATGGAAGTACCTTCCACAGCTTGCGGTTGCGATGTTGCGGACTGAATGTCGACTTGCTCAACAAGTACTGTGCCGTCTTCAGTAATGGTTTCCAACGATAGTTCCTGTTTTTATAAGGTCTTCCACGCCTTGGCAACTTTGGATCGGAGCATTTTGCTGCGTTCGGCCCAGTCAGAAATGCTAATATGCCCCGTTGACTTACGGGTTTGGTCTTTTTAGACGAATCCATGAGATTATATGATGAAATATTGGTTAGAACTATGAATCTTGGAACTGCTGGTTAAGGGGATACATTATTGGCCCAAGGAATGAAAACGTATGTCCAGGCCGCGATCTATTCCTTTTTTTGGGAGCCGAAAACCCTGATTTATTCCGAAAAAGGAATATATTCCTTAAAAAAATTCTCTGCCGGCCGCCCTGCTTCGGCTGCGACGCCGGCCGCCCGGCGAGCGCCTCGCTGGCCGCCGTTCTGACTCTCACCTACATCACCCTGCGCCTGCTCAACAAGGACGGCCGCGTGGTGTACCGCATGCTCCTGTGCCTGAACCTGTACTGCCACAGGCGGCGCCGGCAGCTGCCGTACGGCAGGGCGGCGCTGCTGTACGTGCTCGTCCTGGTGTACGCCTTCGCGGTGTCGACGCAGCTGCCGGTCGCCGTCGAGGTCGTGTTCTTCCGCTACACGGACGTCCCCGACATCGTAGTGAACGCGGTCAGCGTGTCGTTCATCCTGGAGATGGACGAGCTGCTCGCGCCGCGCGGCGCCACCTGGTTCAACGAGCAGCAGCAGGAGGTCCAGCAGCGGTTCGGGTCTCTGGAGGGCGGCCTGCTGGAGGCCCTGTCGTGGCCCGCGGCGCTGCAGGCCGCGGCCGCAGGCCTGGTGGCGCCTGTCATCGGGATCCTGATCATCGTGTTCGGGCAGCGGCCCATGCCGCCGCCGCCGCCGCCACCACCACTAGGTGCGTAGGGGTGCGTGGCGGTTGGTTGGTTGGTTGGTTGGCGCGAGGGGTCGCACAGACATGCCGTACATACACAGCACGCGCGCAGAACGCGTCGATTCGACTCGATCGGTGGTCGGTGCTCTGTAGTCGTCGCTCGGCCGTCGTTTGGGCCCCTGCTCCGGCTTGATATGGGGGGCGCATGGGGCCATGGAAGGGTAGTGTAGACCGGTAATAATAGACAGGGGGTGCATGGCACCTGCGGCGGGCGGGGCCGGAGCAGAGCGGGAGGAAACGGCGCCGACAGGGACTGGTTGGCGCGTGGGGGGCCGGGTAGGAGGCAGACTGCGGCGACTACGGGGGTCAGGGATGGCTGAGATCAGGGAAGCCGCGGGTAGCTAGGATGGGCGCGATGCAGCCGTTGGCCGCAAGCACGCACGGCGGCATCATTGTTTGTCGTTTAGGCGGACCGCCCGGTGGCCTCTGTGTGTTTGGCTGCCCGACTCGGGATCGTAGCCGGGTAGGGTAGGCGAGGAACCCGCCGCCGTCAGTACGGTCGTTCCCGCCCGGCGTGTGGGTGGGTAGTGGCCGCGGCCGCCGCTGTCGTACGCCTCACCATCAGCACTCCGTGTCAGGCTGGGCGCTGGATGCCGAATGGGGTCGGTGGCGTCGGACTGCGCGCGCGTGTGTGTGTGCGGCGTGGGTCGGTCTTGTCCTCCGCAGCGTCGTGCATCGCTTTCGAGTGTAGAGTGTGTCGAGTGTCGAGTGTCGAGTGTGTCGAGGATTGAGACATTGAGTACCGGTTGTTGGGGTGTCGGTGCAACGACGATGGACGCTGAGAAAACGGGGCTTTGTTGCAGTGCCTACCGTATCCATTCGACCGTGCTTGCTCCCTCGGCCGTGGCACAACAGCCAATGAAGGTTCTTTCGTTTGGGAGGGACCATGCGGCTCCGGAGCGTCGGGACGGCTGCTGCTGCTGCCTGTCCAGCCGTCGCCTCGCCTCGCCCCGTCGGGAAGTTCGTTGTTTGTTTGGCGGAATATAGAATATCCACGCGAACGGGAATCGGCAGCGAGGGGACCCCAGGCCCCTCATCCCATACATGTGCAGATGATCATCCAACGGCACGTTGCAGGAAGTTTCAGAAGAATAGTTTCGGAGGAATAGTTGCGGGGGAATAAGTTTCGGAGGATTTGTTCGGAGGATTTTTTTGGATACCGAAGGAAATTCAGAGATTTGCGGAGGTGTGGTTGCTTGTCGACAGCGCGTGCCCAGCCAAAGCTGTGGTCAGGTTCCGGTTGTGCGCAGTTGTGGCGGCCCTGGGCGGGAGCGTTCACCCGCCGTCAGAGCGCGGCTCAGCGCGGCGGAGCTCGCTCCAGGGCGGGCAGCAGGCTTCCGCCTTGGTCATCAGGCCAAGAAGGGCAGGTTTCTTTGGCTCCCCCGCCTGGCCTGGTGACGGCGGCTGACAGCCTGCTTGACGTGCGTTCCGTGCGCACCCCGCGCGGGCGGGCAGCCTCGGGTGCCAGCATCAGGCAGCTAGCTGCGTGTCCGCCTGCTGAATTCGTGGCTCGCCGCCATCCAAATAGGTAAAGGTTGGTGCGCACCCGAGTGGTGCGGACTGTGCGTTGTGCCCGGTTGTGCCCTGTTGGGCCTCGACCGGTCGTTGACCACGCCGGACGCACGGCGCAGCGCTTGGGCCTTCTCCTTGGTTCACTCGGAAGGACTCAGATTCCTATTCCGGATTGTATGGATGGGGCAATTGATCTGCGCGAGGTAGGGTGGAGTTCGTATGGGAATCGGCCAGACGAGACTCGTTGCGTGGCGCACGGTGTTGGCTGGTGGTGTTGGAAGCAGTTGTAAGATGTCTTGGCGTCGGTGTACGGGTGTGTAGTGCCTGGCATCATGTGAGTTTTCTGATGTCTATCTCGTTTGCGGAAATCCAGGTGTCCGTCATCTGGGGTTCTACGTCCTTTCCGTTGAGGTGAATCGGAAAACGGTTAGGGCGGTTAGGGCTCCCTTGCGTACGTCGAAAGGTAAAACAATCCTGACAAAGGGTAGCTTCAATTCGTGATACATGATCCTAGGAAAATATCTCTGGCATAATCTCTGGCTGTCACAGGAACGATTATTTTAGCGTTTAGCAAGGAAATTGCTCGGCTTGCCAGGATATCAACGAAATGCTCCATTAATTATGAACTTTGTTATATAATTTTAGCCTAGAAATGTGGAATGCGGAATGCATTGATGATAGAGCATCAAGGGTTTGGTGGACCCCAGGCATTTTGGAACGCATGGCGCGATACTTACCTCGGAACGACATTCCATGCAGCATCCGTCTGGTAAACCGAGCTGCCGCAGCCTTATTTCGCGGTCGCGGCCACCTCACAATCCACCTGTCGGAGCCATGCCTCACCGATGTCTTCGAGCGGCACTGGGCAGCCCCAGGCGCCACAAAACAGCTGACTCTGGAGCAACGACGCAGCCTCGTCTGCCTGACCTTGAAAAGCGGCGTCCTCCGCAACGCGGAGGTCGCCATCACCGCCGCCGGCAGCGTCCTCACCACCGCCATGCTGAGCGCCGCCACGTCCTCCGGACACCTTGCCGCCTGCCAGCTGCTCAAAGACCGCGGCTGCCCCTGGGGCTACTTCCAGTACCTAACCGCTGCCGCCCGCGGCGGCAGCCACGCGGTCGTGGCGTGGATCCTGGACGGCGGCTGCCCCTGGAGCGACGAAGCCATCTACGAAGCCGCCCGCGGCGGCCATCTGGCGCTCCTCGACTGGCTCCTGCAGCGTCGCCCCGACATGGGCGCCAAACTCAGCGCCCGAGAGCTGCTCTGCGCGGCCGCGGAGGCCCTCGACCTCCCCAGCTTCCGCTGGCTCGCCACCGACTGGCTGGCCCGCCAGCCCGCGCCGCGCTGGCAGCAGGACCGCCTGCTCGAGTTCGAGGACAAGGTTGCGATCCTCGCCGCCGCCGCCGGCAGCCCCACGCCCGACTGGCGCGCCAAGGTGGACTGGCTGGTGGACGAGCTGTACTGCCACCCCACGCCGCCGGCGACGCTGAACGCCTGCCAGAGCCCCGGCGACGGGCTGGAGCGCCTGGTGTGGCTGCGCGGGCGCGGCTTTCCGCTGTTCCTGAAGCTCGAGTGGGTACTCGAGATGGGACGGCCGGGCGACACGGCGGTGCTGCGATACCTGGAGGGCGAGGCGCGGGGGACCGCGGCGGCGGCGGTCCTGGATGCGATCGCGGGGGCCGCGGCGCGCTGCGGCGACCTGGCGCTGCTGCGGAGCGTCCACGGCGGCGGAGGCGGAGGCGGCGGAGGCGCACAACGAGCGGAGGTGCTGAGCGCCGCCGCCGCCGATGCGGCGGCGCGGGGCCACCTGCCGGTGCTGATCTGGATCCTGGAGGAGGCACTGCCGCGCCTCGGCGGCGGCGGCGGCGGCGGCGGCGCCAGCACGGCGGCGGTACAGACGCCGCGGGGCTTGGTGGCGGCGGCGGCGGCGGCGGGGCACCTGGAGGTGATGCGGTGGTTGCTGTGGGATCGTCGGGACGTGCGGGTGCGCGCGGCGGACCTGGCGGCGGCGGTGCGGGGCGGCTGCGAGGTGGCCATGGGGCTGCTGCTGGAGCGGGGCTGCCCGGTCGAGGTGAGCTGATCGCGCCGTGAAGTAAACCCAAGCTGCGCTGCTGACTGCTCTTCTCCCCAACGGCACGGCGCACCCGGAAAATGACAGTACGGCAATTCAGTCCGATGACCCGTGGGTCTCACTTCAGTCTCACTCAGTTCTCTCGATGGAGGAGTCTAGATCACCAGATCAACTCGCACCGTCCTCTCCCCCGGTGTCCGTACACATGTACGACACAAACATGTACGGCAACTGGGCAGGCAGCACCCCTGCTTCTTCAACGTCTCATCATCTGTGAACAAGTAAGTGTGTGTGCTCTGTCGGTTGCGGTCGCGCGCGCTGCAGGACGCCGGGGAGCTGTACGGCATCGCCGCCGCCAACGGCGACCTGGCGGCGCTCCGCTGGCTGCGGACGCGGCTGCCGCCGTACGAGCCCGACCAGCGCTTCCTGAGCGCCTGCCTGTGGCTGGGCGACCCGCTGCCCCTGCTGCGGTGGGCAGTGGACGAGGCGGGGTGCAACATGGAGGCGGTGGAGGCGGCGGTGGAGCGCGCGGAACGCGCCGGGGGCCTGAAGCCGCGGAGCCTCGCTTCGCGGGTCCGGGCCTGGCTGGCGGAGGCGAAGCTGCGGCGGTTGCCGGCATGACGGGTGGTCGGGGCGGCGCTGCAGCCCCCTGGAGGTCGCCCCAAGCTGGGCGGAACGGGTGTGGGCACGACAGACTGCCTCCGCAGCGACGCCGACTGTTGGCCGTTGGTCGTTGGTCGTTGGTTGTGCGACCGAAGCCCCGGCGGGCGGTTTGGGAGTGGAGGTTCGGCAGCAGACCAGCCGGGCCCGGTCCAGCCCCTGCAGCCGCAGCCGCAGTCAGACCAGGGCCTCAGCGGGAGCGCGGCTTCGTTTGGCCTGGTTGGGGTCGAGGATGGTGGCGCGCTGCACTGCACTGTACTAATTGTGCATCACTGTACTGCAATGCAGCACTGTACTGCATTGTACTGCACTTTACCACGTGTGAAGAAGCGGAGCGCCGGGTCATTTCCTGGGCGGCAGCAGGGCATGGCTCGGGGCATTCGTGCGTGTCAGGGCATGCGTCCCAACGTCCCTCAGCCGCATCTCCCAAGGCGCCAAACCCGGGGTGCTGTTATGCTCAGCAAGGAACCCACATCGTTGAATCACCGGCCAGATGCAGGCATCGGCATCGGGGATTGGTTGGGGGAGTACAGCTGACAACGTTAAGTGTTCCGGTCCAAAACGTCGTGGGGGCGGGGGCAGTGATGTTGGGCGAGGCTTCCGGTGCGGCTTTGACCGGCTTTGACCGGGGCATTGTTCATGTAACCTGCGCTCCCCCCCAACCGATCACCCGCTGCTTGTGCGAGGATGCCGCTGGCGATGTGGGCTCCATGTTGGTTGCGCTCAACACCACCCCGGGTGGCAGCCGTTGGGTTGAGGGATTTTGCACACACGGTATGGAAGGATGTGCAGCGCACAACCCTGGGCAAGGCAATGAGCATGGAGAAAGACCACGTTAATGCATGGCAGCTCATGTGGTCGGCGCTAGGCGTGGAGTGGGACGAGGAGACATACAGGCACATGTCAAGGTCTAACAGCTACGGCCGCGGTTGGAACACAGGTTGGGTCCACGTCCTAAATCGTCGATCCTCAGCCCCCAAAGTGCCCTGCTGCCTGCCTAGGTTGTGTGCACAGGTATTGCGGTTTATAAACTTGTGGAACGCGCTCGGCCGTTCGGCAGGGGATCCGGGTCTGTCTGGAGCCCTTCTCGTGCGCCACTGCGGCATGCGAGGGCGGCGAGGCCAGGAATCCCATAGACATCGATGTTGCAGCGGGTGTTCGAGAGCTGGAGGTCGGATTTCACATCGATGCTGCAGCGGGTGTTCGAGAGCTGGAGGTCGGATTTCACATCGATGCTGCAGCGGGTGTTCGAGAGCTGGAGGTCGGATTCCACAGCCGCATTAGGGCACGTGCCGCTCGTGAACACGCCGCCACCGCAGGACCTCCGGGCTGTCGCTGGGTTGGGCATGGAGGACAGGACGAGCCCCCGAGGGCTGCGTCCTTTGCAGCTGGAGCTCGTGGCGTCACGCCACGTACGGCGCGATCATGACGCGCGCTCCCGCGTTATCACCCGTCCCGTCCCATTCAGCAGCTCCGTGAGCTGCAAGATCGCTCACAAGGGCTGCTGAGTGGGACGGGGCGGGTGATAACGCGAGAGCGCGCATCATGATCGCTTGCCAGGACCGTCCAGGGCCCGGCGCCGGTGCCCTGGCACCTGATGCGAAGCATGAGGTAGGGGCTCACCTGCAGGCGACATTGGATACCGCCAGGACCGCCGTTGCAGCGGTTGTGGGACCCGCTGGTACGGCAGGTTATTATGCGGACGAGTGAGGCAGTGCCGGGCAGTGAAGGTCTAGATATAGCAAGGGCGACGGGCGAGGGACGCAGATCGCAGGCGTCACATCCCGGGCCCCCTCCCCGCCACGTGCTTCGGCGGGTCTGGTGCGGTTTAAAGGAGACCTGGCGCGCTGGTAACCTGGTGTGTTGGCCGGTATGGCCGCCGCCCGCCGCGGGCGCTGGATGATGGGTGAGCAGTTGGACGCCCGGTCGGGACTACGGGTATAATTGGTAAGATTACAACGGCCAAGCGCAAGAGAACGCAAAGCGCGGACGGCGGAAGATCGGCTCTGAGCGGCACCTATAGGCATGTGTCAGATGTCGTTGAGAAGGCGAGAAGTCAGGAGCACATAATTTTGCATCAAGTCCATGCACAGCAAATAGACCGTAACTTGTCAACGCATAGATACGGTCAACGCATTGGTATGCGATTTTGCGGACGTACAGACCGCACTGCGCAAAATAATGGACACCGGTTTCGACAAATAATGAGGGTCGCTGGCTTGCGACGCTGCGAGGCGTGCCTCAGCTAATCGACAAGTAATAAACTATACATAAGCATCGACTGACCGGCTCCCTATCAAGCGGATACGATGTCTTTGAAATGCTCCCAAAGTCCACTGCACGCTTGAAAAGACCGTGCTGCTGCAGATGCTGCTGCTACTTCTGCTGATGTTGCTGCTGCTCATTCTGCAGGATTTATGCAGGCGAGGCGTCTTGCCGAAGGAAACCGCCGCTCGAGCCGGTCACAGCTTTGCAAAGCGAACGCAATATGCCTGTGCGGAGAGGGCAGGCCGCTCGGAGCATTGCAGAAAGCTGATGTGCCGGGGCTGCCCCGTCACGCGCCTGGATCCCCCCGCCCCCGGTCCGGGCCGCGACATGGACCTCGAGCGTCGCCCGGGCGACGTAGGAGAGCCGACGGCCGGCGGGGCTTCGAAGGGCGGCGAGGGCGCGCTGTCTCACCTGCCCGGCGTGCAAGTGTCGGAGATCAGCAGCAGGAGGCTCCAACAAAGCTGGTCGGACCAGCCTTGGGTGTCACGTCCTCCCGCCGTACTGCTGCAGCGGGGGAGCCACGGCCTGGACACAGATGAGCTGCAGGCGGCGGCCGCTGCAGGCGACTCGAACGCTCGGTTATGGGCTGAAGAATCCGTCAAGCGCGAGCTGCAGCGCTTCTGAGGGCAGCTTGGTGTACCGACGCACTTATCCGCGCGGTCTTCACCTGTGAACCTGCGCCATTCAACGATCAGCATTCAGGAAAACGGCACTCCAGTCGTGCCATCAATGGAGAGGTCGTCGAGGAAACCGTCAACGGATTCTTCGACGATCCTGGACTTCCAAGCAGTCGGCCCCGGCTCGTTGGTCCCATGGAAGATCCGGTATTTCGCCGCCTGCGCGGGACCCGACGACGACGGGGTGGTCCGATGGCCAGTGTCACCGGTGTTGGCATTTGCCGTCCTGCCGCCGTACGTGCATCCTGGCTCGGCATCGTCCTGCTGCCCAGCCTGCAAGTCGCGGTCCACCACCTCTGGATCCAGTAATTTCGTCTGAGCGCACTGCGTAATTGGTACGTTATGTACGGCAACCAGGGCGCACGACGTATGTTCATTCCCAAGTCCGCCGGGTCGCGCCGGCACGGGCGAAATCTCCGACATGAATCGAAGGTGGGCATGTTCCTATGAGCGGAACGCCCGCCCCCGCGGCGTTGCGTTTTGACGCATCTATCAGCCGCAGCGACAGTTGCCGCGCAACGGGCCGTTGGTGTTTCACAGGAACAGCGCCGGTTGGTCCTAACCACCAGCAGCGTAACGAACGAGTGCGACTACGTAGCCAATAATAATCAGACATATCCGCGAACGCCATACACCCATTCTTTTTTAAAGTAAGGTTGTGCTGCTGGGATTAGGAACGTGGACGTAGCAACGCTAGCAGTGCATTGTACGGCAGTCAGGCCGGCAAAGGCCTTCATAGAGCTTTGGACTGCGCGTGGCCCCAAAGCGGGCCCTGGATGGAATCATCTTGACTTCACCAGTTCCTCGCATGTCCACGCGGCGGGGCATCCATCTTCTTGTTGTGTGCTTTGAGGATTGGGGCAGACCACTTGTATTTCACTGCGGGACGGGGGGCGGGCTCTCGCGAGGCGCAGTGGAGGCAGGGATGCTTTCGAAATGATCTGCATGTATTAGCCGACTGGAAAAGCCAGTATATACATCGATCTCGCCCGGCAACAGCCGATCGAAATGTTCACGCGATGGTGGGCGTTTTATTTGAAGAATTTTTTATTTGAAATGTGTGTTGCTTGCTGTTCCCAACGTGCTGGAATGGGGGTGGATGCGGTACCTCCGTGCGGCTGGCTGGCTGGGCTGGCGGGGCTGGGCTGGCTGGGCTGCGGGAAGCTGCCGCGATGCGCGGTGAGCTGCTGCAGCGCGCGCGGTTGCTTGCGTCCGTGCCAGGTGTCAGCTAGCGTTTTGGGATTGTAGGATGTTTTGCGGGATGTATGTGTGCTCGCATATGTTGCTCGTGGCTGTGCGTGATGAAGTTACGCGATGATACTTGAGAAGCCGCCGTCAGGACAGCGACTGTGTGTGCCCCGGTGCGTGTACCGATGCGCGGGATGTGGGGTGATTCGCATTTTCGTTCCAGCGGCTGTATGGCTGGCAAATTGCAGTTGTTGTTGCTATGTGGAGTTGTGAACGAACCGTTGGATTGCACACAGCAAACCCAACGGGTTTTCTTCCTCTTTTTCATGATCTTGTTTCTGCGGCTGCATGCGGTGATTGTACGTCGCCGTGTTCAGATGCCCTTGCGCCCGTCCTACCTCCTAGTCTCTAACCCTCAGTATATGCGTTTCGTGAGCGGGTTCTGCTCACAGATGAATTAGGCATCGGCTTCAGTGCGCGTGTGACTGGTTGCGGTGCGTAGCTGATGGGCCGGCCATTTGCTCAGCAGGACGTCAGGATCCATCTGTCGTCGATTGAGCGCGAGATTTGCTTGCTGCATGTTGTGGCCTGATCTGGATCTCCAGGAACCCCAGCTGCCGCCAGTATGTGGGTACCCTACCTGCCGCAGGAGCGCACTGTCCAGTCAGCCGCGTTGCTAGTCGCACCTGGAAGTGCGCCTGGTGGCGGCAGACGGGTGCCTCGGAAATACATTACATCACATTACACCGACCACACGGCCCGCGCCAATGCGGTGCGCGTGTCAGACGGCGCGCCGTGACGGCAGGGCGGGCTGCCGTGACCGGACGGTCTTTCCTTAGCAATCTTGTACGGCACATGTACGCCTCGCAGAGAAGTGTCGCGTTATGCCACTCTGTCCTTCGTTCATCATTTGTCCACGTTTTCTTTCCGTTGTGCGGGGTACTGTACGGCAATTTATTTATGTACGACAGTTTGCAAACTACCCCTTTTTATGTGTGTACAGCAGCTAGCAAGGATCACCGCCGTCCGGGCTAGCTGGCGCGCGCACCGCAGCGGCCTGTGGCTGCAAGTTAGCCAACGTTGGAATTATTAGGAAATACGAATTGCGGGGTACGCCTTGGGGGGGGCACGCGGTGGCAGCGCTCTGTCCTTTGTACGCTGTTACGACGAAGGGTTGACTTCTCTCGACGAGGAACGAGAATAGAGATAGGCAATTTCTTGCGAATAAAATGCTGTAGTGCGTGGAAGCAGTTCGTACATGTGTACGACACGACATGGGACGAGACCAAGTGATCTGCTTTCCCTTAGCAAACTGCCAGTGGTGTTCAACTGTACTGAGAGGTTTGTGCCCCTGCTGGGACAGTGGCCTCTAAAATCCCCCCGCCCGCCCGCCCGCCCGCCCATAGACAACGTTGTCGACACGGCGCGAACACTGTACTCTTACGCATGCATGCGGGTTGTATGCGGGTTGTGTGGGTAGCGCAGCCGCCCACACTCGGTGCAACACAGGGTACGCTGTTGATGCTGGCGGCCACTAGTGCAACTTCACAACTGAGTTGATTTGGGAGGGGGTTTCAGCTGGAGAGATTCCAGGTTGGTGTAGTCGAAGCGAATAGTGTCTCAACTGCTGTAACGGCAGCATGAGCAAGAAGAAGTCATGGGCTCTCTGACGCTTAGTCGCACAGTGGCGTGCGTAGGGGCCTGTGCTGTGAACCGGGGTTATTCATTTTGTCTGTGCCGTGAACCGCGGCCCCACGGGGCTCTATCTTGTCGTGCCGTAAGATTGTTGACTTTCTGCAGAATGCGTGCTCTGTTTGCATGGGGGTTTCTCCACCGCAAGCAGCAGGATGATATGACTTCTCCAAGCGGGGAACGAGCATAAAGATAGGGGCAATCCTGGCGCGCTGGTCACCTGGTGTGTGGGCCGGTATGGCTGCATGACCCCCTCCCCTTAGCGGGTGCTGGAGGATGGGTGCGTAGTCCTGATACGAGCTATCTGGGCCCGTGGGAACATCCGGTCGGGATTCGGGTCCACCTTGTAACGGTTACTACTGTAGCGATAGGCAGTTTCTGGCGAATAAACTGCCGTCGTGCATGGAAGCAGTCCACGCATGCATGTAACTGTACGGCACGGTACGAGCACCGATTGGGCTGGTGGCCCCTCATCGCCGCGTGACAACGCGTCCTGGTCAACTGCCGATACGTACGGTAGTGGCATGTTTGTCCTAAGAGGCTTGTCCCGGTGCTGGGACGATTGTGGCCTCTTGATACCCTCCCGTCCCACCCGCCCGTCGCAAGAGCAGCGCATGCAACCGCCTCTCTGGGGGTCGGTTGGCCGGGCGCCAAACTGGACAACAGCGGCGGATCAGACGACATCGATGGCTTGCCCGAGCGGTCGGCACTGCCGATAGATGCTATCACTCAACGCGGACAACGTCCCCACTCGCTCCCAGCGGACCCATAGATAGCCCTCGGCCAGCGCCGTATTGCCGCCACCCGAGCATGACGAACCCTGCCCCTATTAGGGACCCACGCCCCCACCGCCCCAGCCAAGACCCGCTCCCGCCTCCGGCCCGTAGTGGCCCGTAGTCTTGGCAGGCGACGGGGCCTCGCGAGGCATCATTGTCAGGGGTCTGCCTGGATTGCCTCCCAGGGCCAAGAACTTCCCCCAACAAGGGCGCTGTCGTCGCATTATCGTCCCGTCGTCCCCTGCTGAGGCCACTGCAAGTCGGCTGTTTATCCTGTCCTGGCGGCACAGGGCCCCGGCACACCAGACGGTTATCTTGTACGTGTTTGTCGCCCCCACTGCTGACCATCCCTTCCCCGCCTAGCTCCGCAAATCCGTAAAGCCCGCTGCAAAAATCCGCCACCGCCCGCAGGGTGATCATCCCCTCTGCATCTTCCGTTTGATGTTGTGGGATGTCGGCTCTGGCTCTTGACCGGGACTGGCCCACTCCCATCGCTCGTCGGCCCGTTTCCATGGCACTTGCGGCCGCCAAAACGGCAACGTCCCACACGCCCTGTTACATCCCAGTAGGGGATCCACTTTAACATCATTGCGTTAAAAAGCCCAATTGCAGCTATCGAACGCTACGAAGGACCGTGCATTGGTTGCCTGTCTTTGCAGGCCTCTGCCGACCTTTGCGTACAGTAGTGGGAGTGTCGAGGAACACCGTCACTAGGGTTTTCGGACATCGCTGACTTCGATAACGGATGGTGGGCGGTTTAAAAGAAGAGAAAACCAAACCGAGAAACAAACTCGGGCGCACCCAAAAGTACGCAGAATACTTACGTGGAGCGGTACCTGCATGGCAATGGAAAAGGAGACTGGGAAACGACCGCGCTGCGGCCAAGTGAAATAGCTAGCAACGTGCGCCGAGGACCCGACCACGACCATGGTGGGCGGTCGCAGACTACCCCGATTCGAAGGCTGGCTGGGGAATTGAGAGAATAATGATAAATGCTTCCGAAAACGTCCTGCCGTTCGCCTGTGTACCTTTCGAACCTGGTTTCTTCATCAGGTCGACCTCCCTTGACCGTACGTGGTGTTCCCAGTCAGCATGTCAGCAAACTAATCATTACAAAATTTATGAATCATTAGCCTCCACCTCCTCCACCTACATTTCCTGCTGCTTTGTTTCCCAAGAAACATGGCCTCAACGAAAGGACAGAGTGAACACCGCAGGCCACTGAAGTTAAGTAAATGATGCCTGAGACACATGCTTGGCAAAGGGAAGCGTTTCACTAGGTTGTACTGTAACATTCAATAGCAATCCCTGTGCACCCAGGCTCCCAGGGCTCGTCTGGGCCTTACGAGCACATGAATTAAGCCAGTTTGACCACTGTTTGGAAACATTGATTCGATCAGCGCTGCGTGAAGAGTCGGGAATTCCATGTTGTAAACATTCGAAGCTTGAGTTATTGGGCCCGTTAGCTTAGGCGTATTGGACTGTGTCGCGAGCAACAACAACTTTGTTATTGACAGTTTTAATAAACTCGCATGGTACTTCTAATTTATGTGAGCTGTGGATTTGCTTCAGGGATGCGACGTTCTTTGTACTTCGTTCGATCTCGGGGTAAAGCTATTCTCCATCCTTGGTGGCGAATGGATACGATCCTGAAATAAATAAGCTTAACTATGATTTTGAATGATGCCAATTAAATGATTATAGTGGGCATGAGGACGATGCAAATTGGCCAGAAACATGGGGCCCGGCGCAGTGGCGGAGCCCCAGGCAATGTTTTATATGTTTGACCCTGCAATAGAAGATTGGAATTTGCTTTAAGATAGCACTGATGTCTGAAAGAGTATTGTTGACAATTTGGTCAAATGTCGACCTCGGTGCCAACGGAGGCCGAAATCGGCGTGTTTTGGCAATTGGATGCCCTATTTCTGCAACTCTTCTATTTATTTCTTGTCCAATATATCGGTAACTTTGGCACAACACGGAAATGGCACTACATCCTGTTTGCATGGAATTCGGCTTAGAACACCAGGAATAATCCTATTCATATGAGCTTAGAAACGCCCAAACTCAGTCCTATAGATTTCCGAAAGAGGTGCTCGTCCCAGCAACTGAACTCCATAAACCATGATGGTGTAAATACCTCGGCGCCCTGTGTACACGCAGAAAAATTATGAGATTACAGCCTCTTCGCTGGTTGCTGAATTGTTTATGTGACGGCTGACGTATGCCACATCAGACAACTTACTAAGACTTTCAATTTCCCGCGCAGTGCACGTGTGCTCGTTCGCGTCGTTGGCTCGTTGCTCCCCGTCGCTTAGCGTGATGGCTTGTTCCTGTAAATTCAATACAAACACCAAATATACAAGCTAGTTGTGATTGCATCGGTTGCAGTGTAGGGTTTGATAACTTTGTATCCGCAGAAGCTCGCCCCCTGACGGTGTCTGCGTTGAGACTTCACAGCACTTGGAATGGATACTTACACAACATCTGGCGCCGCACGATACGCAGCGGTGACAGTTGACCTCAAGCAGCTGCAGGTAGATGTGCGACCGATTTCGATTGGCGCATGGGTCACCCGCTTGCAACGTGATTCGACATCTCCACAGCCGTTAGACGCAAACGATTGACAATAAATAACGAAACCTGGTCATAGACCCATTTCAAGCGCATTGGAGATGTGTGTTGCTTGTCCTGTGTCTTGCATGGCTGCCCAAGCCGTGCACGTCTCCTGGCAATGACCGAAGCACGCTTCAAACTGCTTGCTACCCGTTATGCAGGAAAAATGCATGCAAGGCGTCAACCCGGCGGCCGAGCGGATGGAAGCCGCCTCTCAAGCCGGTCACATCAATGTCTGCGCATTGCCCTATGGTCTGCGCTATGCATGGCGAACGCAATATGCCTGTGCGGAGAGGGCAGGCCGCTCGGAGCATTGCAGAAAGCTGATGTGCCGGGGCTGCCCCGTCACGCGCCTGGATCCCCCCGCCCCCGGTCCGGAGCGCGACATGGACCTCGAGCGTCGCCCGGGCGACGTGGGGGAGCCGACGGCCGGCGGGGCTTCGAAGGGCGGCGAGGGCGCGCTATCTCACCTGCCCGGCCTGCAAGTGTCGGAGATCAGCAGCAGGAGGCTCCAACAAAGCTGGTCGGACCAGCATTGGGTGTCACGTCCTCCCGCCGTACTGCTGCAGCGGGGGAGCCACGGCCTGGACACAGATGAGCTGCAGGCGGCGGCCGCTGCAGGCGACTCGAACGCTCGGTTATGGGCTGAAGAATCCTTCAAGCGCGAGCTGCAGCGCTTCTGAGGGCAGGTTACGCACTTATCCGCTCCAGCTCTCCAGTCCTGCCAGCAATGGGGTACCACAGCGGTTCTGACCGTGGCCGCCCCTACACGCTGCCGGCAACGGCATCCTACCTCAGGTGTACTCGAGGCCGTCAATAGAACCAGCGGTCATCCTGCGCTCAGCCGGCCTCAGCTCGTCGATCCGGTCTGTCGCCGTCTACGGATGCACGGAAGGGGAGATAGACCCGCCGCGGGACACGCGGGCGACTGTTGGTGTGCTGGCCAGTGTCACCGGTGTTGGCAGCTGCCGTCGGTCGCCATACGTGCATCCTGGCTCGGCATCGTCCTGCGGCCCAGCATGCAAGTCGCAGTCCACCACCTCTGGATCCATTGATTACGTCTAAGTGCACTACGTAATCGGTACGTTATGTACGGCAACCAGCGCGCACGACGTATGTTCATTCCCAGTTCCGCCGGGACCCGGCACTGGTAGGTGCTGCGGCAGTAAATTTCCGACACGAAGCGAAGGTGGGCACGTCCCTATGAGAGGAACGCCGGCCCCCGCGGCGTTGCGCTTTGACGCAGCAGCCGCAGATACCGTTGCCGCGCAACAGGCCATTGGTGGTTAACAAGGACAGCGCCGGTTGATCCTAACCACCAGCAACGTAACGAACGAGTGCGACTAGGTTTGATTAGGCACATCCGCGAATGCGATACACGGATTTCAACGTAGTAAGGCTGTCCTGGTGGGATTGGGAACGAGGTCGTACTAATATCAGCTGTACATCGTACCGAAGCGACGTCGTAGCCATGCCAGCTGTGCTCGTACCGGAACGAGGTTGTAGCTGTACATCCTACGGCATCAGATGGGCGAAGGCCTACATAGAGTTTTGAACTGCACGCGGCCGCAAGGCGCCCCCGTGGGTCACCGAGATGCCGCATGGCTTCACTTCGATAATCCATTACTACGCGCTGGGCATCTTAGCTTCCTGTGGTAGCTTGTTAGGACTGGCCATTCGACTTCCAATGCGAGACGGGGGAGCCTGCTCTCCGGGTGCAGTTGATGCAGGGTGCAGGGTGCAGTTGATGCAGGGTGTACTCAAGAGAATTGCGTGTTTGAGCCGACTGGGAACATCCCATGTATACGTTTTCACACCGAAGATGTTCTCGTGTTGTTGCGCGGTTTGAAGAATGTTTGTCCGGGGTCTGCTTGCTGTTCATCACTGTTCGTGCGGCATTCGCAGATCGCCTGTCGGGCCCTGCCGCCGGGCCCTCGGCGTGCTGCCATCGGGAGCCCATACAGGCCCCGTACGGGGCTGCCGGGCCGTACTCAGCTGCTGCGATGCGCGGTGAGCTGCTGCAACGCACGCGTTTGCGTCCAGGTGTTGGCCTGTCTATTCGGATTGTTCGAAAATGTGTTGGATAATATGTGTGCGGGCGCATTTGCATATGCTCGCGCTGCTTGCGATGATGTCACGTAATGATGTCACGTCGTGATGCCCGAGATGCCGGCAGGTAGGACAGCCTCGATGGGGTCCCTGTGGGCACCGGTAACCGGTATGCGGGATCGGGAGGTGCCGTGTGCAGCATGTTCCTGAAGTTGTGTGGTTGGCAGGTTGCAGTTGCGCTGTGTGCAATCCAACGAATGCTATGCTCTGAATGCTTTGCCTAAGTGGCTTAATGTGGTGACTTGTTTGTCGCGTCCAGATGTTCTTGGCTTCACGCGCGCATTCGCCTAGTCCTAAACCCTTGATGCGCTTTATGAGCGGGTTCCGCTTGCAGCTAAATAGACACCGGCTTGGGTGTGACTTGTTGCGGTGGCGGGGCCAGCCACTTGCTTGGGGTGCAGCTCTTGTCCTCGATAGAGCGCGAGCTTTGGTAGTTGTGGCCTGTTCCGGATGTATTTAACCTCGGTCAGTATCATAGTACCACTACTGCGTGGCCGTAGGAGTGCACTGACCAATAACCCGTGTTGTCTGTCGTACCTGGAAGACTCGTGGAAGGCCGGTGCGATGGCATACATGACACCAACTACATGTACGACAATCCGGTTACGTGCCAGACTCACGGCGACTGCAGGACTTCGGAGACCGGCTGTTTTTTGTGAGCAATCTTGTACGGCACACGCCATGTTGCGTACGCCACTTCGCCCTTCCTCATTGGTCCACGTTTTTAAATTAATTGCCGTTGTGAGGGTTACACCGTCTAATGTACGACAATAGTCGTGGGTGTACGACAATTCGCAAGCAGCCGCGTGTGTGTATACAGCTGAAAGCACACCGCCAGCCCGAAAGGACACCGCCGGGCTGGCGCTTGTACCAACAACGGCATGTGGCTGGAAGCCAAACTTGCATGGAAGCTGTTCCAGCGTGTTCCAGACATGTGGACTGGACGTTTGCGATGTTGATCGTTTTTTGGCTCCAAGGCATACAGACATGGTCGGGCTGCAAGTGTACATCAAGGTTTGGCCATTGGCCCTGCGATTGCTGTGTTTGCTGTTGTTTGATTGCGGATATGGCGACGGAAGTACGACGAACAAGGTTTGCTCGACACCTTCGGTAGTACGCGGTGGCAACGGTCGGTCCGATTGAAGATGCTAACTACGAAGTCATGGGATGTCAAATGCCGAGTTGCTTGGGGCCGTGGCGCGGGGCCTGTGCTGTGAACCGCGGCTCCACGGGTTGCGGTATTTTAGGTCTGAGGGCTCTTCTCGGCAGCGATGGGTTTTGTGCTCATGAGGCAGCGTGACGTGACTCCCCGGGATGCCTCTTGATGCTGTCGGTTGTGCGGACGCGAAAAGAGTGACCCTTCCGATGAACGTGTCCACGAAAACGCACGCACCGCGGTGCTGCTTGGCCTCAAGGCGGTTCGGGCAGTAGTGGGGTCAAGGAGCCACAAACACGAGACAGGACGCCAGGGTGCCGTGGGACTGGGCAGCGGTTGACGGTTGCTCGCTGGTACGTGTGAGTAGTTCTAAGGGTTACCGAGAGGTCCAAGACCCTAGGAGGAGGGGGCACCGGAGGGGCACACGGGCCAGGCACTGACCGGCACGTAGGGCCGGAATAACCACCCCTGCCCTGCATTACGGTCCAGCACTCCAAGTCAAGGAGATATTTCAGCACGTCTCAATCGCCCACTGCGGCAGGAGCGTCCCATGGCACGCAGGCTCGTGTTAGCCAGGCGCGACAGAAGCTGCGGACAGCTGGGAACCCTGATCCTCGCTTTCCTTCTGTTTGCAGCACCAATACTTGAGTACAAGGGAGAGTCTTCTAAGGTTCACGTGCTTCGGCGGTCTGGTGCGGTTTAAAGGAGAGGCAATCCTGGCGCGCTGGTAACCTGGTGTGTTGGCCGGTATGGCTGCACGACCCCGCCCGACGATGGGTGAGCAGTTGGACGCCCGGTCGGGACTATGGGTATAAGAGACAAGATCACAACGGCCAAGCGTAAGAGAACGCATAGCGCGGACGGCGGAAAATCGACACCTATAGCTAGGCATGCGTCGTTGTCGTCGAGAGAGGGGGAACACATAATTTTGCATCAAGTTTATGCACAGCAAATAGACCGGAACTTGTCAACGTATAGGTATAGGAATGCGATTTTGCGGACGTACCGACCGCCCTGCGCAAGACCATGCCGTGTTCAATCGGCAAGTAGCCAATGCATAGTGTCCATTTGGTATAAGTTCATTGTCAAAAGCTTTCATCAAGGCGATATCGTGATGCAATGTCGCCGATACCCGGCGAACTGAACGGTATCACTGTAATCTCGGTTGCCCAGCGACATTATTTTGCACGAGCGACTCACCTTGTCCATGCGACGCTGACGCAGCGGCACAACGACAAGCTGCGCGTGGGGCCAATCATGCAAATGGAAATTTGGGGGTTACAATATAAAACATGCTACGCCACACGCAAGGTGATGCAGTTCTGATGGAATCATGGATTCAATCTCAAAGAGGGGTGAACGGGCAGAGCCATACACCATATACGCGTATCCAAATCTTCAATGCCGTGGACATGGATACCCTTGGTACTTGCTAATAAAGTATTTATACACAAAATTGTTTATCCGTTACACGGCGCCGTGACGCGGCCCGTATAACGATTACCTGAAATCTGACTCCCGTGGGTACCCTCAGATAGGACTGAGGTTGGGCGTTTATAAGATCATATCGGGTGCCGGCGGACCGGGCGCCGTACACGCTCGTCCACCTCTGCGACCTAAGGCGGACGCTCCGGCGGACTCGCGTGTTGCGACCTGGCGTCGAGCCCGTTTCGGCACCAGGCTTCGCCCCTCGTGTTTGCAAACACCTTAGGAGCGTTTGTTAGGTCGCTGGACACGGCCTGCGTGCGGGCTTATCGAGTTGGAGCTATCGTACGGGAGGCGCCTGGGTCACCCGACATGTTGCAAATTCATGGAATAAAGCAGGGAACAAATTTTATATGGTGCCCGCTGCTGATCCTGTAAGAGCAGCGCGCGGATACGTTCTGCTTTTGCCGAGTGAATGTCCTACAGCGAAACGGTCCACATAAACGGAGATTAAACGCTATACAATAATACGTTATTTAGCAAACATCGTGTTAGTTAGTTGACGCAAGTCAACGTTGCGACTATAAAGCAGGTCCGGCAGGACCGAACAAACAAAAGCGCAGAACAATCTGCACGATAAGGACTTCAAATTGATGCAAACAATACTTGAGAATAGCATCATTTCAAGGAATATGTTCGTGTTCTTCTGCGGCGGACCGGAAGGCACATAATTCAGGTCCGCCTTCGGTCCGCCGGTCGTACAATCCGGGTCCGCCGGACCCTGTTTATGGCCTACATAGAGCGGCCGTCAAACCAGAATTCTGAACCTGCCTCTTACTCTCAGCTTGCCTTGCCAGGGTATATACTAGGCCTCAATGTATTCCTTGAAGTAAGGGAAACTTGAAGACATCGCAAATGAACCATTGGTGCGCGGTCGTTGTTCGTGCTAACCGACGGCAGTAAGCTGACATTTGAGATAGCACTGACGCCTGAAAGAGTATTGTTGACGATTTGGTCAAAAGTCGACCTCGGTGCCAACGGAGGCCGAAATCGGCGTGTTTTGGATATTGGATGCCCTATTTCTGTAACTCTCCCATTTCGTGTCCACTATCATCAGGGTGGCCTCAGGGTGGCTCCACTGACCCGTTTGTTAAGGCACAATTCGAAAATTCTCGCGCTTGGCCGAAGCTTTTCTCGAAGCGACTTACAATATTGTTATAATAAATGATAAATACCTCAAAACTATAAATGAAAGACAGGAATTTCATGGGAAGACGAAGAACGTTAGGCCCCAGTAACTTCAGCACAACCCGAAAAAAGGAGACTGTACATCCTATTTGCATGGCTTTCGGCTTAAACATCATGAACATTGTATGGGAATTATGATAGTTCTATATATATGCCTGTCTAATTCCTAAAAGGGATAGGTAAGGACATTTCAAGGTCTCTCAACAAAACAAGAAGCTGAAATCGGTGGCTTTGGGCACTGCTTTGGGCGAAAATTGGGGAATGAACCGTTGGTCCACTTCCCGCGACTTGCCCCAAGGGACCGCGAACTTTATAGAGCACAAAATAAGGTTACCGAACAATGTATTATCAGGCGGAGATATGAGGTCCTGAGTATTGGTCCCTTGCAGACAAGTCAGATGCTCTGCTGTAGGCAAGAAGGAGTTGCAGGTATTGCAAGGAAACAGCTTGGGACCTGTGTGGGACAGGCTGCTTGCACAAGTAAAATTGGAAGGGTGTCCCCGTACGTAAATTGGCCTGTCCAAAAGGTTAAATTGGGGTAGCCGAGGGGATAAATTGGGGAAGCAAGTAGATTGGGCGACCACGCCCCCTCCAGAAAAATGGGCCTGCACGACCTGTGCACGACTGTATTTCCTAGATTCCTACCCTCCTGGCTCCGCCACCGCCGGGCCCCCATTATTTGCACCGTCCTCATGCCCACTATATGCATTCAGTTGGCACCATTAAAAATCATTTTCAGCCTATAGATTGCAGGTTCATTTCCATTCGTCATCAAGGGTGGAGAATAGCGCTACCCTGAAGGTACAAAGAACGTCGCATTCATTTCTGAAGTTGAACCAGTTGATCACTAGATCGGATTAATTCTATTTACATGCAAAATATCATATATTGTCACTGTGGCAGTTGCTAACTATGCGACGCTCACAACTAACACTCAGACGTCGTACTTGTCGAAACTTGGCCATCACGTCATGCCCCGGTCTCAAGCAAGTTTGTCGGTGACGTTCGGTAGATTTATTACAAGTACCATCAATACTAGCTCGTTCTGGTTGTATCGGTTGCAATGCCGGGTTTGTACATCCGCAGAAGCTTGACCCCTGATTCCCGCGTTGCGAGTTCAGAGCACTTGGAATGGATTCGAACACGTCATCTGGCGTCGCACGGTACGCTTTGGCGACAGTTGACCTGAAGCTGCTGGAGGTAGGTGCGGGTTGACGTATGGAAAAAAGCGGTCATCCATTCGCAACGCTATTCTACATCTCCACAGCCGATTGACGATGAGTAACGAAACCAGGTCATAGACCCATTTCAAGCGGAAACGATATGTCTGTTGCCTGTGTCATCACTGCCCAAGCCGTGCACGTCGACTGGCAATGACCGAGGCAAACTTCAAACTGCTTGCTGCCCGTTCTGCAGGGAAAATGCATGCAAGGCGCCCACCCGGCGGCCGCTCAAACCGCCGCTCAAGCCGGTCAGGAGCACGACATGGACCTCGAGCGGCGCATGGGTGACGAGGAGGAGCCGACGGCCGGCGGGGCTTCGAAGGTCGGAGAGCGCGCGCCGTATCAACAAAGCTGGTCGGACCAGCCTTGGGTGTCACGTCCTCCCGCCGTACTGCTGCAGCGGGGGAGCCACGGCCTGGACACAGATGAGCTGCAGGCGGCGGCCGCTGCAGGCGACTCGAACGCGCTTTTATGGGCTGAAGAATCCTTCAAGCGCGAGCTGCAGCGCTTCTGAGGGCAGGTTACGCACTTATCCGCTCCAGCTCTCCAGTCCTGCCAGCAATGGGGTACCAAGGCGGTTCTGACCGTGGCCGCCCCTACACGCTGCCGGCAACGGCATCCTACCTCAGGTGTACTCGAGGCCGTCAATCGAACCAGCGGTCATCCTGCGCTCAGCCGGCCTCAGCTCGTCGATCCGGTCTGTCGCCGTCTACGGATGTACGGAAGGGGAGATAGACCCGCCGCGGGACACGCGGGCGACTGTTGGTGTGCTGGCCAGTGTCACCGGTGTTGGCAGCTGCCGTCGGTCGCCTTCCACCCTTGCTCGGCATGTTCCTGCTGCCGAGCCCACAGATTGTGGCCCATCACGTCACGTCTGGGCGCAATCGATGCGAAAGATGTTCATTCCCAGTTCCGCCGGGGCCCGGCACTGGTAGGTGCTGCGGCAGAAAATTTCCGACACGAAGCGAAGGTGGGCACGTCCCTATGAGAGGAACGCCGGCCCCCGCGGCGTTGCGCTTTGACGCAGCAGCCGCAGATACCGTTGCCGCGCAACAGGCCGTTGGTGAACAGCGTCGGTTGGTCGTATCACCAGCAGCGTTACCAGCGAGTGCGACTAGGTATGATTAGATTGAAGTAATGAGGCTGTCCTGGTGGGCTTGGGAACGAGGTCGAAGTAATATCAGCTGTACATCGTACCTGAGCGAGATCGTAGTCATGCCAGCTGTGCTCGTACCGGAACAAGGTAGGTCGTAGCTGTACATCGTACGGCATCAGGTGTGCAAAGGCATTCAAAGAGCGGCATTCAAAGAGCTTTGAACTGCACGTGGTCGCAAGGCGGCCCCGTGGATCACCGGGATGCCGCATGGCTTCACTTAGATTATCCATTACTACACGCTGGGCGTCTTATTCCGCCGGTGATAGCTTGTTGGGATTTGCCATTTGACTCCCTGTAAGCAGGGCTGGCCGGACCGCAAAGGAAAATTGCCCAAGAAAGGGGTTTCAGACATCTCGCTCGAGTAAGCCTTTGTGTCGCGCTGCTACACTGGTATCGAGACCTAGGTTGGCCGACGCGGTGGGCTTCAAATCCTGCCGGCGGCAACGATCCTGGGCGCGTGCACATTGGTGAGGGGATAGTCAATAGTCAATCCATGCTAGGGTTGAGACCGCAAAGAAAAATAGCCCAAGAAAAAGGTTCCAGACATCTCGAGTAAGCCTTTGTGTCGCGCTGCTACACTCCCAATGCGAGACGGGGGAGACTTCTCTCCTTGGGTGCAGTTGATGCAGAGTCTGCTTGAGGGAATGGCGTGCTGGAAAATCCCATGTACACGTATTCACGTTAAAGATGTCCTCGTGATGGTGCGCGGTTCATAGAGTGTTTGCCCGGGGCCTTGCCGTTGCTTGCTGTTTGCAACGTGCTGGGCGGATGGTGATGCCGGCAGGTAGGACAGCCTCGATGGGGTCCCTGTGGGCACCGGTAACCGGTATGCGGGATCGGGAGGTGCCGTGTGCAGCGTGTTCCTGAAGTTGTGTGGTGAGCAGGTTGCAGTTGCGCTGAGTGCAATCCAACGAATGCTATGCTCTGAATGCTTTGCCTAAGTGGCTTAATGTGGTGACTTGTTTGTCGCGTCCCGATGTTCTTGGCTTCAGGCACGAATTCGCCTAGTCCTAACCCCTTGATGCGCTTTATGAGCGGGTTCCGCTTGCAGCTAAATAGACACCGGCTTGGGTGTGACTTGTTGCGGTGGCGGGGCCAGCCACTTGCTTGGGGTGCAGCTCTTGTCCTTGATAGAGCGCGAGCTTTGGTAGTTGTGGCCTGTTCCGGATCTACTTCACCTCGGTCAGTATCACAGTACCACTACTGCGTGGCCGTACGAGTGCACTGACCAATCATCCGTGTTGTCTGTCGTACCTGGAAGACTCCTGGAAGGCCGGTGCGATGGCGTACACGACACCAACGACATGGACGACACGCAATGCTGCGTATGCCACTTCGTCCTTCCTCATTGGTCCACGTTTCTATATTAATTGCCGTTGTGAGGATTAAACCGTCTAATGTGCGGCAATAGTCGTGGGTGTACGACAATTCGCTAAGCAGCCTTTTCGTGTGTGTGTACAGCCGAAACGACACCGCCA
The DNA here is from genome assembly GCA_003117195.1 of Eudorina sp. 2006-703-Eu-15. Lineage (NCBI taxonomy): Eukaryota > Viridiplantae > Chlorophyta > Chlorophyceae > Chlamydomonadales > Volvocaceae > Eudorina > Eudorina sp. 2006-703-Eu-15. The sequence goes on along the minus strand of BDSI01000068.1, from coordinate 565,754 downwards.
GCCCGAAAGGACACCGCCGGGCTGGCGCCTGTACGGCAACGGCCTGTGGCTGGAAGCCAAACTTGCATGGAAGCTGCGTTCCAGCGTGTTCCAGACATGTGAACTGGACGTTTGCGGGCATGTTCATCGTTTTTTGGCTCCAAGGCATGCAGACATGGTCGGGCTGCAACTGTAGACCAGGTACATCAAGGTTTGGCCATTGGCCCTGCTGTTGTTTGATTGCGGATATTGCGACGGAAGTACGTACTGCTGCCCTTGTCGAGTCAGAAGCCTGATGAAGACCGTTCAAGACCGACGAACCAGGTTTGCACCACACATTTTGTAGTACCGATGACCCGGGGGTTCCGCTGTAACATCCTAATAATAAGTACGCGGTGGCAGCGGTCGGTCCGTTTGAAGATGCTAACAACAAAGTCATGGGATGTCAAACGCCGAGTTGCTTGGCGGCGTGGCGCGGGGCCTGCTGCACTGTGAACCGCGGCTCCACGGGTTGCGGTATTCTAGGTCTGAGGGCGCTTCTCGGCCGCGATGGGTTTTGTGCTCATGAGGCAGCGTGACGTGACTCCCCGGGATGCCGCTTGATGCTGTCGGTTGTGCGGACGCGACAAGAGGGACCATTCCCATGAACGTCTCCACGAAGATGCACGCACGGCGGTGCTGCTTGGCCCCAACGCGGTTCGGGCAGTGGGGTCAAGGAGCCACATACACGACACAGGATGCCAGGGTGCCGTGGGATCGGGCAGCGGTTGACTCTTCCTCTGTGAGTAGTTCTAAGGGTTACCGAGAGGTCCCAGACCCAGAGAGGAGGGGGCACCGGAGGGTCACACGGGCCAGGCACTGACCGGCACGTAGGGCCGCAATGACCACCCCTGCCCCGCATTACGGTCCAGCGGGGTGACCTTAAGTCAAGGAGATATCTCAGCACGTGTCAATCGCCTACTGCAAGTAGCCCTACAGTGCCCCCGCGCTACCCCCCAGAATATTCCGCAGGAGCATCCCATGGCACGCAGGCTCGTGTTAGCAAGGCGCGACAGCAGCTGCGGACAGCTCGGAACCCTTTCCTTCCGTTTGCAACACCAACACTTGAGTACAAGGGAGAGTCCCCTAAGACTACAGCAAACCTCCGCGATAGTGCACTGCCGTGTAATGCTGTACCGTTGTACCTTGCGGCAACAAGGCGTGGGGTCAGGTATGCAGGTGGATGCCTCGCGGTGATGTGCTGGCCTCGTCGTTCTCCGCTGGCGCTTCGGTCGAGTTGCCAATTATTCTCAATAGTGGTCCAATAACTTCCACAATGACCATGTGAGTAAAGAATAAGCAAAAACATGAACATGGCAGCATGCGTGTCGAAACTGGTGGGCGACCAGTGAGTACGACACAAAACGGCCGAGCGATACCGAACGATACCTTGAAGGCCATACTGCTGACCGGATATGAAAAGATACCAAGCCTGTGAACGTTTGTATCTATCTCTGATACTCGTGTATTATAACTCATGAAAATTGATCAACGGAGATACGTTCATGAAGGATGGTAGATGACATCTCCGCTCGCGATGAGGAACAGGAGCTTCGGAAGCTTGCGGAGAAGCTCAACCCCAATGAGAAACGTCAACAGTTTTGCACCTTTATCCGTGATGGCGCGTCGTTGCGCTCTCTCAAGGTGAATGGTTGGTGGGACTATGGGATGCAATGTTCCCAACACAACTGATAATGGCATACAGATGTCAGTCGTGTGATTGCTGGTTAGAAAAATGGGCCACTCGTAAGAGCTCGTCTGGCTTTCCCAACCCACTGTCATATCTTTCCGCGTACCTGCCCATACGCAAATAAAGGTGTTCGTACAAGCTGGTCGAGTTTTTTGGAATGCGGAGTTCACGGAGGTCGCTGTGGAAGCTGACCGCCTTGAGGTGGTCGACTGGCTGCTCTCGGAAAAGTGTCCCATGGGCAATGCGCTTTTGAAGGCCTTGGAAGCAGGAAAACGTGATTTAATCCTACTACTTAAGTCCAGGAGCGCGCACGGTGCCGCGGCTTCAGAGCTGTCTACACGAGGTCACAGCTGCTCGGCCGCGGCTCCCGACGACGAAGCCCAGACCAAGCCCAGCGGGTCCAGCTGCGAGCTGCCTGCGCCAGCTGATACCCCTGCCGACATGCGGGAGCACGGCAAGCCGCAACGGGCGCTCCCCAACTGGCAGGACGGCGTGATGCGCAAGGTGCTCCTCAGTTGCGGTATGGGCTGGCAGGCCACCTTCCACAACGCACGTGTCGTGTTGGATTTCCCGCCCATGAGCCGGCACCCGCACGGCGCAGCGACGGCGGGCCTGCAGGACGCGATGGTTGGGGCTGGTGCTGCTGCTGCTGCTGCGGACAGGGGCGCGCAAGGCGCCGGGGAATGGCTGCTGTCCCAGCCGCCGCTGTGGCGCGATGCAGTATGACGATGCTTCAGGAGCTAGCGCTCTCTCTTATGAGGCACCGAGCAAGCATGGCTCCATGTTGGATGTTTCCCTTCATCGGCGCGTCTCGAACGACATATGGGCATGGGGAGCTGCCCCGCGTCCCCGTTGACAAATTCAGCAGCTCGGGGTATATGCCAGTGTTCTGGGACGGTACACAACCGGCCCTTGCCGCGGGCTCTGTGCAGCAGCACTAGTCGACCCGATGTCTCAACACCCGCCAGGCCGGCTGTGGTGGATGTCTGTGTTCGTGGTGGTGCCGACTGGTCGAGATCATGTGCGTCGGAGCGTATTCATCGCGCACCTGTTCCTAATCGCACTTTCCCCAGGTCCTGACAGGGCGGTCACGAGCCCCCCCCGTTATTAGTCAGCCACTGCGTGCGCATGGGAATTGTGACGTTATTTATTCGGCCTGCTGCCTATCCCCGCGCGATCCCACCATGTCGTCCTCCCTCTGTATCTACCATATCTAGCTGGTGCATCCTTGCGGCATACATGCACGCTCTCGGCGGGTCTGGGTGTTGGGCATGCGAACATCAGGGTATGCACCGAGCGTCGTCTCTGTGCTTGTCAGTACTCGTTTGGAGCATCTGGTCGAAGGGAGCATCCGCACCCGCGGGGCGAGCGAGTCTCGTGACCTTGCTTGTTGAAGTCAACCGTGCATTTCCGGTTGAGAGCGACGGTGTGTTCGTCAGCAACGGCGACGGGCGTGCGGAATATGTACGGTGGAAAAAGGCCGCTCGCTGGGACTGCGCAAGGTCACACGGAGGCGCGGCAGGAGCCACGGGCGGGAGCTGTTTGAGGCGGAGGCATATTGTGTTGGATGAACAGCTTGGTTGTCATAATGCGGTATTTGGCTGACGAGCAGCTTTTCATTGCGTCCATCGGCGTGCGGTCAGTGATGTGCGGGTAGGTTGTGCTAGCTTGGGAGTTGATGTGAACAGATTCCGAAGGCAGTTTTCGCTGGAAGGCAGGTTCCGAAGGTAGGCAGGTTAAGAAGGAAGGCAGATTCCGCTGGAAGGCAGGTTAAGAAGGAAGGCAGGTTAAGAAGGAAGGCAGGTGTATTCCGGAGTGAGGCAGGCTCCCACGGAAGGAAAGGACGCAGGTTCTGAGGGATGACGTGCTCGATTGGAAATGCGCCCAAAGCGTGTGGGGCCTCGTAAACGGGCCCGCTGCTGGGGTAGTGGGGTCGCACTGCTTTGGACTGCTGGTTGGATCGACAGAATGGGGACGGGAACCGTGCATGTGTTTGGCCATCCCTGTTGTGCAGGAGCCGTGCATGCTTGATTATCTATAGCCATCTAGCTAGGTTGCAAATTCTCAGGGCTAATAAGGTCAAAGAACGTTCCTGCAGGTGTAGTCGCTCATAATTGGCAGAGTGCGTAACCAGGGGTGTCGTGATGTGCCCTCAGTACGTCACGGCTTGTCGCGTGCACGTGGCACGCACCATGTTTTGTCCATTTGACGGGTGTACGGATGGCTTCATAAGGCTTCTTGATGTTTTTTATTAATGATGTTACGGTGGACTCCGCGGGTCATCGATGACAGCCGTGACCTCCTCACCACACACTGCAAGAATCACCTGGGCGCACCCGACAGGCTCCACAAGTGCACCGAAGCACACCCCGCACCCACTCTACCAGGGAACCACCCTGGTCCTGAGGACCGTCCATAGCCAGGGATGAAGCCCGCTCCGGGGGAGTTAGCCACCGGGGCGCCCCTATTAGCGAATCATTGTAACGGTTAATTAATTAGAATCACCACCCCAGCCACGACCGGATCCTGGCAGTGACAAGTAGTGGTGCTTGGAAGGCGACGGGGGGTCGCTCGCCACCATCAGGGACCTGTCCGGACGGCCCCGGTCCGGGTCTGGGATTCTATGTTGTGGTGCTGTATTTGTTGGCTGTCTGCAAATTTGGTGCACTGGTCGCATGAATACGGTCACATGCAGCAAGAAGACGGTCACCAAGGAATTACGGAAGCTTCAGTTGGCGGTTCCTGGCTGTTAAATGCGAGCATGCTAATGCAGCTGCCATTATATCAGCAGCACAAGCAGAAGCGCTTGCAATGGCCGACTCACGGGGGTGAATCGAAGCCTGGCTGCCAGGAAAAATCAATTCGGAGCACTCCGTCACAACAACGAGGATGGCGACATGCAGCGCCCCTGGCGTAACTTGCCTTACCTGCCATGATGACGTCATGTGCCGTACATCGTTCGCCCTCCGTCACCCTTGCGTCGCCTGACGACTGCGAGCTCGGTCGGGACACGGGTCCACCTTGTAACGGTTACATCCGGGCTCTTTGCCGCCCGGAGCAGCACGGCTACCCCTGATCTGACCGACCGCGTGTCGAACCGGTTGCTGAAGATATCTGCCTGGTTCCCCCGCACCTGCAATTATAAATGCTGGACAACCGATTGAGCCACACCGGCTCAACTGGTAACTGAGCTAGAGAGCAACAGCACGATCGACAGCCAGATTGAACAGCTCATGCGTTGGGAGAGGATCCTTTGCAGGCACACTCAAAGTATCGTCACACGTTTGATCATGAATGGTAATTGCCGTACCCCGCCGTTGTCCAACTGCAGCGCACGCAGCTGGGGCGTCTGATATGTCAGTCCGTGCAGTGGAACGTGATGGAAACGCTGTTACTTTTGTTCTCCGCCCATTGGGTCATTTCGTCAGCTCCTGAATGTATCTCTCTCGCGTGCCCCTACGCAAGCCCTTACGTGGCGCGTCCAGTTGAGAGGAGACTTCGCTTTGACTCGGGCGCCGTTTCACATCCCCCCTACGCTAGCCAAGTACCGCTTCGTTGTAGTGTAGCGCAGGCGTGTGCGCCTTCCGACGCGTCCGCAGGGCCTCACATGGCAACTTATTGCCGTACTGGCCGTACCAAAGATGACATCGGAGTATGGTCTTCTTAATGCAGCGTACTTGCCTGACTGTCAGCCCGAGAGAAAAACGCAGCCTTATCGGATTAAATGGCGATGTGTGACTTTCAGCACTCGTCGGTAGTGAAGCCGCTGGCCTAACCGAAAACGTGCATCGACAGTGGCCGGCCCGCACGCACCTCCCTTAATGGACTTGTCGTCATAATGGATTAGAGCACTAACTTCAGGGTTTCTGTCTTCCGGTCCTGCCAAGAATAAAGCGTTAGGGAAATGGGCGGGCAGCGCTCACGGGAAGATCTCAGGGAGCTGCCCTTGCCAGCAAATTCCGGACATCGCTTCCGAGTTTCAACCATTTAAAGCTTATACAGCAATGCGATGGGCACAACGTGCAGCGCGCTACGACTGTAAAATCAGGTTCACCCTACTGCACGTCTTGCAATCATGGAAGGCCGCCACTATCATAATCTTTGTGTCTCAGCTCCACGGCTTGAAGTTGTGCAAGGAGTGCCGGAGACCGTCCCGTCATTGGCCAGAGCCAAACGTGGGTGCCTGAAAATCGTACATGCCGGACGAAGTATCCATGGCTGCACTGACGACCTACTTACGTACACATCTTTTAACCTTGCCAGCTGCACAAATGATCGGCGAGTGCTGATTTGTGAAAACCCGCTATGTGTCTGGTTGCTAGCATCCAAGGCGGATACCGGTCCTGGCTGTGTTGCTCTACCATAAGAACATTGATTGTTGGCGAAATTCGCACAGCACTTGCTGAATGACCTGAAGCTGGGTTCTTGCGGTTCTTTGACCGGCGGATGCCGCAATAAAACGCGGCCTGCACTGGCCATAACATTCCAATGCTGTCGTGGACAGCAACATGACCCTCGGGAACCAGCCTTCGAGTCGGCTTTAGGGACTGGAAGCCCCGTTCGTCTCACCCCGAAACGTTGGTTGTGCAGCACATGGATGCGCTTCCTTTCAAAAAACAAGAAGAGCTCATCAACAATTTCGCCGAGGTTGGAAGTATTGATAGCCTTCGTGAAGCTCTCAGCGCCTGCAGCTGCTTACCTTCGGGCAGGCCTATGGAGAGAGCTGCCGCAGCTGGACAACTGGCAGCTTGTGAATGCCTGTTCGAGGCGGGCTGGCCGTGCGGCGACGCCTACGCTAAGGCCGAGCGAGCGGACAAATGGGCTGTATGTCTGTGGCTCAAACAGCGTGGATGTCTGCAGCGCGGCGGCGGCGGCGGCACGGCACCGGTGGCGGGGCTGCCCTTCTGAGACGTCCAGGTGAACACCGCTACTACCACCACCACCAACACAAGCAGCAGGGCGGTCACAACTAGCTGGCAGAGGCCAGGCGGGCGAAGGAGGACAGGCGGGCGAAGGAGGACAGGCGGGCGGTGGAGGAACAGCGCCGCCGGGAAGCCCAGCGCGCTCAAGGGAAGGCTGGGGCCTTGGGTTGCCGCCGACAAGTATGCAGCGTGACGCTGCGCCACGCGATGAGGGGCTCGCGGGTCGATTCGTCAGCAGCCGAGCATTGTGACCCGCGGGTCTGGCTCCCTCCAGGGGGGTTCGGCGCAATCCCCGGAATTGAATAGGCGGCAACACCACGTGCAAGGGGACCATGGGGAGAGCCTTTGGTTTTGCTGAGCAGTGGTAATCATGTGCATGCGGGCGTGGTGCGATGACCCACGGGACGTGAGATGGCGTTGCGCGGACGTGCGGGGCGCCGGTCGATTGGCGGTTGGGTTTCGAAGGCGCCATCGCCGCCCCTTGTTTTACGCGAGCGGAGTTGTCGGGACGACCCTCATCCCACATCCTGCGTGTGTGAATGAGGGTGCCCAAGCACGTCGGAGTGCTTCAATCGTCCAAGCGCGGTCGTTGGGTCCAACCAAGAGCACGGACATGGATCCAAATCCGGAACCGGTCGTTCGCGCATCGTTCGATCCCCCATCAGCATGTGGACTCAAACCAAACCATGCGCCGCGTGACCCCCGCGGCGGGGAGTGCTGCGTTTGCATTCCGCCCATTTGTTGCGTCTGCATTCCGCGACTGGAGCGGAGGTGCGTCACGGCCATGCGCGTGCGGCGCGACAAGCACTGCATCGCTAGTCTAGATTTGTCCGCGCGCCGCGCGCCAGCGCTCTATATATAAGTTGACACTGTGATCCGGTGACTCGCAGGCTGCCGCGTGCCTGCTGCACAGTGGAATGCTTGCTATCACACTATCATCGCGTCCATGACTGGCTCTGTGTCATTAGAAAAGAAACCCTGTGCGTATGCGTTTTACAACCCGCCCGAAACAAGTGTGTGTATCTGTAAAGCGAGGAACGACTGACCCAAACCGTTCGTGTGTGTGTGTGTGTTCGTGTGTGTGTGTGTGTGTGTGTGTGTGTGTGTGTTCGTAGGCGGGCAACGCAAGAGTGCGTGACATGCAAGGGGCATTGCTCACCAGGAAATCGCTTCTGTGTGTGTGCGTTTCGCGATAAACTGCGCCGTGTGTGTGTATATCTTAGGCAGGCAGAGCAGTGTGTGTGTGTGTGAGTGTGTGGGCGGGGGGGCTGGCGGTAAGGTGCGCCGTCATGCGCCATGCGCTGCGCCTCCGTGCGTGTCGGGGAACCGACTCTCGGGGCCTCTTGGGCCGTGTTGCCTTGCGGTTGCTGTCCTATGGTTGACGGCCATTGTGTTTGGCAAGGCGACACGCGTGCACAAACACATTACTGCGTGTGGCTCGAAGTGTGACCGCGCTTCAGCTGCTGGCGGTGTTGGTGGTGAGGGGTGTTGGTGGTAGGAGGGCTTGATGGTATTTATCTTCGTTGTTACGTGTTTATGGATGAACTGAAGACACAAGACATGCAGGTGTGGACAATTCACGTGTGTTTTGGTATGTATGTGTACGGTAATGTCCGCACGGCGTGCGGTGGATGTTTTGTGCGCCAAACCCCGGATGCATCCCGATGCGTTTGCCTGCCGTCCTTCCGATGTGGGCTTACTTGATAACTGTGTACAGTACCTTGGGGAAGCCATCGGTGGGGAGTACGTTGGGGCACTGCGGTTGCTTGAAGCGGCGCCAGCCCCCAGCAGCAAATCCGCAGCTGGTTTGATGGTGGAGGTGAGGATGCGCGGAGCTGCCGGCGCGGGGCACCGCGGGGCTGTGCTCAAGAACAGCGCGCGTCAGGGGCGCTGCATGCGCAGTCGATCGTGCGCGCTGTTATCGCTGTTACCGCTCTTGAGTCAAGTTCCGGCGCGCGCACCGCATTATGGGAGGCGGGAGGGCGGTCAGGAAGGGTGAAGAACGAGGGCCATGGAGACATGAGGGACATGGAGAAAGGGGAACGTGGAGGATGATACCCATGGAGGGTGCGGGAGTCGGGAGTCGGGAGTAGGGTTGTTGTGGAGCGCGTCACGGCGGGAGGCTAGAGGTGTGACGTGGGGCCAGTGTTGTACCGTTGGCTGCGGCCGACAGGGCTCCAGTTGGGTGACGGAGCAAGGCAGTCCTAGCAAAGTAGGGCTCACAACATGAGGGCGGATGTCATGGGGCTCATCGGGGAGCGGGGGGCAGAGGGGGTCACGGGCACCAAACATGCGGGCCGCGGGCCGGCAAGGTAGCTGTCTTTGGTTTCAACCGCCACCGGTCTCCTCGTCAGCACGGCTACGGTGTTCCGTTTGTGCGTGGTTTCGCTGTCTTTATTGACGTAAGGTGCGCCCGCGCGGTATGAGCAGGCAGGTTGGGCGAACGAGTTTGCGGGCGGATGATTACCGGGCAGGTGGATCGATAGGGGCTACACATCGGCGCGGCCACGCCGGTCACACGCCGCGCGTCAACGCGTTGGAACTTGAGCGCCGCGTTGGTGTCGGTTCCCGGCGGTGGCCCTGCCTGTCACAACTGCGGCGCCGTGGGCGATGCGCCTGGACGTAGAACGGAGGGCGACGGTTCGCAATTTGTAGATAGCGGTTTCAGCCGCGAAGCCTCCGCCGCCGTGGTTTGTGGCGCCCCGCGCGCGGCCCCAGAGACAGCCGCCGCAGCGTCAGCGGCCGTCCTCAGCACGTCCGGCTGCAGACGACGCGCTTCGAAGCGGCAGCGGCCGCACCGCCGCCGTACGCCGCAAACGGAAGGCCGGCGGCGGCGCACCCGCACGGCGAGCAGATCTGCCGCACGTCATCCCGACAAGGCACCACTCTGGTCCGAGCTGAGGGAAGGCTTTGCGTGGGAACAGCGGCATGCTGCCTACCGCCTGGCATACGGTACAACACGGCGAGCATCACGGTGCGCGGCAAGGTGAGCAACAGAGCCGTGGTGGTTTTTTGTGTCATCCGCAATCGCCTGCATAGCTGCCTTCGTCAAGTTCCCATCCTCCTCTGCGGTCGAGGCATCGGGCGGCTTGCATTTTGTTTTCAGCGTCAAGGGGTCCGTGGCCGCGCTCCGAGCACCGCCCTACCTGTGCATGTGTGCAGGAGGAGTCTTAATTTTTGTAGTAATAAGGGAGGTGCATAGTCGTGTGGTCAAGGGAAAGCAGCGGATTGGATGCTGATGGGGAAGTGCGCCCTCGTCTCTCCGCACTACGCCATCCCCCTGTAAATGGAGGATGGCCGGTGGGCGGCATCGTGCCGTGTACATGCGCCGTACCACTTGCACGAAGGCTGTGTGCCCAGCCAGCCGCCCCACATGCGCGTCGTTACGGCCCTCTTATCCCCAGCCCAGCGCGAACCCCCCGAACCCCCCACCGCTGTTCCAACACCCCCGCGCTGCCCTCCCACCCGCACAGGGCCGTCCCTCCCTCCCTCGACTGCCAAGCAACCCACCGCGCTGCCGCTCACAGCCGCCGGTCGAAGCCAGTCGCTGCCTGCGGCTACCTGCGATCGCGGGTAGCCGGCGGGTAGCCGGCGGTGTTGGCTGCTAACAAAGGGGCTCCAGCCATGTGGACAGCCCGCCGGTGGCGGTGCGTCGGGTACAACGTCCGCGGTACCCGGGCCGTCTGCGATTCGTCCCTGGGATGCCCCTGGGGCGGCTGTACCCTGTAGCCCCAGGGTGGCGTCAATGTGAGCTGTACTGACCCTAGAGAGGCTCCAATGTGGCCCTTCATGATCAATGGCAGCAGCGCCAGTGCTTTGGGCTGCAGGGGCGCGTAGGTGATGGGTACCGACGACGCTGAAGGCGAGGGGATCGACCGCTGCGGACGGCGGCGGATGGCGAGAGTCGTGTTTTTATACATGTTGGCAGCGAATTACTTCGATCTAATCGAAGGCGGACGGCGCACTGGGCCACAGCGTGGCGCTTGCAGGAGTAGTCAGTATACCGTGCATGGGATGGCACGTGGTAGTAAACCGAGAAGACTGAGCTTGGCACCAGCCAATGCCTATCTGCGTGGGCATGACTGGGAAGTCGTTCTTGGCAGCTGCTGACAGGAATAACCGCAGAAGGGAAAGGTGGAGATCCTCGCCCGTGACGATGTATGCCGTACATAGAAATACCCGGATCGCTAAATGGAGCGCTGCATTGCGTCATTGCGTCCGGCCAGAGGAAGGGCCGCCGTCGTCGCGGCTGGGCAAGTAGGGTGGGTGGATGCGAGGTACTGACCAGGAGCCTGTTATGAAGATTCGGAAGGTTGCGGCTCAGTCCAGAGACGACTTTGGCGGCTTATCCGCGTTGGTGGCAGTGAACCCATGACCGTTTGTTCGTCGTGTTCGGTTTTCTCGTTGAGACCCGCTCAAATCGCGGCGGTTACCTTTCGTGTTTTGCGCGCCGCGATCTTTCGCTCGTCATTAAGCATCAATCACCACGTGATGTGGATGATGGATGTAAGGTACCCTGGACCCATCAGGTGTCGTAGTTTGGCGACCCTCTCTCGCTGTGCAGTGTACGGCGTCTGGCGTGTGAAGCGCAGCACGCACATGAAGCCGCCGTACACAGGCATCGACGGACGTCCCTGTGGGCTCGACCGTCCAGATTGAACGGTGTGTGTGCGTGTATTTTTCTTAGACAGGCAGAACAGGAGCGCGTGACATGCGAGGGACCGAGTCTAGCCCAGAATTTGCCCGTATGCGTATGTAATATGTCCATTGTGTGTGTGTGTGTGTGTGTGTGTGTGCTGAGTGTGATTACCTGGAACAAGTTGGGGCATGTGGCCGCGGATGGATTGACGCGTCTCGAGAGTGCAGATGCAATCAACAGCCACTCTGCACAAGCTGCTGTACATTATTATTTATGGGATGTGACTACGTACCAACGGCATTGCGCGGAGATAGAGAGATTCGGATGCAGTGACTGCATCCGCCGGTGGTGTGTCCCCCGCTGTTGTACACTGCTGCAGTTCAGTTCCCGATAATCGCTGGCCTGGTCGAAATCCGCACGTGTTGAACTTTTAAAGGCAGGTAGGGCAGGCTTCTTCTCGGACAGGTCATGGTGTCTTACAGCACGGCACCGCCGATCTGAGAAGCCAGTGGATCCGTCTGCACTTGCGCAGGCACATGCTGCGGTGGAGTCGGTTCCTGCAGTCCTCGTGGGGTCGCTCGGCCGGACAGAGCATGTTCAGGTGTTTACGGACAGGTTTGAGAGCCGCTGCACAGCTTACTATCGGTTTATACCTGGTTTATAATGTATGCCAACGATTGCGCACGTGGTGGGGGCCGGGGCCCGGGGCTGCCGGGGCCCCTTCCCCGGTCACGAGGAAAAGGGCGAGAGTGCGGGTGAGGGCGAAGAGGATGAGTACGCCTTTCATGAGGGGGAGGCAGAGGATGACGATGAGGGGAGACGAGGGGATGTTTTGACGATGACAATAAGCACTGCGCTCTCAACTCGCGACTGTCTTGCCATGCTGTTGAGGGGAGATGGGTCTCATCTTGATTGCGAAAGACAAGACACCAAGGCTGAACAGGATGGCCAGGAAGAGACGAGTACGTGTGCGCGGCCGGGGTGAGGTCCAGATCACACGCCGGCAAGATGGGTCGGGTCTGGAGAGCAACACAATTAGGAATTGGGCAAGAGGAAGGGCCCTTCCTTGTGAATCCATAATTATGCTATGACTCTACCGTGATCATGATGCTTAGGTGGCTGTCTGTGTGGGGCTATGGCCCTCTGTGTTTTTTATCAGGTGTGGAGGTGTCTTCACGCCTTGTCGGTGGGGCTGGTTCTGGTATATACCGTTGATCCCTTTTCGGGTTCCACTGTAACGTTCATTCATTCACCAACAGCAAAACTTCATCACCGGAAAGATCATTGGCGACTTACTCGACTATTCGCACGGCCGCATCGGCATCACGGGCGGTCGCATTACTACTGCATTTGCCCTTCAGGCCGCACTTCTACGAACCCGGGACCGCGCCAGCCCTTGTGCTATGACTCTACCGTGATCATGACCTTCCTGAAAGTCGGTTAGCGGTTGCAAACATCCAAGGCGGTCCGCCTTTAGTCGCATTACGCTGAGTGCTGCACGGTATATTCATTGCTCCAGCAAACCACCTTTGACAGGGTCTCTCTGTTGCGCCGCTGTGCCTTCTGTTGGGAATTTCTGATTTTGGCAAGATGAACAGCACGCCTGACACAGAGGTATCGCCAACAAAAGCTGCCATTGAAGCTGCGAAGTGTGGTAACCTCAAAAGGCTGAAGGTGAGGCGCCTGCGAGGAAGGTGCACGGCTGAAGGCTACACGTTGCCCGACGGAATAAACTGAATAGGAATCTTAAAATATGGATAACTTTGGAAAGAGTTGCAGGACCACTCTTGTGCAAGTCTTGTTTTGCTTGAAGGAGCTTTGCTTGATACTTGGCCCTTGCGTGTAGGACCTGTATACGGCAGGCCTTATCCTTCTACTGCCTGTGATTGCGGAAACTGCTGCTGGAGAAGGCCATGTCAGCGTATGCAAATGGCTCCACAGGCAGCATTGCGACATGCGAACGGCATACGCCTGCGCCCACGCCAATGGTCACTGGTATTTGTGCGAACAGCTGAAGCAGTGGCAATGTCCCCTGGACCCTACCTGGGGGGCCTACTCAAGCCAGCACGGCCACGACCCCGCCAAGCCGCAGCTACAGCACGACGCGGGTGATGTTAAACTGTCGGCAGCCACCAAGCCCTTGGACGCAGCCTTACCAGTTCCTGCGGGGGTGGTCGGGACCCCCCTGGCGGCGCAGCAGCACGGGTCCGCCGCGGAGGACGTGGTCAACGGCTTGGGCGCCGTCAAGCTGCGGCCCGCGGCTGCAGCTGGCGACGTGCCGGTTGCCTCAGATCACGTGAGCCTGAACGTGTCGTTCTACGACGAGGCTGCCCTGATCAACTGGATAGCCGGGTCCTTGCGCCGCGCCGCAGACAGCTTGTGAGTACGGACGACATCAGCTTCGTCTGTTTTGTTCCCAAGGACTGCCGGCAAACTGAGTACCTGAATTTGCGCGGTGTATTCCAAGGACCGCTACTAAACAATGGGCCCCCAGTACCTACGGCGGCTGCGGCGGTCGCAGTGGGAGTTGTTGTCAGGTGCTTTAGTCAACTACGTTTTGCGTCATTGTGGGCCGCTTGCTTGGCGCTTTCGCCTTCTATCTGTTTGGACCGACGTGTGGGCGGGCGGCTGGGCGAACAGCGCAGTCTTTGGTGTATGTTTTTCGCTATGGGGGTCCTTTTCCACCGGCGGCTCCGAAACCCCTTTGCCCCAAGCGCTCAAGGCAGCCCAGCTCATCTGCCGCAGCTTCAATTGCTGGTGCCTTAACGTACGGCGGTGTTAATCATTGAGGGAAAAGTTTTGGACATGACGTAACGGCGGATGGAGCTGCCGTGGCATTGAGCGGGTTGCATTCGGCGGGCCGTACATTCTCTCTCCGTCATCGCATTGCATTGCGTTGCCAACTGAACACTCGTCTTTCTCATGCACTGAAGATGTTTTTAGATCGGTAATCGAGTCCATTGGCGTCGTACTCGTAACCGGTTTTGCCCTTGTTGTAGACGTATGGTATACTAGGTTCACACCAGCATGTTTAACCGGTGTAGGGCTGCAGCAGGCCTTGGCCATCCACAGTGTTGGCCCAGATAGAGATATATTAGAGATATAGCGTCCGCCGTCGGTCGAAATCACGGACTCGGTTCTCTCAGGCGGTAGTATGGTCTCGTGGTGTTACGTTCAGGGTGAACATGTCACGGACTGAGCGCCTGCGCAGGCGCCTGCTCGCGCGCTGTGGTTTGCGGCGCGGATGGAGGCTTTCATCCGTAAAAGTGTGTGGGACGATTTATTACTTGACAGCCCGTCGCGCGCGGATCCATCACACAGCAGAGCGTGCGCATCGGGCCTGTAGCAATACTATGTATAGGGGGGCAATTCTCTAGAGGTGGCGTGGGGCGATCTGTGGGTGGCACGCGATCTGACGTGTGTGCGAGGTGCCGAAGATACGACGACGACCGGTCGGTTCCCACTGCGCACCGCGCGTGAATGACCACCAAGTGTATGTGTAGCCCCCCGCACCAGTTGCAGAGCATGTGATCCAGCTTTTGTGGGAAGAAAAAAACATGGTGCGCCATATGAAGGGGTCTCCATCTGCGTGGTGCTGCTTATGTTGAGTTGGCGTTGATGAATAATCGATGTGCATGTGCGGTTGTGAGTGATGCGTGATAGTGCGGCTACGGGTGGTAACACGCACACCTTGCCCTCAGCGCCTTCCCAAACCGCCGCCCCCTGATAGTCATGTACTTTTCAACACAGCATCGTCTGCTGGTTTCGATTGACATGCTGATTGCGGCTACCGCCTATCCTGGAAATTCCCCTAGCAATGGGGCGCTTCTTGTTGCGTGTTGTGGCAGGAGTTGACCTAGACTCGCAGCTCCCGCAGGCAGGTATGCAGGTGTGACGGTGCAGTGCAGCTAGCGTGCGCGTGCTGGTGTCGGAAGGGCGTGTACATGTATGTATTATGAGTGGCTCACAGCAGGGCCGAGATACTTGTGTCATGATTGTATTAATTGATGTTTATATATGTTTGATGATAATGTGCGTGATGATGTATGGTGATCTGTCAGCAGAAATACGTACTTGTGCCCGCCATCTCTCGGTCTGTGTCTTTCCATCCCAAGGACTCGTGCAGGGAATACACACGGCGGCCTCAACTGCCGATGATGGCCACGCGCGGAAACACTTCAATGTTCGGTCTCTTCATCGAAACGCTCGCAGACCTGATCGATACGCACGATATGGTCGGTGACGGCCACAACATGCAAGCTAAGGGTGACTTGCCCGTCGTGAATAATGGCTGGCGCATTTCCATTTTGTTGTTGTACGCGGGCGATTTAAGCCTTCTGGCAACCACACCTGAACGTATGGCGCAGCTTGTTGATTTGTTCTGCGAAGCGTTTGGTATGCGTCCGAATGTAGAAGAATTGCGAACGGTTGGCGTTTCCTCGGGTTGGTCTACGGCCCCTAAGGGATTTCAGCGCCTGTCGCCGAGAGCTGTTGGCCTCGTCCCATCCGCCGTATGTAATCCCGCGGTGCCGTCATCCCTGCAGGTCGAACACTACTCAAATGGCACTCGCTCTGTTGTTGTACCGTATTCGTGATGCGTCGTACTCAAGCGCGAAGGTCTCGCAACAGGCCACAGCGAGCGAGGACGAGGTCTGTTGCAGCCGCAGGAGGTCTGTTGCAGCCGCAGCCTCATTCGCTGGTGACCACGAAAGCCCGCCCCGGAGAACTCAGCTCCCGAACTTCAGGCCCTTGACGGCGCCTTCGCCAGGGTTCACCTGCACATGTAGAACATGCTGACATCCGCATGTGCTCCTAATGCTGCTAATATCGCCACGCACTTTGATTAATAAAAAAGAGCATCAGATGCCCCCCGAACGAAGTGCTTACGTACATACCGCCGCAACCCCAAGCAAGCAAGAAATCCACTCCTGACCACCACATTACACTCCCGACACCGGATTCTGGTGATCTGGTCCGTTCCATGCTCGACACAACTTCAACCCGCCCCCCGTTCGTGTCCGCCGTGTCCAATCCTATGCACACCTGACCCATACCGCCAAGCTCAGCAGGCCTAACCCGCCTTAGCTTACTAACGTATTACGTAATTCATACTATACTATCATATCTGTATCGGTTCCATAACACAATGTTGTATGCTTCACTACAAAAACAACATATTTAGTAAGTTGCCCCTCGCTGCATCGTGGTTGGGTGTACGATCGAGGTCTAGTGCGTGTACGAACAATTTATTCCAAAGTTGCGATTGACGCCCGCGTCTGTGAATGCTTGATTGCATTTTTGTCTATCTACGAACGTATGTCACTGAAATATACTGCGAGGCGCGCGTGCGAAGGAGACGTGTACCACATTCCCCAACGTTCCCCATTGTTGACAACAAGAAGAGCGTGCAATGGCGCGGTTTGCGTAAGCGCGGGCTGCATGCATATGAGCATCATCAAGCACGGGCGGCTCTTGGACGCATCGCGCAGCGGCGGCTCCATCAAATGTCGAAATGTGATCAGGCAGGAAGCCGCGAAGCGGCACTCCTGTCACAGTGACCCCAGGACAAACGAAGTGCAAAGACTTCTTTCATTCACATATTCTTAACGTTTCATTCAACTCGTTCTGAATAGTGGCGATCCTTAGTTTGGGACAAGCGCGTGTCTGCACGCGGGTACTCAACGCGCGCGCGCGCGGGAACGCGGCACATGTGAAGTAGGTGTCGTACAATGCTCGGCCCTAATCCTCAAATACGGTGCGAAGCACTGTCCCAGCATCTCGAGAAACCTTTGCCAGCTCTCATCACCTACTACAACATGCGCCGAATGCGATAGCACAGTGAACTACTGTTGAATGAATGAATGAACGTTACAGCGGACCCCAAAGGGATCAAGGGGATCACCGGTGTATACCAGGGCAAGCCCCAGCAGGCCCCACCGCCGCCAAGGCGGCAAGACACTTCCACACCTCAACGCCGCACCCAAAAACACACCGGGCCATGACCCCACCCAGCCAGACACCGAAGCAAGCAGAGGCGCGCAGCGGGGCAACACTGCCAAAGGGATAGGCACAGCAGAGGGCAGAATCCCCAGAAGTGGATAAAGCCAATGTAAGACGCAAAGGCTTACCGGATGGTTGGGAACCCATTTGGGCTCCCTATATTGTGAGCGTCTGTACGGCGCACTGCCGTACCGGCTTACACTCCCCCCCTTTTCGCCGAAGGCCGGTTCGTCCTCGGACCGTAGTCTCAGGATCGAGCCAGGGTGAGATCATTTTAACCATGAACCCGCCTCAAGGGCGCACCATTGATTGGGTTCTAGCCTTATGATTGCGTCAACCAGGGTCCTTGCAGGTCGTGCCCGTAGCCGTACATACTAGGATGGTCCCGGTAATTATTCCCAAGGATCCTGTCAGGATTCGAACCCGTGGATTACTCACTTTTCAGGAGTTTCACTGGTGGCCAGTCAGATACTCCAACCCTACCGAGTGAATGCCCAACCGGGAATCGAACCCACGACGTTGAGTTGTGATACAGCGATCAACATCGTTGGTCTCGATACCATTTGTAAGACGCAAAGGCTTACCGGATGGTTGGGAACCCATTTGGGCTCCCTATATTGTGAGCGTCTGTACGGCGCACTGCCGTACCGGCTTACAGCCAAGCACAGGGGAGGTCGCCCACACAGGCACCCCATTACCCAGCTACCACCACCCCTGAGACACCCAGCGCTGCACCCTCTCGAGGTCTTGGAAGACCCACGCCTGGCTCGTGACACTGCCCAGCGACCGCTAGTGGAGTAACCCGCATCAGAAGACTTGTTATTGTTCATGTTTAGTCTTCCGTGGGGCAGGCGACATGACGATCTTGATGCCTTCGCGGCGTTGATGCCTTCGCGGCGTTGATGCCTTCGCGGCAGCGACCTGGCCTTGGTCGTTGAAACAGGTGGCCTTCGCGGCTTGAGATCACCTTCACGGCGGGCGAAAAGTTGCCTTCGCGGCTGATGTGATAGCGTGCATGTTGGCAAGGTCCTGCCCTGACCTTGCTTTGCACCACAACGGCACCACCCCGGCCATCGTTTCCGCCCTCCTCGTATCTCTCAACGGTCATTGCGCGCCTTTGTGCCAATCCTTGCTTTATGCGCGACAGCCGTGGCCTCGCTCGCTTCCCACGCACTAGGCCCCATTACCTTCTTGCTGGACGCTCCCCTTCGCTGTTGTACATTTCCACATTCACCTCCGGCTTACCTTGCTTCGAATACACGTCCCGGCATACCCCTTCTCTTTCTGCTGCTCTGTCTTTCCTCCGACTTTGGCTTGCTCGTCCACCGTGCCTCTGGATCCTATTAATATAATCTATTCACATGTGAGCAGCTTCACTTCAAACACACCGTGGTTTTTTAAGCACATTCTGGCACTTGCCATATGGTTGGATGGGTTTTACAAGCTTCAGCGGGCTCGTACGGGCTCGTACGGTCCAAACGAACCTGAAGAACCGCTCAAACAGCGCAGAAACAGAGAAGGAAAGACAACTTGCCATTTGTGCCACAATGCCAGGCGCCTCCGGCCAGCCTGTGTACGAAAGTGTTACGAACGGGTCTCTTGATTTCTGATTTGACCACCTCGCTCTGTCAATTCAATGGTAATGATGTCAATGCGGTGTCAAGTCGATGGCAATGCCGCATTTGAAGCAGGTTGGGCGTTTCCTTGTCCCTCACATGTTCAGCGGCCATCTCTGTGTCCGCACAGTATCGCGATTTGTTGAGGCCTTCACGGGCGTCTCAGCGGCTGCTGAGTGTACTGCGTCTGTGGTCTCGGCGCTTCTGCCAGTCCTGAGTGTGTTTAAAGATAGCTTTGTGAAGACGTTCGGGGCGGTGTTGTATGAAAATTTATCGAGGACTCAGGGAGGACTTTTAATCTAAGTCTCAAGTCTCGAGACTTGACACCATACAGTATGTTTCCAATCAGGAGCCTCTAAGTTGACCTCCCAAATTTTGGTGGTACACTAGAGGTGCTCTAGTGGTGCGCATGTTTCCAATTAGTGGCCGCCCCGAAACCAAAGCAGGGCGCGAAGTGTAAAAATATGCACCAAGTCATAATTCTTTTATTACAGGTAACAAAATGCGCAGACTCCAATTGCTTAAGCTCCTGTTGTTGGCCATGTCGTCACAGATGTTGTCTCGGGTCAGCGGTCTGCCTTCGGCGGTCAAGCCAGTGAAGTCAAAGGAAAAGGGAGAAACACTCCAACAATGATTGTGTCAATGAAATTTAAAATGGACGTCCTACAATTTCCGCGCCAAGGAGTTAGAGGTCACATAAAATTTATGGGCTGGTCCGGGGCATCCCATAAATATGGACGCAGTTAGAGGCGCACTAGTGGTCCGACGTTTCCAATGGGGCCTTACGATCTTCCCCGATACCCATGCTTTCAATAATACCTTTTGCAATATGTTATAAATAGAACTTAATTACGCTTTGTCTGCAACAAACGACACGTGTTCTTGTGAGATATTTCGAATGTGGACTTAGTGGTAGCTGATTGGAAACATACTGATAGGCATATATAAAGGACCCCTGACACCTGAAAGCGTAAAAACGTCATTGAAATCGGACATTAGAATTGAAAACGGCCATAATTATCTTCCATTACATTGTATATTCATTCATTGCGAAATCAATCGTGTTCTCTGTACGCCTGCCGTTCAACTCTTGCCGTATCGGCCTGACCAAATTGTGTGTTAGGCTCAAAGGCGTCAAAAACTGTACTTATTCCCTTAAGGATGCCTTGATGTACATTCAATCTTTGATTGGGCAAGTCAGAAGTCAGCCGGAACAGACGAAGGCAGTTCCTCTGAGCGCACGGAAAGCGTGGTGGTTGCAGTCCCGTCTTTCAAACTGTGGAGATTACATTTGACAGAGGTACGTGTCCATTCGCCGCCTGTTTCGCCCGTTGCGTATATCATCCATTCTGTAAACTCCAACATCAGAGTCTATCACTTTATAATCATTTTGGGTGTCCATCATCAAGATCTACATATTGAAATCAATACGGGCGTTGCGGGTCAGCGATGCCGGGCCTAATACATGCTACTCACTACGGCCTTGACAGAGCTGCCAGTTCAGCGCACGTGCAACCTGGATCGAAAGCATTTCTGCAATAAGAACAAAAGACGCCATGAATGGGGAATGACGCAGTGCTGTGTCGACATTTATCGTTACCGGGCTGATAGTCACGGTCGCGGTAATTGTGTGGAGATCATTACGTATCAGACCGGGCCTGACGGCGAAGGGCTGACAACCCAGCCGTAACGGAAAGACCGTCGAAGCACGCCCCTCCCTTTGCGGGGGAAGGAGAAGGGCGTGAAGGGCCGCATCCCCACTTGTGCGACTAGAGGAGACGCGCGCCTTGGGAAGTACATACCGCGTTAGGGCTATCTACGAAGGAAGAGGCCTCCGTCAGCCATGCCGTCCCATCTCCGGAGGTTGTGTATCACATGATATAGGAATGTCATGTGTGACGCGAACCGTGAATTCAAAGAGCATGTACGACTGATTTGATTCCGTCCTAAGAGTTAAATTCATACGTGGCATACATATGCGTCTTAGGTCCTGGGGGAGCATCCGCCATTTGGCACGTAGTGTGCGCTTTTGCGTCCAATGCCTGCATGCATGTGTCTGGATGTGGCGTGCACATTTCATGGGGCGCGACGGGCACCTTGCTGCTGCTGCTGCTGCTCGCTGCGGCCAACACTGCGTCCACATACGTACATCCATCTAGGGAGACGAACGTTGCAGCTAGTTACCGTGTGTAGCCGTGTGCCATCACACACATACATATACCATACACACATATTTTTTTAATGTGTCGTAGTGATTACTATTCGCTAGCTAGCTAGATAGCTTACTTGGGCAAGTAAATAAGTATGTGGCTGTATACAATACCATACCTATGACTGCCGGCTCTTGTCCTTGGAGCCGATATGCAGCCCGCATGCGTACATGCCTGCTTGCCATGACGGTACATGAAGGTGGGACATGAAGGTGGTACATGAAGGTGTACCGACTTATGCGTGTTATCCAGGTGTTGTTTTGCTGTACGTTCGGACTTATGTATGTGTATGCCTATTTATGTGTCACTGCAGGATGTCCAAGCAGGATATATAACACGCACCGAGCGTTCAAGCAAGGCGTTTCCATGGATTCTTCCTGTGTATATTACAGAACGACAGGTCTTTTCTGCCTTCTTCTGGAAGGGCAAGGTAGGCCTGGCTGGCTGGCTGGCTGGATGGATGAAATCAACCCGCTTATACTAATACTAATGATGGATAGGACGGGAATGATGGGGCGGGGACATATGCAGGTAAGAAAGGTAAACCGTTTACTAGACCGTTCCACTATATATTGATGCACGGATCGGTGGGCTGACTGGTGCGTGTATGCAAGTGCCTGCTCCTTCGGTAACACATGTATAGCACGTGTTGGGTCTTGACCAGCGCTTGGTTTTTCTTACCCGAAGTATCCTGTGCTTCATTGCAGGGGCTTGATTGCCCGTAATCCACAAAAGAGCAGCAACGAATAATAATCAATATGCACAGCGATTATATGCAGCGCGTATTGTTTCACTCTAACGCAATAACGGTCGTAATATATGTTCGTTGTTATATTACGACCGTGTATGTAATGCAGTAGTGCACCCCGCGGGTCATCGGTGACCGTGACAGCTGCAGCAGCCTCCTCAACACCCCACACACACTGCTGAAACGAAACTGCGCACGCCACCATGGTGCACGCACCGTCCGTTGTGGTGTATCTATTTATTTTACATTTGACATGCACGTATGCTTAATCCCACACTTACCTTGCACACGCAGGCTCACTTGCGCACCAGCACTTCATCGCGACGGGTTGTCGCAAATCGCGTACTTCGGCCTGCGAGCAAATAACTCAAACGCTGCATTCCGAGACACCTGGCGAGCCCCTTCACGTGCGCGACAGGTAGATGGCTAACAAGAATATGATGATAATGATAACAATATGATGATAAATTATAATAGTGAATAATGATAATAATAATATACGTGGAGTTGGTGTGCCTTATTGGGGGGAGCGGCCAAAAATGATTTTTTACAACAATTCCAAAAAATACCCCGGCCCATGTGAATGGACAAAGACCATCGTTCTGCTACCTGGTATAACATCGCAAAGCAAGGCTCGAATGAATCAAGTGCGTTAAAGGAAACAGCCACATAGCGAAGCGTTTCCAGTTTATCCAGTTGACAAGCACCCAGCATTCTCACGGTCAAACGTTCCTGAGGGGGCTGCTCTCCATTTTTTGCCCCTGTGACGTACCGCATTTTTCTTTTTTCAGCGTAAGTCGTTTTGCCCCTTACTCGTAATCATGAATAATGATCATAAACATAATCATAATAATAATCTGTGTCGGGCGCACATTAGATGAATGTCATAATTTATCTACGTTTTCCGCACTACGGCCATAATTGTGTGCTGCTGCACACTGGTTCCTACTTACCGGCGAAAATGAGATACACCACCGTCGCTTGGCCTTGCATCATTGCTGTTACAGCTGTATGTTATATATCCGTCGCTGCCCGGCTTCATTAACGTACGTAGGTGTATGCCTCAGTGCGACCATAACAACAAGATTGATGTAAAGTGGAACAACAGTTGCCAGCCTGATCTTGAAGATGCAACAGCAGTCTGGCTTGGCTCAAACAATTATCTCGGCAACGACGACGACGAAACACCTTCCAGCTCCTTGCATTGCGGCGACAGTATCGCCCAAGCGACATTCCAACCCGGGTCACTGCCCGATGATGACAAAAGCTGTGTCGCAGAGACCGACAGCAACCGCGTCATCAGTACGGGAATAGATGGGGACCAAGACGATCCATCCGCATTGAGCTCAGCGCCAACATCTACAACATCTCTGACAGATGTTTTAGACTTGGTGGCTGCCTTCGTGCCCATCAATCATCTCGCCTGCATCGTCCGGCTCGTCAACCGTCAATCGCTGGATATTCTGCGGGCGATTAATCCCTCTGTTGCCATTATACATCTATCTCAGCCCTGCCCCGAGGAAGTGTTCGCTAAGCACTGGACCAGCCCTGGCGTGGTCGATAAACTGACACTGCGCAAGCGGGAGCAGCTGATTTGCCTTACAGCGGCGAGCGGCGTGATTGACAACCTGAAAGTGGCCTTGAAAGTGACTGACTGCAGCCTGACTGAGGCCTGCATGCGCGCAGCTGCGGCCGCTGGTCAGCTGCCTATGTGCGAGTGGCTGCGCGCAGAAGGCTGCCCCTGGAGCAGCTTGTGCATCGAGGCGGCCGCGCGGGCAGGCCACATTAACGTGTGCGAGTGGCTGTTGGAAAGCGGCTGCCCCTGGAGCGATTGCGCTCCGCAAGAGGCCATCCGAGGGGGCCATGTGGGCCTAATGGACTGGCTGCTGACGACGCACCGTGCCGGAAAGCAGGTTTGCGAGCCCCAAACCGCCCCTGATAAGCATCAACTGCTGCGTGCTGCGGCAGAGGGGTGCGATCTGGGCACTCTAAGCCGCTTGCACCATGAGTGGTTCTGCGAGCAGCAGCCTTGGCAGCCTTCCCGGGCCTCTGGCATCGATATTCTGGCTGCAGCGGCCTGCAGCCCTACCCCCGACTGGATGGCCAAGGTGCAGTGGCTGGAGCAGCTCGGCTATCCGAAGTCGACTGAGGCAGTGCACCAGGCTGGGCTGCTGCGCTCCAGCGACGCTCTGGACCGAATCAAGTGGCTGCTGAGTTGCGGTTATCCGCTGGAGTTGACCTGGAAGTGGGTCTCGTGCGTTGGTCAATCCGCTGGCAGCAGTAAGATGGCTGTGCTGCGCTTTCTGGCAGCACAGGATGGGGTCGCGCCGGAGATGTTCGAATGCATGGCCATTGATGCTGCTCAGTGCGGAGACCTTGAATTCCTGCAGGCGCTTTGGAGCACGGGCAAGCTTTCCTCCACATCCCTTGGCTATGTCTCGAGTGCAGCGGTCGTGGGTGGCCAGCTCTCAGTGCTCTACTGGGTTATGGCGGAACTAGGTCACAACATCCGGTCGGCGGGGAACCTGGTGGGTCAGGCGGCGGAGCACGGCCACCTGCCGTTGTTGTCCTTGCTGCTGGCGCACAGATGTGAGCTCAGTCGCTCGGACATGGCGGCGGCAGTGGCGGGCGGCTGCAGGGCGGCGCTGGAGATGCTGCTGGTGAAATTCGGCTGCCCAACGGGGGTGAGTGACTGACCCCAACCTCAAACCGCATATATATGACGCTATGTTTCCACGGGCATGTTAGTTTGTTGTGTGTATGTCTGGGTTAATGCCTAGAAGAGAAAACAGCCATATTAGGGTTGAGCGTTGAGGCCGTACAAAGCTGATACATGCTGCGAGCACGCACTCTCCTGCCTGCTGTGCCTTACTTCATGCCCCGCCCGGCATGTATGATAGACCCTCGTCATCACAAGCGGCCATCCACCCACGCGCCCCACTGCACCCTGCCTTTCTTGCGGCCCCATGCAGGACCCAGCCCACCTGTACCGGATCGCGGCCGCCCAATCGGACCTGCACACCCTGCGCTGGTTGCAGCGTCATGTGCCGTACATGCCGGACGAGCGGTTCTTCGAGGCCTGCCTGTGGCTCCATGACCCGCTGCCGGTGCTGAGCTGGCTGGTGGAGGAGGCGGGGTGCTGCCCTGCGGACGTCCGCGGCGCGGTGCAGAGAGCAGAGCGCGATGGGGCGTTGAAAAAGGGCGAGGAGGCCGCACGGGTTCACGAATGGGTGGAGCTCGTGGAAATTGCACGGAGCAGCAGCTAGCAGGACCCAGGGATGAGGCAGGGAGTGATGATGCACTGACTTGCGCTTGGGTGTAAAAGCTGTATTATGGGTGTATGTGGGGCGCGTAGATAGAAGGACTTATTGATGAAAGTATGCACGTAGCTCAAGCAGGTAGCAAGAAACCATGGAGATACAACAGCGTGCGATGGACGGTGGGCGACGTATATATGCGGACGAGCGGACGAACGACCTTACTTGCGTGTGGCAAATCCGTCTGCTGGCAAATACTTGCAGGGGGCCAGGGGGCCACCCCGCAGCCTCTTGGGTAGCCGCCATCGGTGTCGTAAGCCAATGATTTGCTTGTTTCCCAGTTTCCCAGTTCTCTGTCGAGAGCGAGAGACAAGATGTATGCTACACGCACGTGCTGTGTGCGGCACTTCGAAAGGTCGATCAACTCGACTATATCTGTGGTCGTGATCTATGCCGCCGGTCTGTTTAGTCGGTTGCTTGCGTGTCTGGTCGTGATCTATGCCGCCGGTCGGTTGCATGCATGCATGTGTGGTCGTGATCTATGCCGCCGGTCGGTTGCGTGTGTGGCCGTGATCTATGCCGCCGGTTGGTTGCTTGCGTGTGTAGCACGTGTGGTTGTCGCCGGCGCGTTCCAGTTATTTTGATTGCGCATTACACTGGCTGGCTCGGTGCATGCACGCGACTGATGACATGTATGCACGATGTCAAGGGTTGTCCGCATGCATCCGAGAGTTCGGTTGGGTGTGTGTATGTGTTTGCAGCGCAAACAGGTGTGTGGTGCGTCGGTGTGTATGTGGCTCATCATACTTGTTCGTTATTGCCTTTGTTGGGTGATCGAGGCGCTTCTTTCGTCCTACGTAGGTGTTCCGCCATTTACTATGCAGCCGCCGTGCATTGGACAGGTGCCCGGTGAGTTATGTGTGGGCTGCGTGCGTGCGTGCGTTTCTGGGTCGCTTAGTCCGTCGTGTTGTATTTGCGGCGCAGGATACGTAATATTCATGCTAATGACCGACAGTACGTCGGCCGGAGCCTGGCGTTTATTAAGGGGCGGGGTGGGGAACTAAGGGGTGGCGTGGTCATTTCCCCTATCATTATTTGCACCGACCCGGGGCGTCCCATCATGGGCAAGGTTATTACCGCCGGCGGGAAAACTGGAGGTAGGCCCGTGAGCCTTTTTGGCAGCGCTGCCAGAAGCCGGCTAGGGTGTACAGTGAGCACAGATAGAGTCGTACGTCGGTGTTACTTGTGGCCGGGCGCTTACCTCCTAGCTAGTAGATAGCTGGGTATGTAGCCCACCGACCTCAGTAGTAACGTAAACTGGTGCATGGATGGAGGCAGGAAGAGGAATGGGGCAGGAGAGTTAGCCTGGCGCACACATACATGTGTGCGGGGCGCCGGCGGTGTATATGTGCACGACTTTGTACGTACGCCGTCATAAAATTCATGGTCACGCATGTGTGCATCGGACACTCCGCCCTTGGAGCAGAATTGACACGCTAAATAGTTTTAGTAGTACTTGTACGCCACGGTCGGTTCTTAACCGAGGCGTTTCTTGATATGAGGGGACGGGACGGGATGGATGGCTAGGAGAGTACGGAGAGCGAGGTCATGTATGGTGATGGGTTCTTCGTGCCCTTCCTGCGTGCGTGGCCTACCGACCTACCGATGCACCTCCCGTCACCGCAACATGCATGGCCCTGTATGGCCAACCACTTCTATCTGCTTGTGCATGCTGGTTTTGAAATTACATACGTACATGTGCGTGGTCCTAGAGTTGCGTCGCACATCGTTGATATAACGAGTTTCATTACAACAACAACAATAATCATAATAATACGCACGCTGGCTGGGCAAACCGACAACCCTAGCGTGATTTAGGAGCCCTACCAAAGTAGAAGCGGTTTGGGTACGGTGTTGGGAACGTTTAAGAATGCTAGGAATGCCTCTGGTGCCCGAGAACGTTGTTATGTTGCCGAGATAGAGGGCACGCAGCAGGTAGGGGTGGCGGTATCGCGAGGTTCGCTGAGCCTAGCTAGCGAGCTATCTAGCTGCATTAATCCACCTACCGCTAGCTTTCCTCCATCGATCCATCGGCCGCTCCGCCGGATCCCAAACTCCATACCGCGCGCGCGCTGCTGCCAGAGATCCAATGGCTGGCTGCCTACGTATGTATCTATCTCTGTATGTACAGGGGCGCCATATATGGTCAATCGACTGCAATCGAACGCACATCACTACATACAGCAGCGAAAACGCTGCGAGCCTGCTGTCGATCATCCAATCAATCGTTTGTTCGTTCCAGCCAGCTAGCGTACGTGCGTGCGTGCGGGATGGCTTGCTTCTTCATGCGCCCGAACAACCCTGCTCCGTCGCTGTTGTTGGGTGTCTAACGCATACATATGCTGCCGTGTACCGCTTGCTTGCGGGCAGGGATGGAAATAATATGTATGGAGCGATCGAGATATGTATCTTTCAGCGTGAGATAATTTGCGTACTTGCTTTCCCACGTATATTGTTTCTAGCTGATGACGTGTGATGATCTCATGTGTATGTATGTGCGCGGGAGCGAGTTAGGCGGGGTTCGCTGCTGCGCTAGCTACCTGTGTGCGCGGTAGGTTTGCTGCATTTATTTCCTTGCGTCCTTTCGTTTCCGCGGCGGCAACTGCGCGCTGCTGCCCCACGCACGCACGCAACAGCGTCGTCGTCGAGCGTCTGCGTGTATGTATGTTCACACCCCAATCACGGTCCATCTAGGCATATGATGTATGAGCGCTCACTCGATCGATCGTGCGTGCACTGGACACGCCTCGATCGCTACATGCATGCACGCAGGTGTATGGTGGCGTTCGTGATGAGCGGGGTAGGTAGCTGGGGGTAACAACGAACTAGAGTAGAGTAACGAGCCGTGGCTCGCGGGGACACGCACGCACGTGTGCACCATGTACGTACGCACTTGATTTCGTTCGTTGGTGCGTACGTGCGTGCGTGGATATTTACGGCTCGCTAGCAGCAGCAGTGGTGAAGGCATGGCAGGACGGACGGAGCAGCAGGTGCACATCGATCTATGGCGGCAGGTAGGCAGCAGGGGCGTGCGCGTGTGTTGCGTGCGTGCGTGGCCGAGGGCTCGCTCATCTATATCTATCCGCTGCTATCTATATACTGCTGTCGTCGTCGACGCTGCTGTCTATCGATGCATGCTTAAGTTTTGCGGTTGTTGTTGCTGCTGTGTGCGTGCGTGGATCAATTACGCGCAGCTGGACGTACGGAGGAAGGTGAGACACATGTACGCGCTACTTCGTTAGTTGTTTATTAAAAATAATAATAGGGAGGCATGCCGTAGATTGTGCGCGAGCGGGCAACGACGCCCGCCTCATCATCAAGTACGTGCTCCCTTACTTCGTTCCATCCTTTGCCATCCACACGCGCCTCGCTCGCTCACACCTAGCTACGTACGCTGCTGGCTCCACCTTATTAGCGTAGCATAGCGTTTTATTGGGGGCGGCACCCCAGCGGGAATGAAGCGTTTTCGGCGGGGGTAGGTGCCTCCTAATAGATAGGATTGTTTGTATGTCCAGCGAGGATATATATGTACGTGTGAGCGAGCGTGAGCACACACATACGTACGTGTGTGGCTCTACGTAAATAGTGGCTCCCATGCACGCGTGCGTGGGTGCGTGGCTGGCTGCCGGCCCTCGTTGCTTGCTCAGTTTTACTTGGTGGTTCGTCTCGCTGTTCACATGAGTGCGCGTGTATCCTAAGATTGCCTGCTGCTGTCGCTCGGCAGCATATCGACGTACGTGCGCACATTCACATGGCTGGTATGTAGGTGCGCGTTGGATCATCAGCAGATGGCGGACTGGATGGGTCGCCTAGCTAGATAGGTCGTCTCGCTCGGTCGGTCGTTGTCGGTATGGTCACCGCCTTGCTGCCTGACTACCTGCTGGCTGTCCTCCGCGACCCGCGAAAATCAATTGTTGCTGACATTATGATTGTATCTGCTGCAGTATGCAGAATGCTTGAGGATCTACGTATCTACATCTATCTGCTAGTTGGTTCTATCTGCGGGTGTTTTATTAGTTGGAATAGTAATACGTCGGCGCGCGGCCTGCCTTCGATCGTTGCAATAATCCGCCGTTATAGCACGTACCTGTCTTCGCTTGTACGGGACAGATGTCGTACAGGCAGACACACAGGCACTTCTGCGTTCTGCATTTCGCAGATACGTACGTACACGCACACACAAGGCAAGTAATAATAAATTTTGTGTAGTCACCGTCCACGCTGTAGTAGTCACCGATCGGCTACGTACCTAGCTAGTGAGATTTGGTCGTCTTGGAAGCAAGGGCCCTATTTCGTTCGTTCTCTGGGACCACCGCCGTACGTACTTCACGTTTCCTTCGGCAGACGGAAAAAATGCAGGAGCTAGCGCGGCGGTGCAATAACTGCTGCCTGGGCCCTGCTGCTGAGTTGTTCCATCGATCTGATGATGCATAATTGGCCTCGCTCGCAGCCACGAGTCGTTTGTTTGGGTCCTCTATCATTTCTCTGGTAGGTCCCGATGGCAACTAACTGGTGTTGTTATAATTAAGGGCTGGGGGAACTTTGGCTGTCGTGCCTAAATCAACTGTCGACAGCTAGCTAGCGTGGCAGTGCAGATGTTTTGATAGTAATGGCTATGCATGTGTGTGTACATACGTACATACGTACGTACTACATACAGATAGCCGTAATCCAACCGTTGTTTTACGCACGGCTCAGTCTGATGATGAGTCTGATGATGTCGTACGCACGCACACCCCGGCCTTTACTCGGCCGTCAGCAGATGATGAATGGATGCATGGCCTTTTGCTTTGACTAACGCGAATGATGTGTACGTAGTCTTTGGCCAGGCGCGCGGACCTGCTGTGTAATGAAAGGTCGTGGATGGACGGACGACGCGTGACGTGACGTGCCGGCTTTTTAAGGGATACATACCATAATTAGTTGCGAATAAATAATCATTTTATTTACGACCTCGCAAAGCTCTAAAATTATTTTTGTCGAGGGTACCTCGAAAATAAAAAACTGCAATAAATAAATACCTTACAGTAAATGCGTCGACAGCCTCGCGAAAGGTACTTGCAAAAATAAATTCATCCGTGCAAGCGCACCGACGATATGCTAGCTAGGTGCTTGGGTTCAGAATCACCTAGCTATCTAGAACCGATGCCGTTGGGTACGCAGGGTCGATGCTCGACGCTGCGAAATTGTGCCTGCCTGTGACAGGTAGGTCCGTGACTGTCCGGGGTTGCACCACCTACGGTACTGCGTTCGCTTCTGCTGTTCCGCCTGGAATGGCACAGCAACCTCGATCGCGGAAAAATATTTATGGCCGGGGTGTCTCCGTCGCAGGCGTACCCACGCACGCACGGTAGTCACGGCCACTCAACTTCTTCCCCAACCGTCGCTTATAAGTTCCCACTAAGAAGTATATCGTTCGGATATAGTATTACGCGCATGGTATTATTGTTTTTGCCTTTCACAGTACGGAGGGGGCCCGACGATGGCAGGAATTTGCCGGTCATATCCTCCAATTTGTACTTCTGAGGTCTACTTTTTACATCAACTGAATATCCTGAAGTCTGTTTATGTTATCATAGATATTGGTGAACGCTACCTGTGAGCTTTGAGCGTCTTGCACGCAAGCCCGCAACTGCAAACTCCTTTATTTAGATCCGTCGTATTTACCCACAACCAAGGCATTTATACTTAGGGTATCTAGATGTCCGCGCCTAACGCGGCCATGGATGCCGCGAATGCCGTGTTCTGCGTCCCGGACCTCCTGGAAGAAATTGAGCGACATTTGCCGCAAAATGGCAGTTCACTTGGACTTGTTCCTGCGAGTAAATATACAAGGGAGCTTTTCCGGGGCCCCCGCATCGTCCGCCTGTCGCAGCCATGTAACCCGGTTGCTTTCAAGCAGAAATGGGGAGCCGAGGTCGCGGTCCGCGGTCTAACGCTCTCGCAACGGCGAAAGCTGGTCAGCCTGCCTGCTGCCAGCGGGCAGCTGGACAACCTGGAGTTCGCGTTCGAGGCCGCGCAGTGCGCCCCCGTTGAGCGCCTGATCATCCCCGCTGCCGCCGCCGGGCAGATTCCCGCCTGCCAGTGGCTGTTCGCCCGCGGCTGCCGTCCCGGCGTCGACTCCCTGTCTGCCGCCGCGGGCTCCGGCCGCCTGGAGGCCTGCGCATGGGTGCTCCACGCCGCCGCTTCCGCTGATCGTGCGTGGGACGACGGCGCCCTGACCGCCGCCGCCCGGGCCGCGACCCGCGGCGGCCACGTGGACCTCGCCTGCAACGGCGGGCGAAGCCGCCGCCGCCGCCGCGGCGGCCCAATGCCTTTCCGGGGTCAATGGCTTTCTTGCTCGCGGCGGCGGAGGGCTGCCCCTTGGGCACCTTCCAGCAGCTCCACGGGGAAATCCTGGCCGCCCGGCAGCAAGCCGTTTCCGCCGAAGCTGACGCCACGTACTCGGACCCCCAGAATCGCCCCCGCCGCAGCGAGCGAGCTGACGGGCTCTCGGACACGGAGGCGCTGCGCGTCCTCGCCGCCGCCGCCCGCAGCCCCACACCCGACTGGCGCGCCAAGGTGGAGTGGCTGGAGGGACTGCGCGTGCAGCGGGGTGACCCGCCGCCGTGCGCGGCTGCCGCTGACGGCGCGCGCCGCCGGCGCACGCCGACGCGGCGACGCCGACGCGGCGGCGGAGCGCGTGGTGTGGCTGGCGGCGCGCGGGTACCCGCTCCGAGCCGCGGGGCCGCGGTTCTCCTGGGAGGTCGGTCGTACCGGCAATGTTGCCGTACTGCATGTCTTGGTTTCGGAGCCGGGCTTGGCCTCCCGGGGCAGGTTTAACATGGCGGATGCAGCCGCCAGGCATGGCCACCTGGGTTTCCTGCGGGCGGGCGCTCGTCGCCGCCGGACTGACGGAGGACGTCTCGATGTCATGGCGGGCGCGCGCCGCCGCCGCCGGGGGGCACCTGCCGGTGCTGATCTGGCTGGAGGAGGCACTTGGGTACGACGCGGAGGGAGGCCTGTCGGAGGTCCTGCCCCCAGCGGCTGGGTCGGGCGACGTGGCGCTGCTGCAGTGGCTGCTGGCGGGGTCGCCCGGCCGCGTGGATGGCCAGCCGGTATCATCGATCGGCCGTGGTGGCGGTGGTGGTTGCGGCGGCGGCGGCGGCGGTGGCGACGACGACGACGTGTCCGGAGGGTGTCTCGCGGGGATCTGGCCGGGCGTGATGCTGCAGGCGGTGAAGGCGGGCTGTGTGGCGGCGGCGTTGGACTGCCTGGCGGGCCGAATGGGCGACGGCATCTGGGCGGGGTTGAGTTGGGAGCGAGGGTCAGGGACATCCCTCCCCTTCTCAATCAGGATCAGTCTGGGTCAGTCTGGGGTCAATCTGGGTCAATCTGGGTCAGTCTGGGTCAGTCTGGGTGTCCAGGAGCGGCACCCTGGGTCCAGGAGCTGGGTCCAGGGAGGGGTTTGGGTCAGTGCATCCAGGGTTTGCAAAAGCAAGGGACGCGGTCGGGTCAGGGCCCGGCGGCGCAGTCGCCGGGGGCGGCGTGTCGCCCGGAGATACCCGCGTGGGGACCCACTACGAATCGGGTTTGAGCAGCGATGACCTGAGGTGCGGTGCCCATCCGGAGATCCATCCAAGCATACCGCAAAGCAGCAGCAGCAGCAGCAGCAGCAGAATGCCCAATGGGGGGCCAGGAATCACATTCGAAGTGACGATGTCAGCCTTGACCGACCCGTGGGTCCGCACCCTGCCCGCCGCCTCCCAACGCACACAGGACCACTCCGCGCTGGTGTCCGCTGCGACGGCCAACGGCGACCTGGCGACGCTGCGGTGGCTGCAGCGGTGACGACGGCAGCAGCTGGCCGCTTGGGGCCCGCCCGGTGGCGGCGGCGGCGGCTATGGCGGCTATGGCGGCGGCGCCCAGCTGGTCCCATAGGGACCCGCCCCGACCAGAGACGCGAACGAGTGAGGTGCACGCGGTGGTGTGCCGCCGGGCGGTGGCGCATGGGTGGCGCACTGGGGGATGTCGCGCGACACATACGTGGTCGGCGGCGGCCCTGGGGCCAGCCGGCTAGGTGCGCGGCCTCCCGGTGTCTCCCGCGGGCGTGCGATGCCGTGCGATGCCGTGCGATGGGATCCGGGCCGGCGGAAGGGTCCTGTCTCGCTGGAGGCTCACGGCGCTGGGGAGTGCAGCGGAGGATATGCCCATGGAGCTCACCGACATGAGAAGTCGGTAGCGGCGCTGCTGTGGAGCCCACCGGCGGGAGATCTGGTTGGTTCGTTGTCGTCGGTGGCTGTTGGTGCGGATTTGAACGAATCAATCTCAGTGACGGGACTCCGTGGACACCGCGGGTGGCATGATGGTTCGGGGGTTTGAGGACTCCGTGGGGTGGAGGAGGTGGGCGCGAGCCGCGGCGTGCGCTGCAGGATGGTGCCCTGTTTGCCCTAGACGGATCTGACGAACACGCCGGCTGGCGATGGTTTCATAGCAGGCGGCGTTTGTGGCCTTGCCCCCCGCCTGGCATTGTGCGTGCTCAGTGCGAGGATTCGATGGGAGACCAGCTCTAGCCGCCGTGATAGGCAGCGTGCCGTGAACAGCCGATCTGAGAGGGCTGGGAGGGCTGCGAGGGGGCAGCCGTGAGGTGGATGCCGTGTTGGTGCGTAAGGATACTGTCGCCGACGGGGAGCCCTGCGAGATCCTGCATTGGTGCGAATGGATGGACTGCCCGGGCACTGACGGCGGACGGGTGCGGACAGACTGTCTCCAACATGCAAAACCGTAAATATTGCCAATATAGCAAACATATGTGTAGATTATACCGCAAGCAGGATTGCGCGGGCGACAGACCTTCAATGATTTTATTAGGATTCACGGTTACAAGGGGGACCAACAACCAAGTTGATCGCTCGCCGTACAGGCGTAGACGGACTGTTCATCCTACCCCAGGGGCATGCCCGGCACGAAGCAAGGAGCCATGCCAAAGAAAAGAAGCCAAGGAACCACCGGACCCAAGCCTTCAAAAGTACGGCTGTCCTTGATTTTATTAGTCAAGGACAGCCGTACTGCTAGTGACAACCGTCCACGACAACCGTCGAGCGGGCAGCTCGCAGCTCCATCGTAGACGTTCCTCGAAAATGCTGAATCGAACGTAACGTCCACTAGGCAGGCAGGCCGTTCACAAGGAAAATCGATTTCAATTTCTTCAAGATCGTTTTAGGAGACTGATCGCCTTTTGAAAATGCACTATTCATCGGCACGGAAGATTCATTCCGTCCTGTTCTTGGTATTTACACTACTGAAGATTTGTAAATGCCAAGTACCAGTGTCGGTCCAAACAACGCTGAAGAGCCACAGGGAAGCCTTCCTTAAGGGCGAGTGCCGTGGCTTGCATGAAGCATATACTGGGCTACATAGGAGAATTTTGTCAGGTCAAGGTCCGCAGCGCTATTTGGTGTACGTCTCACCCCCATCAGGCATCGCAGGTGCGTTCGGCGCGAGCTTTTTTGTCCCGATCGCCGGCAGCCTAACACTAGCATGCGTTATCATGACCATCCCCTGCTTCGTTGCCCTGATAACTTGTGGGTGACATATACGGATGTTCGTTGGCCGTCAGTTATGCTATGCCTTGGTTATGGTGCTTCATTTGTCTAAGCATGTGCATCACAAGGAACTCCATTGCTCAGATGCAGCTTGCTGATGTAGCCATGTACGAAGCGCTGCTGTAAGTTACGGCTCCGAACGGGTAACATGGCCCTGAGCTGGAAAGCGTACATGCGCATTACCCTCAATCTTGGGGCGGGAACGATTGCGCCTGCGTCACACACGCCATCGTATACTCATGCCCGTCATGCGCCGGCCGCTCCATAGCCCATCAGGACAACTCCGCGGGTGTTCGGCCCGGCAGTTCTCGCAGCCCCTTCCGACCCACATCAAGGGGTGATGCCCGGCAGTGTTCACGCACCTCCGCGCCGCAGCGGGCGCCCGTCGCTCCTTTCCCCCGCCGCAACCCCTCACCGCCGCCGCCCCGAACACTTCCCCCCTTCCGCAACCCCTCTCCCCCCGCAGACCGCCTCGCGGGCATGATGAGCGCGCTCATGGTCGCGCTGCTGACCGGCCGCGCGCTGCAGATCGTGCCACACCCGATGGCGTACGAAGCGCTGTACGACCAGCCCTTCATCAACTGGACGATCGCTCGGCCGTCGGACGAGGAGATCGGGCCCGTGCTGTGGCCGCCCCAGCAGAAGTTCTGCCCTACGTGCGCGCCGGGCGGCCCGGCGCCCGGCGTCATGCAGCGGTCCAGCTGCGCCGTGTGCCTGGATGAGGCGACCGGGAGGTCCTCCTCCTTCCTGAACTTCATCAATGAGGCGCCGGCGTGGGACTGGCACATGCAGACCGACCTCCGCCAGGTCTACCCCGAGGCGGACACCCTGTACTACTCGAGCAATCGAGGTACGACACAGGTCGTACATCAGCAGCCGTACTGCGGACCTGTTGAACCTTGTGCACTGGAGAGGGGGCGGGACGGGAAGGGAAGGGACGGGACGGGAGGGGAGGGGAGAGGAGGGGTGGTTTTGCCACACATACACAGCGGGCTTGTGACGGCGTTGGCGGTGCCGGGGACCTCACTCGGCACCAGGCCGCGCTCGACACACCCTCGGCCCCCCGGCCCCATGGGGCTTTCGAGCGGATCGTGCGGTCATGGGCCCCCACGCACCACGGCTGGCGGGGTACGGGGGCCAGGAAAGGGACTCGCGGGGAGCGGGACATGCGGGCCCTCGTGCAGCAGGCCGTGGGGGGTTTTGGCTGGCTGCGGGTTACCGGTCCTCACTCACTCCTGGAGGTGCCCGGGCGATAAGCACCACACGGCTGCGTCGTGCTATTCAAAGCTGACCGGGCCGCCCGAGCTGACTCCCGAGGGGCCCATACCGTATGCCGGGGACCCGGACCGACCGCCGGCCCGCCCGCCTCCCTGCCCGCCCGCCCGCCCGCCGGCCTCCCTGCGCGCAGGCTGCACCGTCTCCATCTTCCAGAACATGCACCACCAGCGCCAGCTCTACAGGATGGGCCTGCGCCCCAGCACCGCCTTCGGCTGCATGTACAACTACCTGCTGTTCCCCAGGGCGGAGACGCTGGCGGTGGTGGAGGCGGAGCTCGCTAAGGTGATGGCCGCCGACGTCGTGATTGGCGTCCAGGTGAGGGACGTAGGGGGCGGCCGCCGGGAGGTGGAGAGAGGGACGTGGGGGTGCGTCGCGAAGAAACCTGCTCGACCCAAACCGGTCGCCAATGTGCTTAACCATAATAATATCTTTCACACGTTCGAGAGGAGTAAGCAACGACGGAGCAAGGTG
This sequence comes from Eudorina sp. 2006-703-Eu-15, assembly GCA_003117195.1. Classification (NCBI taxonomy): domain Eukaryota; kingdom Viridiplantae; phylum Chlorophyta; class Chlorophyceae; order Chlamydomonadales; family Volvocaceae; genus Eudorina; species Eudorina sp. 2006-703-Eu-15. The sequence goes on along the minus strand of BDSI01000068.1, from coordinate 529,261 downwards.
TGTAAACCGAAACTGAGCCGCGAGAAGCGAAGTCCAGAGGTACGCAGAGCAGGAGTGCGTGACATGCACAGGCGGATTAGCGAAGTCCAGCAGGGTGTGTGGAAAAAAGAACTGAGCCGCGAGAAGCGAAGTCCAGCGTATCAGGCGATGTAGGCGAAGGCAGGCAAGGTGTGTGTGTGTGTATGGGTGTGGATGTGGATATGTATCTGGATGTCGAATGAGAGGGTGGATTGGTCGCTGGTGGCTGGCTGGGTCAGGGCCGGCCCTTGGTGGCTGTATGGGAGGCAGCTTTGGGATGGGCACGTTCCAAAAACCACCCTGGGGTAATGCGCAGACGCAGAAGGCCGCCGAATGGAATGGCTGACAACAGAAACGCCCGCATGCTTGCCAAGCAAGGGATGCGTGGTGTTGTCCGATGGGGACACATACGACGGCACGCTGTGGGGCGATCGCCTCGTCTCACGTGCTCTGAATGCCCCTGCCTGCTCCTCTGCTTGCTGCCTGCTCCTCTGCCTGCTCCCTCTTCCCTGCCTCCCCCCTTCTGCCGCTCTGCCTGCTCCCCTTTCGCTGCCTGCCCCCTCTACCGCTGCACCTGCTCCTGCTTGCTGCTGCTGCTGCAGATCCGCACGGACGACAGGTACATGCAGCCGGGCAGCGGCGACCTGGACAACGCGCGGATAGAGGAGGCGTACAAGCAGCAGTTCGTGTGCGCCGAGAGCCTGGAGAGGTCGCTGGGGCTCGAGTCGTCGCCGTCGGGGTCGGGGCTGCGATCGCGGTCGGCTCGGCACGCCAGCCATCGCAAGGCCCAGGAGGTAAGGTCCGCCGGCTCGTCGGACATGGACTCGGCGGTCCAGCAGGCGTTCACTGCGGCGCAGGAGGAGCAACACAAACACGCGGCGGATCACGCCTCTGCGCCCCTGCAGGACGGCCAGCAGCAGCAGTCGGAGCAGCAGGACCAGCAGGACCAGGCGCTTCCGGCATTCGCAGGGGTCGTGGCGACGCAGTCGGGGAATCCGTTCGCAGCAGCGGCAGCAGCTCAGGCAGGGCAGCAGGGGAACCCCTTCCTCATGGCACACACGTTGGAGGGCGAGGGAGGCGAGCAGGCGGCCGCCAGCCGGCCCCTGACGGTGCGCTGGCTGCTGGTAACGGACTCGTTCAACGTACGGCACAAGGCGGTGGAATGGTACGGCAATAAGATCATCACGTACAGAAAATCCAAGCCGACGCACCTCTCGAACTCGGGGACGGACGACATGATGGGGTCGCGCCTCGCCGTGGCGGAGCACTGGCTGTTCGGAATGACGGACTACCAGGTGGGTGGGCGGGCGGGTGCCGTAAGGTGCCGTACGTGTTGAGTCTGTGGAAAGGGTGGGGTCGGGTCGGGTCGAGTCGGGTCGGGTGGGGTAGGGGGTGATTGCGGCCCCGGATGAAGTCGCCGTCGGCGCCTCGGTCCTGTAGCGAGGCCCACGTGCCTCGAGGGCCCGAGGGCACGCGCCGCACACGGTCGCACACGGTCGAATGCGCGTGTCAGTACGGCAGTATGCGGGTAGTTTACACCATTGGCCACACGGGCTTTGAGCTGACTGCGGTACTTTACTGGATCCGGTCACCAAGGCCATCGGTTTCTCATCATCGCGGCTCAGTTTGCTTGAACACACGCACAGGCACAGACATCAGAGGGGAAGGCACCGTCGGGTGGGTTGGTGCTGGTATTGACTTCTTCTTCGTCAGAAGTCAGAAGCTCGTCAGACTCGACCCGTCGTGGCGCATCCACCCCGTCCCCACCCCGCCCCGCTCCACCCCGGCCCCCTCCTCCCGCTGCCCCCCCTCCCCTCCTGGAGCAAACAGGTCGTCTCGTGGTGGAGCGGGTACGGCCGTACGGCAGCCATGCGCGCCATGCGGGAGGGGTCAGTGCTCACGATCACGGGGCCCGATGACAAGAAGGTGTGCGGCCCCGACACCACGGAGCACTCGTGGCAGCTGGGACACAGCTACTCGGGGGCGCACCGCCTGGCAGCGAAGCGGTAATGATGATGGGACGAGGAGGAGCGGCGATCGATGGATGGGGAGGGGCGGCGATGTGGGGCGGCGATGTGGGGCGGCGGGCGATGAGGAGGGGCGGCGATGAGCATTCTAAGCGGCGGTGATGAGGAGCTGTTCGATGACGCGCGTGAGGCGGCCGCCTGGGGCGGTGGCGCGCCGCAGCCTGCCCGCCTGCCCGCCCTGCTCCCGCCCCACCGCCCTGCCGGCACACCGCGGGGCCCGGCGGGTGTCACCTCCACATCCCCACACAACAAACGAAAGAAGGAACGAACAACGGAATCCGCAGGAGGGCGACACAGACTGGTCTTGTGGACGTCTGCCGATCTACCTGTCTTTCTGCCTGCCTGCCTACCTGCCTACCTGCCCACTGATGCGTGGCTGGGCTGGCCCATCACAACCGGCGCAGCATTTCGGTGGCGGTTGGGCCTCCATTCGCGGCATGATAACAAGTGATCCCGCCTGCATACCCCAGTGCTCGAATGACCATACCGACGTTGATCTATAGAGTAACACGGAATGGAGATATGTCATGTGCTGTGTATGTAACCTGCGCCGGAAGACGGACCGGATGGTTGGGCGGGGGGGGGCTCATTGGGGCTCGCTCCCTGGAGTGTGGCTGTGCCGTACGTACTACCTACCGGCTTGCACTCGGCACCGCGCCAGGTGCCCCTCCATCCCGAGGTGCGGGGTCGTTCCCGTTGGCAGAGGCGCAGCGGGTTGCGCCTGTCTGTTTGCTCGCCTCCGGAAATCTCTCATGGAGTAGCAGCAGCAGCAGCAGCAGCGCTGTCTGCCCCCGAGGTGCGGGGTCGTTCCCGTTGGCAGAGGCGCAGCCGGTTGCGCCTGTCGGCCCGCCCGGCTCCGGGAATCTGCCCCCGAGGTGCGGCTGCGGCTGCGGTCACGGGGTCACGGCGTCATCGGCATCGCTGCGTGCCTCGCCCGGCTCCGCCGCGGAACGGACGAGCGACGACTGGCTCACGACCTTTTGTGTGCGCGGCAATGGGTTCTGCTGTTGCAGTGTTTGCACGGTCGATCGGTGAAAAAGGCCTTTGTTGTATGTAAGGGGGTTGTTTGCTGGGTGCGCAAGGGGCAAGGGGGTTTGCTGGGTGCGCGAACATGGTAATTCGGTTTGCGTGAGAAGACAGTACCTGGATCACAAGCGGGGGTAGTGGCTGGGTCGGCAAGCGGGGGGCGTTTGCGGTTTGTACGTGCGTGTGTGTGCGTGTTTATGTGCGCGTATATATCGTGTGTATCCGTGTTTGATATGTACATGTGTGTGTTTCAGGAATGCAACACAATGTGTGTGTGTGTGTATCGTTACATATCTGCCGGGCCGACACTGGCCGGGGGTGCTAACCCGCCCCATACGGGAGACCGCCGAAGCACTTTCCCTCGGATACGGGGGAAAGGGGCGTAAGGGGCCTCTGTCCCCTCGCTCTCAACCAAGGGCGCGTGCCCGATCCCCGAGGATCGGTGACCGCTGTGCCCCCTCAAGGGAGTGGGCGAAGGCCCATCCGGGGCGGTCTGCGCCTCGCAGTCCGCTGTTCAACCTCCTCAAGTCCTTGCAGCACCCAGGGCGCGTTTCGGAGGCGCGCCCCTGCTTGGTGCGGTAAAACTAGCCTGGTCCCGCGTCCCAACCTAATCGTACTAGCTAGGGTTGCACCCTCCGGCAGGCCTGCCTGCCCAGCTGAGCCAGAGCGAGGCGTCTCGCACGCGTCAGGCCTTGCTGGGTCCGGGTATGCAGTCGGGTGCTCCATGATGGGGCTATGGTTTGCACAAGGCAGCACACCGTGTGTGTGTGTGTGTGTGTGTTTAGAATTGCAACCCGCCCGCCCGCCCGATCCCAGGTGTGTGTGTGTGTGTGTGTGTGTGTGTGTGTGTGTGTGTGTGTGTGTGTGTGTGTGAATCGTTACATATCTGCCGGGCCGACGCTGGCCGGGGGCGCTAACCCGCCCCATACGGGAGACCGCCGAAGCACTCTCCCCCGGATTCGGGGGAGAGGGGCGTAAGGGGCCTCTGTCCCCTCGCTCTCAACCAAGGGCGCGCGCCCGATCCCTGAGGATCGGTGACAGCTGTGCCCCCTCAAGGGATTGGGTGGAAGCCCATCCCGGGCGGTCTGTGCCTCGCAGTCCGCTGTTCAACCTCCTCAAGTCCTTGCAGCACCCGGGGCGCGTTCCTCAGCAATTCGGAGGCGCGCCCCTGCCCGGTGCGGTAAAACTAGCCTGGTCCCGCATCCCAACCTAATCGTACTAGCTAAAGTTGCACCATTCGGCAGGCCTGCCCGCCCAGCTGAGTCAGAGCGACGTCGCACACGTCAGGCCTTGCTGGGTCCGGGTATGCAGTCGGGCGCTCCATGATGGGGCTATGGTTTGCACAAGGCAGCACATCACCACGTAAGCTTCCCTGTCGTACACCCCTTCCCGTCGCGAGCGGCCCTCGCCTACAAGTCCCGCTGCCAATTCCCACCGGTCGGGCCCGACCCTCCTCGGGCACCCACGATCCCCACGTGGGATCGTGCCCGGAAGTGGGCTTCCCTTGTCCCAATCCCTACCCCATAGCGTCTCGCGCTGCTATCTATCCATCAAGAGTCTACGTCTACTGGCTGCACACAGCGAATCCGGCCTTCCACCACAGATAGGATTGGGTGGTCCGGTCCCACCCCCTCCCATCCCCGTCGCGGTTGGCCCAGTTCTGCAAAACTGGCCACCCGCTGCCAGAACTCCATGACTGCGCGCGCCTTAGCTACATCTACCGGCGACGGGGCAGCCGGCGCCCCCGGCACAGGCTGTGCGCCGCCGTGGTGGGTCGCTGCACGTAACCCCACCCCCGCCCGCTCCATGGCCGTCAGCGCTGCTAGGGCAACGATGTCCCAAACCCCTTGCTGTAGCCCCTGTGGCGGCTCAGCCAGCCACACGTTGGCTCGGGTGATGGGGCCCGGAACGTGTGCCCCGATCTGCTGTATCACTGCCTGAGCGACCGGGCATGCCCAGAAATGGTGTGCCCGTGGTAAACACGGGTGGGGCCCCACACCACCGTACTCGCCGCACCCGCACGCCTCGGGGTGGGCGTTTTGGAGGTGGCTGTTGCCAGGCAGCGGGACCCCGTCAACCGCCAGGCGCCACAGTGTTTCTTTGTGCTCCCGTTCCCACTTGATGGCCCAAAGCCGCTGTAGAGTGGCTGGCATGCTGGATGCCGGGGGCCCAGCTACTCCGTCTGTCTCAAGCTGTCCCCGGGCCTCCTGCTCGTATTCAGCATGCAGTCGTGCCCGGGCTGCCGCCACCTCATGCATCTGCAGCTGTGTCGCCAGCCGGACCGTCAGGCCACTAAGCTTGACCGTCAGCGAGTTGGCTAGCCTCCACCCCATCCGGTCCACAATCCGCCGACGGGTCTCTTCCTCAGACTCCAGGTCCCCCGCCCGCTCGGGGTGGTTCAACACAGCTGCTGCAGCTCCCCGCCACTCGTCGCTGATGTCGGCGATTAGGCGGTGGATGGCCGTCAGGGTCGGCCCTCGCCTGAAGGTCGTGGCCCCATGTGGCGACAGGTGGTCGTGGACCCACTCGTCCCATCCAGCACCGGCTGCGGGTGCCTCGCCGGCTGCACGCGCGACCCGCACTGCGTCCCCTACTGTGCGAAGCTTCCCGCAGGCTGCCAGTCGTGTGTGCCTCCTCTCCAGGCCGGGCCACGTTGACGGTTCCGCAGTGTCCCGCGTCTCCACCAGTGTGAAGTCCGGGTCCGTGTCGCCTGTGCGGTCCTCCATGCCATCTTCCGCTGCCCCCGGAGTGTTGTTGGGTAGGAGTGGGTTCCCCCACAAGGGGATGTTGAAGCACCAGTCGCCGGCCACCGGGAGTGGGGATGTGTCCACGTCTTGCACCGGCGGGAGGCGGCTGAGGGCCCCCATGATTCTGCGGATGTCCTGGGGCAGCGATGCCATTCCAGGCAGCGTGTCCGCGCTGTCTGGTGGGCCTGCCGTCAGTACTGAGCTGGGGCTAAGATTCGGGTGGTGGTGCCGAAGGTAGGTCGCCGTCACCTGCGCCCACGGGTGGCCGCGAGCCCCCGGTGGTTGGCCCACCGACCGGGCCAGGCGTATCGCCCACACAGCCTCCCGCGCGTAGCAGTGGGCTTTGAGTGGCAGGAGGCCGAAACCGCCCGTGGCCGGGTGGCCATAGAGCAGCTGTCGGGGGACGCCCGTTAGGCGTTGGCAAGGCGTCACCCGTGTGTGTGTGTGTGTGTGTGTGTGTGTGTGTGTGATTGTGTCTCAGGCAGGCAGAACAGGAGTGCGTGACATGCAAGCAAGGGACCGTGTAGCGCCCCCAAAACTTGCCCGTAATGAGTATTTAATATATGTATTGTGTGTGATTAAAAAAGGATTGTGGGTGTGTAAAAGATAACTGAGCCGATTGTGTGTGTGTGTGTGTGTGTGTGTGTGTGTGTGTGTGTGTGTGTGTGTGTGTGTGTGTGTGTGTGTGTGTGTGTGTGTGTGTGTGTGTGTGTGTGTGTGTGTGTGTGTGTGTGTGTGAATCGTTACATATCTGCCGGGCCGACACTGGCCGGGGGCGCTAACCCGCCCCATACGGGAGACCGCCGAAGCACTCTCCCCCGGATACGGGGGAAAGGGGCGTAAGGGGCCTCTGTCCCCTCGCTCTCAACCTAGGGCGCGTGCCCGATCCCCGAGGATCGGTGACCGCTGTGCCCCCTCAAGGGAGTGGGCGAAGGCCCATCCCGGGCGGTCTGCGCCTCGCAGTCCGCTGTTCAACCTCCTCAAGTCCTTGCAGCACCCAGGGCGCGTTTCGGAGGCGCGCCCCTGCTTGGTGCGGTAAAACTAGCCTGGTCCCGCGTCCCAACCTAATCGTAATAGCTAGGGTTGCACCCTCCGGCAGGCCTGCCTGCCCAGCTGAGCCAGAGCGAGGCGGCTCGTACGCGTCAGGCCTTGCTGGGTCCGGGTATGCAGTCGGGTGCTCCATGATGGGGCTATGGTTTGCACAAGGCAGCACATCACCACGCAAGCTTCCCTGTCGTGTGTGTGTGTGTGTGTGAAAGTGTGCGATTCTCGCACCTCGCTGCATGCGATTCAAAGTCGCTGGACTGAGTCAACAATGGACGGGGCCAGGGGGTAGAGGCTGCGTGTCGCCCTCTGCCGTCTGCTTTCAACACGAACGGGCGAGCAGCTCTAGCTCTAGCTAGCTGCTTCGTTAGTTGGTCGCCGGGGACCCCTCCCCCCCCCAAGTGCCGAATTCATCGATGTGATCCGCCTCCGTTTGTCCACTGCATGCCGGAATTGATGGCTCCAAGGATACCTCCCCGCGAGTCCTTCATGGGTTTATACGACAGTCGTTCAATGCCGCGGCTGCCGACTCTTGACGTATGCGCACACCGCCCCTCCAGGGGAGATGCCCGGAGGCCCTGCCTGACAGTCTGCTCGCGGCCGCTGAGTCGGGCAGCGTGGCTGGCTCTGCAGTGAGCGGCGGCTGATGTGCTGGGGACCGACGGGTCGGCCGCGTGGTGGGGACCGACGGGTCGGCCGCGTGGTGGTTGACGCCGTGCTACACCTCGTGTGGGGAAGCGAAGGGGCGCCGACCGCCGGGGCCGCCCATTGCTGGGGATAGGGATCGGATAGGGGTACATGTAGGCTGCATGGCTCTTATTACTTAAGAGAATGTTGGCATTTTAAATCCTTGCAATGGGTGCGGCCAATACCAAGGTTGAGCTCCTAGTGGTTTTGTGGTTGGACGAGTGACAAGTGTGCCCGCCAGGAAAACATGAAATGGAAAACGCGACGAAGATCATTATTGCCCATAGCAAATGCCTGTGTGCGAGGGTTGACTATTACGCCGGCTCCACGATATCTGCGAAATGGGAATGGGTTTCTAGTGCCTGAAGCACCACGTTTGCAACCATTGTCACGTCGCGGCTGCTGGCTCACATGAAAATCTTGGGGTAGGATCCTAAAATCTCCATCACACAAACGGTGGCGCGCATCTCAGCTCCCTGATCTTCGAAATAGGCGCCCCGGCAAGCAACGCGTCGTCGGGTTTGCGTCGTCGGAGACTTCCGCCAGGACTTTGCGATTCATACAGAAATCTTCCACGGGTCAGCTTCTCTAACCGGCTCGTCACTTGCGGACTCGCCTCTGGCTAAGTTCCTGTCGGTTGTCGTCTCTTCCCTGGTCACGATGGCTTACATCAAGCCCAGTATCGCCGACACAGCACGCAACCGTGACGGAAGGGAGACCGCGTACAGTGTTATAGCATATGCGACCGGAATGCAACCAAGAGATGTTGAGACAGTGGTGACGGCGTTGCGTGTTGCACCGGCAACCGCCAACAGCGCGGACGCCGGGTCGTCCATGTTTGGGGATCTGTACTCGAACCTCACCAGTGCCGGTGCCGTCCCAGAGCAACAGGCGGTTAGTGCATCGAATTGGTTTGCGCACGTCCCCATAGAGTACGACGTGCTACAACCCCGTTCGCAAAAGCAATCAAGCATGCACCTCGCCCGGCCTTTGCTTTCGCTGATGAAATTATATTAATAAGGCGCTGCACGGATGCAGGGAGGGATACGGTACATCGCTGCCGCACCGCCGCTCGCTCGTCAGGGAGGGCCACCGCGCATGAACTCCGTAGTCCGTCGGTCGTACATGCAGTATAACTACTAACGATCGAGACAGCCAATCGACCATCATGTACGTAGTACGACTAACAAGCAGGCAAGCAAGCAAGCAAGGCAGCAGGGAGTAGGCGGGCGTGGCAGGGGCAGTTCTAGACAATTCCAACGAACGAGCAACGAACCTCACTCAGCGGCGAAGTACGTCGAAGGTTTGTTAACACGGACTAGGGCAACGCAGCCGCACTACTACTACTACTAGTACTACATTGCGCGAGTGGTTTCACATCGCTCATTGCTTTCAAATTCTCGCCTGCTGGCTGGCGAGCTAGCTGCGCGTCTAGGTACCACCAGCCAAGTACTGCCATGTACTGCCATGCATGTACGGACATCCGAGTCATCCCGGGTCCTACCTAACTACCGTACAACACTACATCGTACGTAAGCCGCCTGATGATACCGGCACGCAGTACCCAAGCGGCAGTAACCAAGCGGTACAGCGGCCCCGGATACGTTCAAACCCACCATCGCCACCGCCATTGATACAACCAAACAAGGCCGACAGCAAGGGCGGCCAAGGGCGGCCCCGCCCTGCTTGGGCCCCACGCAGCAAACGACAAGCTAATAAGCCAGTCCTACGAAGACATGGACTACTGCCGCATCGATACACGCATCCATCCACCCGCCCGCGCGCGCACCCACCCCGGTTGGAGTAATATACACACACACAGAGCGCAACACCGCTTGACCCTCGTGATTCTACTCTTCTTAGTAGAGTAGAATCACGACCCTTAAGGGTCATCGGTGGAGCGTCGATGATCACGTGTCGTACAGATAGATGCACCCGCGCGCTTCGCGCTGCCGCTCTCATCAGGCCCGCTCTCGACCTCGACCTCGACCTGGTCACACCTCCTCGTCAAAAGTCAACGTCAGCCACACAGGTCAACTACACGTAGATGGGTGCCCCTCACCTCACCTGTCCGCGCACCGACCCATGCATGATGAGCAGCAGCAGCAGCAGCAAGACAGCCGCTCACACAACCCAACCCAGTCGTCCGTACCAGCCACTCGCAAACAATCATCGAAATCATTCGTCCGTCCGTTCGCTCGTTCGTTGCTTCAGGGCGCATGCGGCACACCTCCGTCCCGTCCCGTCCCCTCCCGTTACGTTACGTTGCGCGGCCATCCAGAGGCGTGCGCCCAACCAATGCCCACACGATCAGCCGCACACACACCCCTAGGCCCGTCCAGCTGACAGGCGCGCGCGGTTGGTTCCTCCCCCTCGCTCCTGCACAACTGCCCGACAGCCCGACAGCCCGACTGACTGACCGTTACTTAATCAGGACGACGCCATTCATGCCGTACATTCGGCCGTACGGTCGTGAAAACGCACAGAACAAAAACAAAGGTACAAACTGCCCCCGGGTGCTGATGACGCGTCCCCGGGCAACCCTTGCTCCTACGTATGGTACTCCACAGCAGCAGCATAAGACATACGTACACACCCCGACCCCCCGGGGTCTGTCATCGCGATCATCGTCATTAACGCCTCCAACACGGGTTTGGTTTGGTCTCGGAGCCCGTACAAGGCAGCCGCCTGCTGCGCTCCAAGGCGAGCGCGCGTTTGACTGTGTCCTGTTTCTGTTTCCCCTGTTCGACCCAGTTTCGGCCCCTCGTTACGGTACTACGTCCTGTCTTGACGACTGTCCGCACGTCCCTGTCTTGACGGTCCATCCAATCCCTCCGCACGTCTGTCTGTCTGCCTGTCTGTCAGTCAGCCGGTCGGTGCTCATGCATGTATGGAAGCTGTGACCCAAGCAACATGTAACTACTCTGAAGGAGGTACGGCATGCAGGTGGTACGGCACCTCGCAGGTGTACGGCACGCACAATCCCTCGTCGTCACCGCTGCTCTCCCCCTCCGTCGCTCCGCAGCGCAGGTCTTCTCTTCATTTTTATCCCGCCAGCCCCCAGCCCCCAGCCCCCAGCCAGCAGGTCACCAGCGGCTGCCCCCTCGGGCGGAGGCGCCCCGGTTGGCGGCCCCGCGCGCGCCGCCCACGCCCTTCTTCTTCTTGGTCTTGGTGACCGGCGGCGGCGGCGGCTCCACCACCTCCTGCTGCGTCTCGGTGCGGCTGACGGTGCTGAGACGCACCTCCAGGGCGTAGCTGGGGGGCCGTGTGGTGGTGGTGGTGGTGGTGGGTGGGTGTGTGGGGGGTCGGGGCGAGGGGGGGTTAGACGGGGCGTGTGTGTATGTGTATAAGGCGGGGGAAGAGAGGGGGCCAGGGACGAGAAGGTCGAGAGCGGACACACCCACACACGGACACACCCCTTTCCTTCCCTTCGCACCCACCCACAACCCACACCCACCCACCCACCCAGCCCCACCCAACCCCACTCCCCACGCACCAGCGCATCTGCAGCTCCCGGCCCTCCTCGTCCCACTCCAGCGCCCCGCGCTGCTCGGGCCGCAGCGCCGGCGCCGTCAGCGGCAGGGGGCACCAGAGCCCCTCCAGCAGCTGCCCGGGGCGCAGCGCCAACAGCCGCGCGGGCTGGGTGGCGCCCCACTCCGCCAGCGCGGCGCAGGCGGGGAAGCCGTCGGGCACCCAGTCGGCGGGGGAGAAGGGGATGTCGGGGGCGGGGGTCAGGTCCACTCGATGGCCCTGCGGACGTGGGGAGAGGGGGAGAGGGGGAGAGGGGGGAGAGGGGGAGGGGGAGGGGGAGAGCGTGTGTGTGGAGGGAAGGGAGAGTGTGTTGGGAGAGTGCGGCTGGGGAAGACGGGGATACGGTGCGCCGAGGGAAGCCCAGGAGTCCTGTCAACGGAAAGGGAGCGGGGCCAAGCCGGATTCATGAAACAATGTGTCGCTGCAGACGCTAAGAGGTAGGGTGCGCGAATCATATGGAGTACCCGTGAAACGCAATCCAATGTCATGTTTAATCCGTTTATGCAATATTATTATTGTATTTATCTACCACTGAAGTATCTATATATTTAACCCATTTATTTTGTTTTTTTTACTATTTAATTTCATGTTTACCAAAATATATTTCTCTTTTCCCGCCCACCCAGCCACCCGCCCACCTTGACGACGGTGTCCCCCAGGTAAAAGTGCGCCAGCATGCCGTTGGGCAGCAGGTAGTGGCCGTACAGCGCCTCGCAGAACTTGCAGCCGTCCACGTGCTCGAAGAGGCACATGTGGTGGGCGGCCGTCAGCATGAGGCGCGGGAAGCGGTAGAGCCGGTCGGTGCCGCCGTCGCCCGTGGCCACCAACACCTGGGCGGCGAAGGGAGGTTTCGGGGCGGGGCGGGGCGAGAGTCGGGGATTTGTGTTTCGGGGGGGCCGGGGCGGGGGCCGGTGCTGGACGGGGGCATGGAGGCGGACGGGGACGGGGCCCACAGAAGTATAGGCCGTACATATGGGGTGGTACAGCATGCCGAAACGTGAAGGCGGTACTACACATGCCACATATCTTACCGAGAGCGGCTGCGGCCGGTACAGCGACAGCGCCGGGTCGCCCGAGTCGATCTCCGCCTCGCCGCCGCCGCCGGGACCGCCCGCCGCCGCCGCCGCCACCGCCGCCGCTGCCGCCGCCGCCACCGTGGCGTGTTGCGCCGCCCCCTGCGCCGCCGACGTCTGGGACGTCGGCAGCGGCGGCTTGACACCGGAGCCCTGGCCGCCGCCGCCTCCGGCGGCGGCGGCGGCGGCGGCGGCGGAGCCGGATACCCTCCCACTCAATCGGGCGCTATGGCTGCCTGTGATGCTGCCTCGGTCGCTGGCGCCGCCAGTGCCAACGGACGCGATGGAGGTGGCGGAGGTGCGGCCGCCGCCGCCGCCGCCGCCGCCGCGAGGTGTGCGGGCGCTGTTAGCGCCGCCGGCGCCGGAGGCGCCGCCGCCGCCGCCGGTGGCGGCGGCAGCGGCGGCGGCGCCGCCGCCGGTGGTCCCGCCGCCGCCACCGCCGCCGGTGGTGGTGCCGCCGAAGCTGCTGCTGCCGAAGATGTCGTCCAGGTCGGGGCCGCCGGCGATGGCGGCCTTCATGAGGCGGTTGGCGGCGTCGGCCTCGCGGGCCTGATGGGGTGGCAGCAGCACGTGGGGAGGCACACCACGTGAGGCCGAGTAGTCGTTCACCCGAGGGCCGAGTGGTCGTACACCCGAGGGCCAGATGCCCAGATCCCATCCGCGCAACCGCAACAAGCAGAGGCTCTACGAATGTTACCGTAGATGGTGCTGGCACCTGGATGGCGTCAGGACCGTGAACCCAACCGAAATCAACCGAAATCAACCGAACCCAACCAACCCACCACTTTGGCCGCCAGCAGATCCGCCACGGACCCCGCCAGGACCGTCACGGGGCGCGGCACGTCGTCCGCCACCGGGGGCTGTACGGCGGGGCAAGGGCGGGAAGGAGGAGGGGCAAGGGCGGGCGGGAGGAGGGGAAGGGCGGGCGGGAGGAGGGGCAAGGGCGGGCGGGAGGAGGGGAAGGGCAGGCGGGAGGAGGTTGGGGATGCGAAGTGGGGTGCGCCGCAGTGCCGATTGGGGGAGTGGGAGGGACAGATCGGGCAGACGGGATCACCAAGGAGGCCTCTCCTCCCAGCAGCACGTCACATTCAGCAGCGAACAGGAAGTGCCACGGACGCTTCCGGGGCTTTGTACGACAGTTCCCCCGATGCTCCGAAATTAGGGGGACATACACGGCGCGCACGGCGCGCAGGGAAGGGATTGCTCCACCACGGTCGCGTCGGCTGCGTGCAGGCGTATCGGGCGGACAGACACAGACCTGTACGGAACGTTGTACGGCAACAGCTCACCATGAATTCGCCGCTTGCGCCGGCAGCGGCCATCGACCCCACGCGGCTCATCACCGACGGCGACCCAAGCAGTGACGGCGGTCCGCCGCCGCCGCCAGTGGCGGCGGCGGCGGCGGCGCCGCCGCCGACGAGCGCGGCCGCGGCGGTCGCCGACGCCGAACCGAAGAACGACCCCGCGCCGGCGACACCCTGCCCCAACCCGATCGCCGGGCCGCCGCCGGCGATGACGCTGACGCCGGTACCGGTGGCGACGGCTGTCGCCGCCGCGACGGCGGCGGCGCCGGCGGCGCCGCCGGCGCTGCCCGGCGGCAGCACGCTCTTATTCGGCTTGGTGGAGCGCAGCGTGGCGATGCGTGTGCCGGGGGGACATGCCAGGCCGGCGTGGGGTTTGCGGTAGCCGTCGGCCGGATTGTGGAGGGCGCGAGCGAGCTTGGCGTCGACGCCGGCGATGGAGTCGTTGGAGGTGGCGCCGCGCAGCATGGAGGCGCTGTCCATCGGCAGCCCCGACGGCGCCAGCGACGACGACAGCACCGACGCGGCGGCGACGCCGCCGCCGCCGTTGATGTACGACGACGGTACGGCGGTCAGCGTGCCGCCGCCGGCGATGACCGACGGCGGCGCGGAGATCACCGACGGCGCGGAGCCGCCGGTGGGGTCGGGGACCATGGATGCCGACGACGGCGCCGCCGCCGCCGCCGCGACCCCGCCGCCGCCGCCGCCGCCGATGAGCACTGGCGGGAGCAGTGAAACCAGCAGCGGTGTCTCCCGGGGCCCTAGCGGCTCGCCACCGTCACCGCCGTCACCGGTGCTCGTGCCGCCGCCAGTACGACTCCGGTTCGCCTCCGCCAACCACTCGCGCGCCTCAGCCATCGCCGCCGTCGCGGAGCCGCCGGAGGCGTCCGTCGCCTCCCGGTTGCCGGCGGCGCGGCTCACGGCGCGGCTCATCCGTCGCGCGCCGTCACCGCCGCCGCCGCCGCCACCTTCGCCGTCGCCGTCGCCGCTGGACCACAGCCCCGCGGCGGGCCTTATGGAACCCGTGCGGTACAAGCTGAGCTTGCGGCCGCCGCCCGCCAGGCGGTGCCGGCCCCAATTCCGTACGGATACCGTACCGGCCCGCATCTCGCCGCGCGGGCCGACCGGCGGCGCGTCGTGGCAGTCCAGGTACGACTCCTCCTCTTGGTCCGTGTCCACGCGAGGGCTGTCCCCCTGGAAGAGGCGGGTGGGCGCGGAGGGCTTTGAAATTCTGAAACTGAAAATGAAAAGAGGAGAGAAACCCGGGGGGGGGGGGGGGGCGGAGGGGTCTAAGGGGGCCGACGAGGTCGCTGGATCACACACGCGCGTGGGCTTCTCGTTAAACACGCACGCGCATCGTCCGGTATCAAATTTGTCCCCGTCTGCCCCCTAGGATGTCTCCGGAGCTCCGACTCCCCCCAAGTTGACGTCTGAGCTCCAATCTAAGTATGTTACTACATTCTAAAACCCTTAAAACCCTGAACTGGCATCCGGTTGTTCCGAAGGCGCTGGTGAACCCCAAACCCTGAACCCCAGACACCCAAACCCCCACCTGCGCGGCCCCCTCGGTGTCCTCCGCCGCCAGCCCCGCCGCCGCTGCCGCCGCCGCCGTCACGCTGGACGCGCCGCCCAGCCGCTGCCGCCGCGCCGCGTCGTCGTCCGCCAACTTGGCCAGCGCCGCCGCCGTGTCCGCCGCCTGCTTGGCCTCCTCCTCCTCCCGCCGTTGGTCAACCGTCAACCCCATCAACCGTTTCTGTTGGGCATCAATAGCAGTTGGGAGTGGTTTGGGTAGATCAGCGTTGGTGTTGGCAGGAATCCTCCCAGGGAACAAGGTTAATATGTTAATTAAAACTTTGGAACTTTTCGCGATGAAGTACGGTAAAAATTGTCACATTTGGAAATAAACGTCATGTTAGCATATCCCCTCTGCCGTTGGGAGGCCACTGGAGGATCCTTTCCCCCGGGGGCTGCGGTACGTTCGTACGGTCGTACAGCCGTAGCGCTCGTACCGTCAGGGCCGCCAGGTCGTCCATGACGTACTCGGGTGCCAGGGCGGTCAGCATCCGTACGGCCAGGTCTCCTCGGTGAGCTGGTCCACCCATGGAGGGTGGGTCCTGGACGTATCTAAGGATGTGCGGCGCCCAGGGGTTGCCTGATAAGGCAAAGCCCGACGGGCCCTTCCGCTGCGAGGCGCTGACGGCGCCGCGACCGCCGCCGCCGCCGCCGCCGCGGCTGCCACCGCCGCCACCGTTGACGCGAGCGCCTGCGGCTGCGCGCGGCTTGTGCGGCTGCGGCGCCTGCCTGGTGTTGACGGTGACGCCGGTCGGAATGCCGTACAGGTTCACGAAGCGGGCCGACGGCGACGCGGTGACGCTGCTGGCGCCGCCGGCGGTGGACGACGCGGCCGCCGACGGGGCGCGCGCGGCATGAGGCCACGCCAGGGAGGGCGGCGGCGGCGACGCCCGGAGGGCGGAGCCGGGCCGACGCGCGTCGGCGGCGGCGGCGGCGCCGTCGCCGCCGCCAGTGCCGACACCGGCAGCTGCGGAGCCGGGCCGGGAATGGGCAGCGGCAGCCGCTATCCGTACACGCTGCGCGGACGCGGATCGCGGCCGGTTGGCGCCGCCGGCGCCGCCGGCGCCCGCCGACGAATCGCTCACGGGCCGTAGCCGCGCGCTGCCCTGCCGCCGCGTATTGCCGCCGCCGCCGCCGCCGGCGGCGGTGCTACTGCCATTGGCCTTGCCCTCCTCCGTCTGCTCCTTCCACAAGCTGTTGGCGCCGCCGGCCAGCGAACGGCTAAGTACGGCACGCATGAAGTGCCCCTGCTCGGCCCGCATGTCCAGCTTGCCCTCCAGCTCGTCCAACTCGTCGTACTTTGACACCATCTCCAGCCAGGTCCGTTCCTCCGGGTCTGACGTCAGCGTGCCCATCATGCCGGCGTCGCCGCCGACGCTTTCCGCCGCCGCCGCCAGCGCCGTCGTCACGCTGGACAGCCAGCCGTCGCCGTCGACGCCGTCGACGCCAGCGGCGGTGGCGGCGGCGGCGGCGGCGCCGCCGCCGCCGCCTTTCCCTTTCGGCAGGTCTGCGTCGATGCCGCCAGCGATATTGGGATCCAGAACCCATTTGATGAAGCGCACTCGGGCGGAGATCGTATTTGGATCCAGCGCGTCGCCGTCGGCAGCGTCGCCGCCGTCGGCGCCGGGCCCACCGGCGGCGGCGCCGCCGGCGCCGCCGGCACCCGGGATCTGCACCTGGATGACCGGTCCCGCAGCCGCCGCCGCCGGCGCAACCGCCGGCAGGCCTGCTGCGCCCTGCTTTACCGACGCCGTACGACGAAGCCCAGGTGCGCCGGGATCTGCCGTACTGTTGCCCAACTTCGCGCCCGGCAACAACGGGTTGGCCACGCCGCTCTGCGGCCGGGAGAAGGCGGCGCCGGCGGCGCCGCCGAGCCCCGTCGGCGACGGTGCGCCGCTCTCGCCGCCCGCGCCGGCGGCGGCGGCCGTCCGGGCCGCCGCCGCCGCCAGCGCCGTCAGCTGCTGCCGTGCGACTTCGCTGGCGGCGCCGCCTGTACGACGGAGTGCAGCGCTGCTTGGGCTGCCGCCGCCGCCGCCGCCGCCGCCCCCACGGGAGGCGGGTCGCTGGGAGCTCGTGGCGGCGCTGCGCGAGGTGGCGGGCGGGTTGCCGCCGTCGACGCTGGCGGCGCCGCCGCCTCCGCCGGCGACGGCGCCGGGGATGCCGCTGCTGCGGTCGGTGTTCATGCCGACCAGCGCGGTGGCGGCGAGGCGCCGAAGGGACGCCTCGTGGGCCTCCTGCGGTGACGGGGGCCCCCCGATGATGTTCCCCCCAATAAGTCACAAAGAGGGGGGTGACAAAAGAGAGAGAGAAAGAAAGAAAGAAAGAGAGAGAGAGAGATTGATTTTAGGGTTTAAGAGGGTTATAACCCTATCCCCTCCTCCCTTCCCGCCCTCTTCCCCGCCAACCAGCCAGCCAACCAACCAGCCCTCCCTGCCCCTCCGCCCTCCAGCCCGCCCGCCAGCCCGCCCGCCAGCCCGCCCGCCCGCCTCACCTTCTCTTTCCGCTCCTGCTGCAGCAGCCGGGCCAGCGCGGCGTACTTGAGCTTGAGCTCCGCCTTGTACAGCACGGTGGCGTTGCCCGGGTTATAGTGGATGTTGGTCAGGATGGCGCGCGCGGCGGCGGAGCGGGCGGGGTCGGCGGAGCCGTGCACGCTGGCCATCAGCGTGTAGAGCCCGTGGCGGCAGATGCCCGTCTGACAGGGGGCCGCGACGGGGGGGTCAACGGCCAAGGGGGGGATCAGATGTGTACGGTAGTCCAGGACTTGCCGTACACGCGTAGCGGTATTGCCGTACAATTTGGGGTTTGGGTTTGGGTGCGGGGTTTTAGTACGGCGAACCTATGG
Source organism: Eudorina sp. 2006-703-Eu-15 (assembly GCA_003117195.1). Classification (NCBI taxonomy): domain Eukaryota; kingdom Viridiplantae; phylum Chlorophyta; class Chlorophyceae; order Chlamydomonadales; family Volvocaceae; genus Eudorina; species Eudorina sp. 2006-703-Eu-15. The sequence continues at coordinate 511,393 of BDSI01000068.1, read as the reverse complement.
TGGGCTGGGCTGGGCTGGGGGGACCGGCACCAGAGGGGCTTCGCGCGCACACACCGTCACGAGCCCTGTCCTTGCCCCTCCCCGTTGCCGTTGCCGTACCTGCGCCGGCTCGTACCCAGACAGGTTGAGCAGCGCCCAGAGCGCCATAAGGCCCACGTCGGCCTCCCCGCTCTGCCGCGACTGGATCAGCAGGTCCTCGTCCAGGCCGCCGCCGCCGCCCTGACCCCCGCCGCCTCGTCCCCCGCCGCCGCCTCCTGCACCCGCCTGACTCCCCACGTGCGAGGCGGAGCCTCGCGCACTGCCGGCGGCGGCGGCGGCGCCGCCGCCGCCACCGCCGCCGCCGCCAGCTTCATCGGAGAAGTTGACCCGGGAGACCCTCCCGGGAGTGGCGGACCGGGCGCGGTGATGCTGGTGATTGACGCCTGCCGTACTGGGCCGCCCGCCGGCGCCGCCGGCGCCGCCGTCGAGCACGCCGCTGGGGCGGCCCGACGCGGGCTGCGACGGCGGGTGGCCCGCCACCCCGGACGGCCGGTTGCGATGTCCGCCGTGCGTCGGCGGCGGCGACGCCGACGGCGGCGGCTCCTGGTACGGCTGCCGCAGCGCCGCCAGGGAGGCGGCCTGGCCAGCGGGTACGGCAATCGGCAGCCCGTTGATGGCGCGCAGGGGGCAGATGAGCTCCTCCAGGGAGGCCCAGGGGGCGACACCTGAGGGCGGGAAACGGAGGGGAGTGTACGGCTGAGTTTCGGTGCAGTGTACGTCAAGGCAGGTGAAGGGCGTGACGGGTGATGCCGAGTACGGCATACACCCCAACCAACCCCAACTAACCCCAACTTACCCCCGCCTCGCTTCCTTTAATCCCTCCAACCCAACCCAGGCTGCCCCACTCACCCTCCTCCCGCCGTCGCTCCCGCACCGCCTCCAGCGCCGCATTGTCCGCCCTCACCACCGCCACCAGCCGCCGTACAGCCCGCGACCCCGTCACCGCCATCCGACCGTCCACCCCAGTGCCCGCAAGGTAGGCCAGGCCCCGCACCGCCGCCTCCAGCAGCGGCACTTCCACGCCCAGGCCGCCCAGGGCGGCGGCGGCGCCGGCGGCGGCGGCGGGTCCCGACGGGCTGTTGCGTACGGCAGCGCGAGAAAAGAAGAAGGAGGTCGCAGGAGGTCGCGTTGTCAGTACGGCAGTACGGAAGATGGCGCGACGGCGTCAGGCGCTGTCTGGTGCGTGTGCTGGGGGGGTCTCTCTAGGGTTTTTAGGGTCTTTAGGGTCTTTAGGGTCTCTAGGGTTTTTAGGGTTTTTAGGGTTTTAGGTAACCGTACCGGTACCCACCCGCCTTGGGTGCAGCACGTGAGGCCCACCGCCACCGCCACCACCCTAGAGACCGCCACCGCCACCGCCACAGCTTCCGAGGCGCCATCCCCTCAGGTCCGCAACCCCCAACCCCCACGCTGCAAGCATCGCACACCTTATTGAACCCCTCGATTACATCACAACAAGTCACCGAACGAAACGTCCACCACCACCACATACCCCCGCCCCCACCCCCACCACCATCCCCCCCACCCCCACCCCCCACACACCACGCCACACACACCACCCCCACCCCCCTCAATTCCCGCACCTGCTGGGCCAGCAGCCCCCCGCCGCCAGCGCCCTCTCCACCAGCAGCACCAGCGCCCCCGAAAGCGCCTCCAGACCCCCCAGCGGCGGCATCAGGGCGGGGCAGCGGCAGGCCAGCTGGAGCATGTAGCCGCAGCACAGGGACTGCGGGGGGGCGGAGGGAGGGGACGGGGGAGTTGGCGGTTGGAAGACAGCGGTTGGGAGGCGGCGGTTGGGAGATGGCGGGCAGGAGATGGCGGGTAGGGGTGGTTGGGGGAGGAGGTGGGCAAGGGGGGCCCGTTGTCAGGTCGACCGAACAATCCCATGTTGTTACGGTAAGGAAACGACCGAACTCTACAAAATCGACGAAAACCGCCAGACGGTGCAGCCCGAGGCTCACCTGCAGCTCGCTGTCCGCGGCGCTGCTCTGGTCCCGCATCGCCGCCAGCGCCAACACCCCCGACCCGCGGTCCACTAGCGCGCTCGCCACCGCCGGGTGCGTCGCGCTGAGGCTCCACACGCACCGACTCGCCAGCCGCCGCAGCGCCGCCACTCCGCCGGCGCCCGGCGCGAACGGCAGCACCAGCAGCGGCTCCGCCGCGGCGGCGGCGGCTCCGCCGCCACCAGCGGCGGTGCCGGCGCCGGCGGCTCCGCCGCCGGCGGAGGCGGCCGCGGCCGCCGCGGCGGCGGCGGAGGCGGCGGCGTGTACGGCCTCCACGACGAGCGCCAGCGCGTCCAGGACTTCGGAGGTGAGGGTGAGGGGCGTGTCGGCGTCGAAGCGGACACTCCACCTGTACGGCAAAACCCGGAGGTTGAAAACCCAACGAGAAGCGAACCCAGATCAAACCCGTCATAAGGGCTGGGTTCTGGGTTTTACGGATTTTACGGGTTTTAGGGTTTTAGGGTTTTTGCAGCAAGCACCGCTCCGCCCCCATCTGGCCACCCACGAGCAAAGATGGGCACGGCACTTTGGACTGTCCCATCACCCCCAGGTCAACCCGTCAACCCGACAAATGCCAGCCAGCCAGCCGCCACGGCACCCTGTGACACGTGTCCACTGCCGTACCAGCTGTACGACCCCGAAGAGTAGAGGCCGTCCGCGGAGCTGATCATGTTGACCGGATTGACCTTGTCCACCACCCACTGCCGCAGCAACAGCCACAGGGCCATGACCAGGAAGCGGCCGCTGCGCAGCACGCCGCCAAGCGTGGTGGCCTGCGACTGACCCGTGGGTCCGCCGGCGGCGCCGCCGGCGCCGGCGCCGGTGCCAGCGCCTGTGCCGGCGCCGGCGCCGCTGCCGGTAAGGATGTTCACGCTGGCGTGGGAGTGTGCACCGCCCAGGCCGCCGGCCAAGTGCACGTGCGGCGGGCTGGCGCCGCCGGAGGCGGCGGCGGCGGCGCCGCCGCTGCCGGCGCCGCTGGAATGCGAAGCGCGGCGCGAGTAAGCTGCGTGTGACGCCGCCCCCACCCCCGACGACGACGACACTGGTGGCGGCGGCGATGTCGCCGTCGGCGGCGGCGAGCCGGATCGGGAGGCGCCCGAACCGCCGCCGGTGCCTGTGCCCGTGCCGCCGGCGGCGGCGGCGGCGGCCTCCGCCGCCGCCGGCTGGAACGTCACGACACGTGTCGTACCGCCGGGTTTGCGCAGCTTGCCCAGCACGCCCCGCAGCAGCACGCCCAGCACCTCCACCCAGAGGTCGCAGTCCATGGAGGTGCCGGCGGCGTTGGCGCGCGCCGCCGCGGCGGCGGAGGCGAACACCGTCGCCGACGGTGTCGTACCCGCCGCCGCCGCCGGCGTCGTGATTCCCAGCGGGCCCTTCCGCGCCGCCCGCACGCCCTCCACAAGGCACCGCCGGTTGCCCACGTGACGCGACAGGCTGTAGCACGCCGCCGACAGGTACGGTGCGCTGGGCGCATGGTGACATGCCGTACGCATGTACGACATGATGGCCACGAGCTGTGGCGGCTGCAGGGAACTCTCCGTGGACGCCAGGTGCATCAGCGCGCAGGAGGTCGCCTGTGTGCGTGTGCGTGTGCGGTTTGACGTGTGCGTGTGCGTGTGCGTTTTGACGTGTGCGTGTGCGTGTGCGTGTGCGTGTGCGTGTGCGTGTGCGTGTGCGTTTTGACGTGTTTTGTCACACGTGTGTTTGGGCGCGGGGCAGGGGAGGGGGGACAAGGGGGCAGGGAAGGGGGGAAACGGGGACGGCGGGGGGGGTGGTGGCGTAGGTGTCATTATTAGAAAGGCGACCCCGGGTAGTGTGTGCGAATGTGATGCGTGTGTGTGTTTTGGTGCCCGGGTGATGATGAGGGGAGGCGAGGGCAGAAGGGTGTACGACCGGACGCCGCTGCAAGACGGGGCAGGCGGCGCCCGACATCCGCCGCAGATCAACCGCACGTACGGTATCATACCGTACGGGAACCGCAGGCCCACAGGCCCACAGGACGGCGCCGCTGCAGCAGAGCGCCGCCCCCGTTAGGCAGTACTCCAACCCTGTATAATGCCCGTGTTCGTTTTGGGCTAGGGCGTTTTTCAAATTAAATTTCAAAAATGTCTCACGCTCCGCCGCGCCCGCCCGCACCTGCAGCATGACACTCGTGCAGACGTCGATTTGGTGGTGGTGATGGTTGGCGGACTGGAGTCGCGCGCGCGACGGCGGCGGCGGCGGCGCCCCGGAGTGCCCCACGGCGCCGTTCGCCGAGGCGCGGCCGTGGCCGCCGCCGCCGCCGCCGTGGCTGCCCGCGATGCTGCCGCTGATGGAGACGTGGTGCTCGCCGCTGGCGGAGCCGGGCCGGCCGTCGCTGCCCCGCCGTGTCGTACTGATGATGGACGATGCCGTGGCGCGCATGATGGACGAACGGCCGGGGGTGGCGGCGGCGGCGCCGCCGCCGCCGCCGTTCGCGGCGGCGATGTGGTTCCCCCGCGGCGAGATGGGGCCGCCGGTGGAGCTGCTACGGGAGATGCCGCCGTGTCTGCTCGGGCTTGAGGAGGGGTTGGCGGTCAGGCCCGCGGCCGTGGACGGCGCGATTGAAGACACCGGCGTCGGCGGCATGGCGGCGGCCGCGGCCGCCGCCACGGCGGCGTCGTACCGCGCCGTCGCCGCCGCCATCAGCGCCTCCAGCACGCCGCTTGCGAGGATGATGTCGCGGTACGGCCCCTGGTACAGCGCCGCCGCCGCCGTCGCCGCCGCCAGCTCCTCCGCCGGCGCGGTGCCGTCGGCGGCGGCGGCGGCGGCCGCCGCCGCCGCCGACACCGACGTCTCCGTCTCCCAGGCGCCCTGCAGCTGCGCCGCAGCCGCCGTCGCGGCGTCGACGGCGCCGGGCTGCAGCGTCGCCGCCATGAACTGTACGACACCCGCGGCCATGACGTGGCAGTGCCGCAGCTGGTTTTCCAGGGAGGGCGCCAGGTGCCCCGTCATCACCGGCGGCGTGGCGCCACTGGTGCCGTACGGCAGCAGCGTCAGCGTCGCGCTGACGGCGCGTACGGCAGCGTCGGCGGAGGACTGCAGAGCTTCCTCCATGGCGGCGATGGCCCGCAGCTCCCTCCGCATCTCCGCCTGCAGAGGAAAGGGGGAAAAGACCGGGAGGATCACTACATGCATGTACGGCAGGTTCCTTGTCTGTCGTACGATGCATGTGGACTTAGAGGGCCGGGCGGGTGGATGGGAGCGACTGTTGCACAATCCCTGCCCACCCAGCTCCCCAACTTGCTCCAGCTTGCCCCGTGCGTTATCCGGACGCCCTGACTCCACTCCGGGTCGGGCATTCTTCCTGGCCTACATGGCCAAAACCGGCTGCGGCTCGCCACATATCCCGCCACCCGGCCTGCCTACCGCCATGTATGCCATAGTGTAGTACTCCCGTACAACCCCCTACCCTCCTCCCCTGCCCGCCTACCGCGCCAGACCCCACTCCCCGCCCCCCGGCCCCCCGGTCCCCCGCCCCCCCCCTGCCCCGCGTTACCCGTCCCCCCCCCTCCCCCGCGTTCCCCGCCTCCACCGCCCTCCCCCCCCTCCCCCGCGTTCCCACCTCCACAGCGCGAATGGCCGCCCTCTTCTTCTCCCGCTTGGCTTCCTCCTCGTGCTCGAAGAAGAACTGCCCCGGCTGGCGACGAGCCGCCTCCATCTCCTCCAGGAGGGCCCGGTACTGCGGAGGGCAAGGGAGGGGACGTAGGGGCCGGAGGGGAGGGGGCCATTCGCGGGTTTTGGTTTCGGAGCGCCGTAAAAGGACTTGTGAGGATGTAAAACAACGGCGGCATCAGGGCGTGCTCAGATGCACATGACACCACCACCATCCCCCGCCCCGGCGGGAACTTTTTCAGCTAGTCAACACTTCGGTAATTTACTGCCACCGCATCCTCATCTCTCGCGGCTCAAATTCCCTTTTCCTCCCCGGCCCGACCAAGACCCACCTCGTCCTCCGCCAGCTCCTTCTGCACGTGCAACCGCCGCAGCCCAGCGTGCCTGCGGGCACCGTGTCGTACGAGTGTACGAGAGTGTACAGCAACGTACGCGCACACACGCGTGTGTTGTTTGCTCTTCATCCGCTTTTGCGCAGAGAAACAGTCCTCCGCCGGGGTCGACACGACGACGCCTCGCAAGCCCCGAGGGCGGGGACCGCACCCCCCTTCCTCCTCCCTCCCTCCCTCCCTCCCTCCCTCCCTCCCAGACACCCCGAATTCCTCCCCCTCGCTCCCTACCTCCCTACCTCCGTACCTACCTGCCTACTCCCTACCTCCGTACCTGCCTCCCTACCTCCGCGTACCTGCCTCCCTCTCCACGCCCTGTCTCACTGCCCCCAAACGGCCCCCGCTACCGCCCACCGCCCACCGCGCCTCCCTCCTGCCCCCCGAGTAAACCCACTTGGCGAGCAGCGCCTTGAACTCGGATCGGACAAGTCGGGTATTGCCCTGAGGAGGGACGGGAGCAGGCAGGGGGTGAGGGGGAGGGGGGAGGGGCGCGGGCAGGTTGCTCTAGGGCGGCCCGGCGGAGGGGAGGGGGGCTTTGCTTTCAGGGGAGCTGAGGGAAGGAAGGATGCGGAATGGAATGCTGGAACGCTGGGAGCCGATCATGGCAGGGCAGGCGGCTTTGCCCCCCGAACAGCTAGCTGCGCGTGTTGTGGCCGATTCGCTGTCCCGCCCACACCTGTACGACACTCAGCGCGCCCAGCATGGCGTGCAGGGAGCCCAGCAGCAAGCTGTGGGGCTGCCGTCGGGCGGCGGTGACGCTGTCGCTGCTGCGGCGGCCGCCGCCGTCGCCGCCGTCCTCCGACTCGTCGGACGGCGGGCCGTCCAACACATTCGTCGCGCCGTCGCCGCCGTCACTGCCGTCGCCGCCGCCGTCGGCGGCGGCGACGTCGCGGGTCTCGGCGCTGCCGCCGGAGGCGGCGCCGCCGCTGACGTCGCTGCTCCGCTGCTGCGACGCCGCCGTCGTGGCCGCCGCCAGCAGCTCCTCCACCTCCGCTGGGACGAGCTTGGCGACGGCGACTGCCAGTTGGGCCATGTGCTGCAGTACGGTAGTGGTAATGGGTGTCGTACTGGCATCGGTCTCAACCATGGCGGCGAACGCGGCGGCGGTGGCAGCGGCCACGCCAGCTGAGGCCGTGGCCTCGGCTTCCCGCGCTTTCAGCTGGTTCAGCAGGTTGCCCGACCCTTGGGTTGCGCTGTCCAAGGAAGAAAAGGACGACGACGCGGTGAGTGGCTCCGCCGCCGCCGCAGCGGCCGCGGCCGCGGCAGCTGCCTCCGCCGCCGCCGCAGCGGCGGCGGCGGATTCCACTGAGGCACCCGCCGCGCCCGCGGCGCGAACCTCAGTGGCGCGCTGCTCCGCCGCCACCACGGCCCACAGTGCCGTACACGTCATCTCAATGATGTACGACAGCGGATGTGGCGGGAAACGCACACGGTACGGCGCCTCCGCAGGGTCGGGCGGCAGCGGCGAAGAGGCGGTGGGCTCCACGGCGCGTTGCGTGGAACCCAACGCCGACAGAACCCCTGCCGACGCCGGCGCCGACGCCAACGCCGCCGACGCCGACGCTTGCGGGCCGCCAAGTACGGCACCTCCCCCCGCGGCCGCGTTGCGACTGCCGACTCGGGACATCGGCGGTTTAGCGCCGTCGGCTCCGTCCCCGCCGCCGGAGGTGGCAGCGCCATCAGCGGCGGCGCCGTCGGCGCCCTCGCCGGCTTCCGCTGTTGTCGCTGCCGCGGCGGCGGCGGCGGCGGCCTCCGCCGCCGCCGCCGCCGCCGCCTTGGCTGCAGGCGAAATATACACGCCCTGAGGCTCCATGCCGCCAACCTCCCGTGTGCCATCCGCGTACCTAGCCAGCAGCGCCTCCAGCACCGCCGGCAGTACGGCAATCAGCGACGCCGCCACCTTGCCGGCGTTCTCCAGCACGGGATCCTTCTTCGCCTGCGGCGGCGCCGGCCCCGTCGCCGCCATCACGCTCCGCAGCCGGCCGCCGCCTACCGGCGACGGCGACGCCGTCGACGGCGACGGCGGCGGCGCCCCCGCCGCCGCCTCCGGCGGCATCGCCGTCGCCAGCATGTCCAGCCCCGTCGTGTGGTCGGCGCCGACGTCACGCGCGTACGACGCCAGCGCGCTGACGGCGGCGCACACGACGCTGTCATTGGGGGAGCGCAGCAGGTCCACCAGCGAGGCGACGCCGCCGGCGGCGGCGAAGGCTCGCCGTACACCGCGCTCTCGGCCCAGCATCGTATACATTGCCTCCGCCGCGACTATCTGGTGCACCCGCGCGTCATCTTCCGGCGCCACCATCTCCATCACAGGGTACGGATCCGGCGGCGCCGGCTCCGGCTGCCATTCGGGTTCCGGCTCGGGCTCCGGTTTCGGAGCCACCGCCGCTGCCGCCGCCGCCTCCGATTCTGTTTGTTCGGCCTGAGACGGTTCGTTGGATGGGCCGCCGCTGCCGCCGCCGCCACCGCCGCCGTCGGCGGTTCCTTTGACGGACGGCGGCTTCGCCGCCGGCGACGCCGCCCGCGTCGTACCGAACAGCGCCGCCAGCTCCGAGTCCTCGGCCGCCAGCGCCGCCGCCTCCGCCGCCAGCTCCGCCTCCAGCGCCGCCGCCGCCGCCGCCTCCGCCGCCTCGCGCTCAGCACGCTCGCGCGCCTCGCGCGCCGCCCGCTCGCGCCGCTCCTTGGCCTCGACGCGCCGCTGACGGAAGCGCTCCGCCGCCGCCGCGTCGGCGGCGTTGCGCCGCTCCTGGCGGCGCCGCCAGGCGTCGGCGTCGAGCTCGTGCTGCGCCTCATTAAGCGCGACGAAATCCGTCGCGGCGGCGTCGAGCAGGAACTCGAGCCGCGGCGCGACGGCGAGGCAGGCGGACCGCGCGCGCGCGTCAACCGCCAGTACGGCAAGCGCGCACAGGCAGTTGTACGAGAGTCGGTTGGCGGACTCCAGGGAGACCTCCCCCGCGGGTGTCGCGTAGCACTCCTCCAGGCGGATGGGCTTGTGGCACTGCAGCAGGGACCTGCCGTACGTACGGCATAAAACACACACACGCACACACACATGGCCACGCTGCATCATACTTCATACATAGAATCCGCCCTGCGTTCCCGATGTGTCTGTCTCCATGGTCTGAAATCGGCCGCTTGGGCCTTCCTTGGACATATCCCCTATCACCCCTCTGCGCGCGGTGTGGCTGTCCATGCCGTCTGATTCGGCGCATGCAGACGGGCGTGTTGCCGTACCAACAAGTGCCCGTACAGCACACAGCTGCGCGCCTCTACCGTACCTTGCAGCCGCGTCCGCCGCCGCGTCCGCCGCCGCCGTCGCGGCCTCCAGCGCCGGCCCCTCCGCGCTCTTCTCCACCTCCGCCGCCTCCACCGCCGCCGCCGCCGCCGCCGCCGCGTCTAGCGCCGCCTGCGCCTCCGCCGTCTGGCTCGCCTGCGCCGCCGTCGCCGCCGCCGCCGCCGCCTCGCCGCGCGCCAGCGCCGCCTTGCGCCACGCCACCGCCCGCCCCAGCGCCTTGACCAGCTCCGGAACCACACCCGCGCCCACCAGCACGCCGCGCGGCCCGCCGTACGACGCCAGCGCCCACGCCGCCGCGGCGGAGGCTTCCAGGATGTCCGCCAGCACGGCCGGCTTGCTTGGCGGCGCATGCTGCTCCCACCTGACGGGTCGTACACCCCACACGCAGACCGAAACCGACACAGCCACCACACCGTCGGGACAGGACGGTCCCCCACACTGGATCTAGGGTTTTCGTACAGCACCAGGCGTGGTTATCGTGCCGTACCGAACACCCCACGGGGTGGTAATTTCCTGGCGTCCTAAAGCGCATGGGTTGCGTTTGCGCGGGTGGGAAGGGGAGAGGTTGTTTCCCCGGGAGATGTTGGTGGGTGACACAGATAAAGGCCCCAACCGCCGCAACCCCCCCCCCCACGGAACAATTCTGCAGTTTCCTCCCTCCCTCCCCCGAGCCAACCCGCCCACCCGCCCACCCGCCAACCCTCCCGACCCCCACCGCATCGCCGCCAGCAGGCCCTTCTCCAGCAGATCCAACGGCAGACGGTTGCCGTACCAACGGTCCGTGGCCAGCTCCCGCAGCCCCGCCAGCCCCTCCGCCACCAACTTGGCGGCAGCGGCCGGCGGCGCGTGCTGCGACGGCGCCACCCGCAGCTTCGCCAGCAGCCGGCTGCAGGCGGCGGCCAGCAGCGGCGGGCCGGGGCGCGGGTGGGAGGCCCACCAAGCCACCAGATCCTGAGGCGAGGCCCGGGGTGCGAAGAGGTGAGAGCGGAGGTCGGCGAAGCCCGGCGAGGGGGGACCACGCGGGGAAGTGTCCCGGGGATGACGACGGGACACGAAACACACGACACGCCGACACGCCCCACGCCCCCTCACCTCCCTGTCGGTATTTTCGCACCCCACCCGTCGCCCTCCTTCTCCCTCCCTCCCTCTCCCCCACTCTGAATCCCACTGTGGATCCACTCTCAATCCCACTTTTCCAACGTTGCCATCCCACTCCCACCCCACCCCACCCCACCCCCCAAGTACCACAGGCTGGCCCCCCACAGGGCCCCGCGACCGCGTCCCTGGTCCCCCCCGTGTCTCTCCGCCCCGCACATCCCACGTTGGCTGTCTCATCCCGGCCCCACCCCGGCCCACCTTGTCCGAGGTGATGGGCTGCTTGGCCATCTGTCCCAACATCACGGTGTACACATCCGCACCGCCTGGCGGAGGGCGGGGCAGCGCGGAGGGGGGGGAGGTAGGGGGAAAGGGCAGGGGTGCCGGGTGGCAGGCGGGGGAAGGCGGGGTGGGCGGGTTTGTCGTTAAACACACGGCTCAGTGTTTCCTTCTATATCGTGGGTGCCCGAGGAGGGTCGGGCCCGACCAGTGGGAGTTGGCAGCGGGACCTGTAGGCGAGGGCCGCTCGCGACGGGAAAGGGTGTACGACAGGGAAGCTTACGTGGTGATGTGCTGTCTTGTGCAAACCATAGCCCCATCATGGAGCGCCCGACTGCGTACCCGGACCCAGCAAGGCCTGACGTGTGCGACGTCGCTCTGACTCAGCTGGGCGGGCAGGCCTGCCGGATGGTGCAACCTTAGCTAGTACGATTAGGTTGGGACGCGGGACCAGGCTAGTTTTACCGCACCGGGCAGGGGCACGCCTCCGAATTGCTGAGGAACGCGCCCTGGGTGCTGCAAGGACTTGAGGAGGTTGAACAGCGGACTGCGAGGCGCAGACCGCCCGGGATGGGCTTCCGCCCAAACCCTTGAGGGGGCACAGCTGTCACCGATCCTCAGGGATCGGGCGCGCGCCCTTGGTTGAGAGCGAGGGGACAGAGGCCCCTTACGCCCCTCTACCCCGAATCCGGGGAAGAGTGCTTCGGCGGTCTCCCGTATGGGGCGGGTTAGCGCCCCCAGCCAGCGTCGGCCCGGCAGATATGTAACGATATATACACACACACACACACAGCCGCCGGTCCGGGCGATTTAGCTTCTCGCTACTCAACACACAGCGGTCCGAGCTTGGCACCCACCCCGCAGCTCCGAATCCTCAACGCTGGTGACCGGACAGGCGTCGTCCGCGGGGTGGGTCCGCAGCTCCGCGGCCTTGCTCTGCCACTCCTGGGAGGGGGGGAGGGGAGAGGGAGGAGAGGGGGCGGGCGGCGGGGGGCCGGGGCGGGGGCGGGGGCTCGGGATGGAGGGGCGGGGGCGGGGCGGGGGCCGCGGCAGTGTGTATGTGCCGTGGTGTGCATGCCGTGAACGCGGTGGGGACTCCGGCTCCAGGGGGCGGTCAGGGCGAGTGCCGCCAGGTGGCCCGTGTGTACGGGTGTGTAGGACGTCCCGTCACTGCTGCCCACGTCTCACATACGGTACCCCTGCTGTGACTACACACCGTACGACACACACCCATACACACGAAACACACACGGGTTTATCAGTAACCACACGCGGGCGGGTGTCCCGCATAACGCTAACACGCCCGATTTGGGTCGGACGGGCTTCCTCCCTTGACAGGCGCTGATCCGCCCCACGGCCGCGCCTCCGCACCCCCACCTGCAGGATGTCGATGTGTCCCGCGCCATTGGGCTGCAAGTGGGGCGTGCGGGTCTCCTTGACCAGCCGCCACCGCTCGCTCTCGCCGCCTGCAGGCGGGAGGGCGGGCCGGCGGGGGGAGGGGAGGGGCGAGGGCGGTGGGGTGTGTGGTGCGGTGTATGTTGTGTGCTGCGTGTCACATGCAGTGTGTGCGGGGGTGGGGGGAGGCAAGGCCAGGGCTGACCCACCCTACTTGAAAGTGCCCCCGACCCCCCAACACCCCCGACCCCACCCCACCCCCCGACCCCACCCCACCCAACCTCACCCACCCCCACCCACCCCACCGACCCCCGCCGACCCCCCTGACCCACCCAGTATGGTGTCCGACACCAGGTCCTGCAGCACCTTGAACTCGCAGCCCGCCGGGACATCCAGATCGCATGTCTGGGCGAGAATGGGGAAGGGAAAGATAGAGGGAGGGGAGGCGAGGGAGGCGAGGGAGAGGAGGGAGGGGAGGGAGGGTTGGGGTGGCAGGGAGGGGACAAAGTAAGCAGCGAGGTAACATCGAGGGGAGCTGCTGGACAGGGCTGACAGTGACAGTGACCAGTAACCCGTTTTTCCTGCCTGGAGTGCGGTGTCATGCAGTCCAACAAGGAGGAGGGGGAGGAGGAGGAAGGGGCGGGAGCACGACGGCCCCCCAATCCCCGCGCCCCCAATCCCCGCCCCACCCCTGGACGTCATTGGGCAAGCGCCGCGTGGTTCCCCGGGTGGCGCGAGGGAGACGCCTTTACGGCTGAAGTCTGTGACATGGATCGTGAATGTTGGTCTCACGTGAAGCCGGGTGACGAAACCGGGTGGCAGTGCGGCCCCGCCCACCTGTCCTGTCACAGAGTCTTGAACGCCCGAATCCCGTCAGACCCACATACCTTTGGCGGCTCATATTCCTCCTTAACGAAAAGCTTAAGTCGCACTCGCCGTCCGCCTGCTTGCGCCACTGCTTGCAGGTCCATTTCCGACGATGCAAACCGTCTTGATTGCTGCCTCAAGACGTGATCATTGTCAACTGTGGTTCAAAATGTTAGGTGTGAGGATATTTTAAATTAAATTTGTCGTCCGCATCTGCAAGCCGCGCCCTCTTGGCCCAGAATTCGGATGAGTTCTTAGAGTTGACAGACTGTATTCACCAGTTATTGGATGTAACAACATGTATATAGAACTTGCGACAAAGCAGTGGTTCAGTTAATGTCGGAGGGGACTTGGAAGCAGGAACAGTCCCACAAAGAGTCGGTTAACCTGACCAACCTGACCAAATCTTCCTGAACACCAGGTAAACACAAATTTCTCGATCCCAATGCTCACCGCGGGGCTCGACCGTACGGCGCCGTTACTTGCGCCGGGATCATCACGGTTGCGCCATACTAAACATCGCAACAATTCATGAAGCTTGAGATTTTTTTTACATCCTACTTGACGCTGCAATTGTTGCCCAACTCGCCCAACAATGAAGGGCGATTTGTTGGAGACGTTGCACGGTGTTGTCGCTGCACATAAAATACATCACAATTATGGATAAATTGCAGGTATTTCCACATACAAGGTCGTTTCCACATACAGGGTCGTCTCCCGTGCCTCATATGCTTTGCTGCTTTGTGCCGTGCTGTGCTTACGGGCAAAGCACTCTGTGCACCCAAGGCTCCGCCAGACATCAGGTTTGTCCTGTGAGCAGCCTGGCAACCATTTTTACGAACAGGAATGGCTATGGTTGCATGTTGCCTTCCGAAACTATCACCGACAGGCCAGTGGCTGCTACCTCCGCAGATGACAAGTTTGCCCGTGTTGCAATGTTTACACGATCAATCATGTCCATGGAAGCTGGGTTGCGCATTGTTGAGGCACGTCCGTAGTGAAACGGAAGCAAGGAGACGCCTTGAGACGCACAGGATGCACGGAGCGAGCACAGCAACATATCGACTGACGTGCTGTTCACGTAACCCGTGTCCATACATCAACCCTCCATGTCAAGTGCGGGAACGCATTGAAGTATCCACGTTGAGGCATGATGCGATGCAGGAGGATGCAGGACGATGACGGGAAGGAAAACGGAGGATAACACGGGTGTAGGGAAGGCAACAAGACCAGGATTGTATGCACAAGCACCTCAGGACACTTAGAGGTTTGTAATAATTTCGCAATTAGGAATGGACACTGTCTCCAACTTGGTCCCATCACCACAAGAGCCCACTGCACTCTTCACTAGCTACTGTGTAAGTCTGCCGGCGACATCAGGTCACATTTATATTCAGCAACATCAGTAAATATATTTTACATTTACAACACGAGACAATGATAGGAGGAAGGCTACGCTGTGCGCCGCTCTGGCGCCCTGGCTGCGACCGACGCCGTAAAGCGCAAACACTCCGCTGGCTTGGCTTGCTATCTGCAGTATAAGCGGATTTCGTCAAGGCGATAATCACAATAACGGTAGCCTGAACACATTGGCGTAAAGAGGAGCGTCTGTCGTACAGTGCCGTTGGTTAGGGTCGCTCGGCGCTGCCGCCGAATTCCATTATTTGCCAATTTATTCATCTTTGAAGGGAATCTACCAGACATACGGACGATTATAGTTATGGCGCCGTTGCAAGTGCTCACTTTTAACACTTGGGGGCTTTGGCTCGTGTCCAAGAAGCGATTCAACCGCATTTTGCACCTCGCCGAGTTCCTCGCAAATGACGCGGAGCAGAAGCACAAATTGGTAAGTTAGGGCGTTGACTAAGCCTTCGCGCGAGCAAGCGATAATCGGTCAATACGCCCGACAAACAAAAGAAAGTGTAGCGCAGAGTATAATAATTGTGAATTTCATCTGCCTAGCCCGGTTTCTCCTGCATGTGGTCGTCTGAAAGCACACCACGGACCTGTCCGGGAATGGTACCAGCTCCGACCGGCTTGGTACAGCAACCGAGCTACAGATCGACCGCGTAGCGACCGGAGCTGCGAAATCGACATTGCCCAGTCCACTCTCTTCACGCAGCAGAACCCTCCGTCCCTCACCCGCCATCTTCCCTGCGGCGTTGTTCCGACCACCCACCGCCGGTTTCTCCGAATCCTGAACCTGCTCCCGCTGTCAACCCCTGCCCCTGCTGCCCCCCGCTTGTACCCCTCGTTGCTGCTGTCAACCCCTGCCCCTTGTGCCCCACCCCACCCCCCCTTGCCGCCGCCGGGCCGGGGTGCTTTCCGCCCGCAGGACGTGGTTTTGCTCCAGGAGGTGTGGGTGGACACGGACGTGCGCATCCTGGCCACGGCGGCGGAGCGGTCGGGGCTCACGCACGCCATGCACTTCCGGTCGGGGGTGTTTGGCAGCGGCCTGCTGACCCTGTCCAGGTGGGGGTGTTGGGCAGCGGCCCTAGGGTGGCGGTCACCGCCTTGCAGGGAGGGAGAGAGAGGGAGGGAGGGAGGGAGGGAGGGAGGGAGGGCGGGAGGGGGGGAGGGAGGGGGGGAGGGAGGGAGGGCGGAGGGAGGGAGGGGGGATGATACACAGGTCCCGGTACGGTGTCCGCAGCTGTACGGCACGGTGCTCCAATCCCTGGGGACGACGAACGAGTGCCGACGGCTGCAGACCGCGACCCCACCTCCCCCTGGTGGTCTGAGGGCTAGCCTGCCGTCGTGCCACGGCCCAGCCTGCACGCCTCAACCCAGCCCAATGTCGCCCAGTCGAATGTCGCTGCAACCCAAATCCCGTCCCGTCCCCCCCGCCCCGCGCCCCCGCAGGTTCCCCATCACGGAGGCGGCCTTCCACCAGTACGCATGCGCGGGTAGGCGGGGGGAAGAGGTCGGGGGCCAGGGGCGGGGCAGGGGGAGGAGTCGACATTGGGGGCCAGGGGCGGGGCAGGGGGAGGAGTCGACATGGGGGGTCAGGGGCGGGGTGGGGGAGGAGTCGACATTGGAGGCCAGGGGCGGGGCAGGGGGAGGAGTCGACATTGGGGGCCAGGGGCGGGGCAGGGGGAGGAGTCGATGTGGGGGGCCAGGGGCGGGGTGGGGGGAGGAGTCGACATTGGAGGCCAGGGGCGGGGCAGGGGAGGAGTCGACATGGGGGGTCAGGGGCGGGGTGGGGGGAGGAGTCGACATTGGAGGCCAGGGGCGGGGCAGGGGGAGGAGTCGACATTGGGGGCCAGGGGCGGGGCAGGGGGAGGAGTCGATGTGGGGGGCCAGGGGCGGGGTGGGGGGAGGAGTCGACATTGGAGGCCAGGGGCGGGGCAGGGGGAGGAGTCGACATGGGGGGTCAGGGGCGGGGCGGGGCGAGGAGTCGACATTGGAGGCCAGGGGCGGGGGGGGGAGGAGTCGACATTGAAGGCCAGGGGCGGGGCAGGGGGAGGAGTCGATATGGGGGGCCAGGGGCGATGCAGGGGGAGGAGTCGACATTGGAGGCCAGGGGCGGGGCAGGGGGCCGCGCGGTTGGTTCTGTCTAGGGGGGTGGCAAGGGATCGTCAGCGAGGCGGAGGGCGGAGAGGGGGCCCCTCCCTGAATGAATGTGCCGGACGGTGGGGCTGGGCGTCTCCAGGGTCTGAGGGCCAAGGGCACCGGGGCGGGGCGGGGAGGGGGCGGGGGCGGAAGAGGGTTGTGGGACATAGTGTGAATTGGGTCACGGTCATCCGTACCCCGCCCCCTACCGCAACCTCCAACCGCAAACCCCAACCGCAAACTCTCTGGGCTGGTTTTGCTGTGACCCCCAACCCCAACCCCAACCGCAGGCGACCCAGCCTCCATCCATTGCGGCGACTACCTGGCCGCCAAGGGGGTGGGCTGGACCCGCCTCGCCACCCCCGCGGGCCCCCTGGACGTCTTCAACACCCACCTGCACGCCAACTACTCGCACAAGTACGCGGCCGCCACCGCAGCCGCCACCGCAGCGGCCGCCGCCCAGGGCGGTGACATCCCGCCGGCGGCGGTGGACGAGTTTGCGGCGTTCCGCATGGCGCAGGTGCGCGTGTGTGTGCGCGCTGCTGTGTGCCCAGGCAAGAGACCCGCCCGACCCAGAGCAAGTACCTGTGCGTGGGTGCGTCTGCGGGGCTGCTCTCCGCCTCGTCCATTACCCATTGGCCCAAACATTGCTGCCGCGGGCGGACGAGGTAGCAGCGGGCCGGCGTGGCCCGCACCCGCCTCCTGCTGCCTCCTGTTTCTCCCCCTCCCCCTCCCCCCCGGGATTTGCTCTGGCAGCAGCGCAGTATATATGTGTCTACCAAGTTCCTATCCCCCCCCCCCCGCCGACTCCCTGGACGCCCGGGTCCCGCAGGTCCTGGACCTGGCCCGTTTCGTACGGCACGTCAGCTCCGGAGCCGGGCCGGGCAGCCTGGGAGTGGTGCTGGGCGGGGACCTGAACTGCGAGGCGCACACCCTGGAGGCGGCGGTGCTGCGGGTAAGGGAGGTTGCCGTACCAGGTGGATGCCGTACCGGGAGATGCCGTACCGGGGGAAGGGCGTGGTATGGGGTGGCCACGGGCACAGAGGCGGCGGCGGAGGCGGGGGGTCGTGTCCGCCGCAGGGGGGAAGTGCCGTGCACTGAAATGACGACCGCCCGCCCTCCCCTCCGCCCTCCTTCTTGCCGCCTCCCCTCTATCCTCCTCCTCCTCCTCCCCGTCCGTGCAGTCCCTGCTGCCGCATCTCCGCGACGCGTGGACAGAGACCCACGGGTCGGCGGATTCGGGCCACACCTGCAACGCGCACACCAGCACCTTCAAGCCCAGCCGGCAGCGGCCCTCCCGGATCGACTTTGTGTTGACCAACCTGGGGGTGGCGGCGTGTGAGCTAGCGCTCCAGGTGGGGCTGCGGGCTGACGGGTGTGGCGTTGCGGCTGGCTTCGTTGAGCGTGATCCTCACATCCGTTGTTGCACTGGTCGCCGGCCCTACACACACACACACACACACACATCAACTGCATCGTACATACCGTACACAAACACACACACGGGGTTCTCTTGTCTAGAAACACACCCCTCCTGTCCCTGTTCCCCGCGCTGCACAGAAAACGCCCCAGGGCCACTCGTACTCGGACCACATTGCCGTACAAGCACGCCTGGAGCTCCCCTCCGCCACCGCGGCGGCAGTGGCGGCGGCGGCGGCGGGACCAGGTGGCGGCGCGGCGGCGGCGGCGGCCTCGGCGCCCCCAGGTGGCGGCGCAGCGGCGGCGGCGGCCGGGGGCCGGCAACGCGCGCTCCTGGCGGCGGCCGGGGGCGTGTTGGAGGAGGGCGTCTCGCGGGCGTCGCAGACGTCCGCGGGGCACACGCTGTTCGCGATGATTATGGCCGTACAGGTACGGCATGCATGGGGATGTACGGAGCTACGGACGGGGGGAGGGTGAGGACCGTACAACGTACGGGGTTGTGGTTTTCGTGTCGTTGGTTGCTGTATTATTTGGTTTTTTATTGGTGTGTGCGCGCACGTCTGAGAGGGGCGGAGGGCCGCGACCTCCTACCGCCCAACCCATTCGTTGCACCTCCCCTCCTTTCCCCTCCCGAACGCCCCCTTCCTCCCTCACACGCGCAAAATCACACACACACACACACCCTCTTTTCTTTTACACCCTCTCCAGGCGTTGCTTCTGTGCGCCTTCGAGCCCGTCACCGCGCTCTTCGGCCTGCCGCTCAACCCCGTCACACGCCAGCTACTGCCGGCGGCGGTGCTGCTGCTGGCGGCCGGCGCGGGGCTGTTCCTGCTGACCGGTCTGGTGGCGGACGGGGGCCAGGTGCGGGCGTTACAGCAGGCGCTGCAGCAGGTGCAGGTGGCGGTCAGCGGGGCGGGCAGCGGCGGCGGCGGCGCGGGCGGAGGCGACAGTGACGCGGCGGGGGCGGGGGCGCGGGGGGCAGGGCCACGGAAAGGTCGCTGAGCAGCGCGGGTGGACAACGGCGGGCGGCGGCGGGCAGCGGTCGACGGGCGGAGGCGGTGCTGTATGCGCGAGCTACACCTGGGCGGTTGCTGAGGCGACTGTGAAGGTGGAGATGTATGCCGGCGGCTGTGTTGTGCCCTCGATGGGGCGGGGCGGCAGGCGGCGATGTGAGTTTGGTTAAGCAGGGTAGTGGTGATGGCGGTGATACGGTAAGAGGGTGATCGGGTACGGTAGCGCAGGACGTCCTGGATGGGTGAGGCCGCGAGCCCAGCGTGCGGAGACGGCAAGTGTACGGCGTTGTACGACGGTGCGAGCGATGACGGTGTACGACGGCGACGCGGTGATTCGGGTTTCCACTTTGACCGACACCACAATGTGGTTGTTTTGTTTTGTACATTTCCATAACTGCCGTTTGGATGTCACCAATACGGCTTGTACGGCTACTGCATGAACATGACTAAACATGACGTGTACAGGATGGGTGCCGCGGGAAGAGGCCGAACCCCACCGCCTGACTACACTACACAGTTTTCTTACTGTCGTGTTACTGTCGTACTACTGTCGTATTACTGCGAATACGTTACCGTAACGGACACGGCTGTACGGAGCAGTGAAGCCGGTGCGCGCGCGCAGCGGACCCCCGGTCCCCTCTGCCTCTGCCTCCCCCGGTCCTCGTCCTCCTCTGGGTGAACGAATGGATACCCTACCCTAGTGAGGAAGGCTACCCCTGGGCCCTGGCTACTGGGGATGTCGAAACGCGTCGTGTGCGGCCGTATGGCCATCTGACGGCTCGTGACGTCATCAACCGTCGTCGGCTGCTGCGCGAGGTTGCACGGCGCGTCCCGGCTCGCCTGCGGGAGGTGCAGCTCGACAATGCGGCGCGCTTGGGCCCAGGACCTGGACCGGAGGAGAACGGGAGATCACATCATGTTTGACCGTTGATCCCTTTGGCGTCCGCTGTAACGTTCATTCATTCATGTTTGACTGAAATCTTCATCCGCGGCATGCGTTCTCAGCAGGCGTACGACGACATGCATGCGGGAAATGCAGGAATTAAGGAGGACAGGGTCCTTCAACGGCAGGAAGGAGGCGTGATGTCAACAGCATTCGTGTTGTGAACCTGTCGCTTCTCTCATCCGCGTCCGGGGCCACATGGAAATAGTAATTAACACACGCGATTTCGGTGCGGAAAACAATGGACATGCGTACTTGTCCAGGCGCTTCCGGAACTTCCATGTGAAGTGAAACTCCAGTTGGCACGGCAGCGTCGACACCCGCCCTGGCCACGCCCTGCTTTCAGAACTCCTCTGTGAATGCAGGGGGGTTGCTGATGAGTGATTAATTGGGCAAAGGGGCGACGGTATGAGTGGCAAAGGCAGACGGAATCCCGAATTCGCGATCCGAAACCATTTGCAAACCATCAAGTCTCCAAAGCTCCAGGTTTTAGTGGTTAACTTCGCTGTTATCTATAAAATATTTTGTTATGCAAACGTATAATTATAAAAAATTTACTGTGATCCGAGCACACGCTCGTGCCGTTCGTTTTTCCTGACAAAGCTTTCAAACAGCTAGTGGTTTACCTGGTTGGAAATCTGATCAACGTTATCATCATTGCGTATCGGCGTGTCAAGATAGTTAAAAAAATCGTGATCAGTCCAACGGTGACTTGGCCAACACGCTTCATGGAGGCTGTCGATCGCTATGTAGATATGGAAGGTAACTGTCGTTTTATATTGGATGCCTTCGGCGAAGTTTTACCTGTTGTTCATGGTGCGGGCCCTTGTCTTAGTCGTTGGTCGTTTGCATGCGTCCCCAAATATCATCGAGAGCTGCAGCTCCATGCCAAGCTCTTTCATATGCATCTACAACATATATAACGCACCTGGTGCCCGGGTTTTCAGTCTGCACTCATTGATTGGACAACACCGGCACATGATTTCCGGATGTGTCCTGCCGCAACGTCTGCGAACCCCGCTATGATCCTATTCACAGGACCGGGCCCTCATCGCTGTCGCAACTGAGACCCTCGCCATCCATGCCGGTGCCGGAGCCAGCAGGGGAGCTGCTGACAAACGCCGGAAGGGCGGCGTCGGGACCCGCCGCGAACCCCCCGACGGATGGCGCAGCTGGGTCAGCTGCCCGCGTGGTTGGAGGGCCGGTGGTGGCCGTCCGCGGAGCCGCCTCCGCCGCCACCGCCACCTCCTCCGCCCCCACCGCCGCCACAGATGGCGTCGCCACCAACGCCGCCAACGCCACCCCGCATTGCACCGCCCCACGCAGCGGCGGGCAGCGCCGTCGCTGCGCCCCCGGCCTGTCAGCCGGCCGTCGTTTGCTGCGGCGACATGCCGCCCCCCGCATATGCTGCTGCTGCTGCTGCTACTGGTGATGGTTATGGCGGCCTCCCTCAGCACAACCACCACAACCACCGCAACCACCACAACCCTAACAACCACAGTCCGCTGCGTGAACAGCAGTACCCGGATGCCCAGGCGCACCGTACAGTCGTACAGCGACAGCCGCAGCTGGGCCCTCAGCGTCAGCAGCAGCACCCTCCCGCCGCCGCGGCACCGGACCCGGATCCGACAGCGCGCCAGCCGCACGCAGGCACCCCTGGAGCTCAGTTTGAATCCTTTGTGGGTGGCGACACGACCGACGCGATGATCCCTCTCGACCTGCGGGCATTGGGCTACGTGATTCCCCCGATGATCCCCCATGACCTGCTGCCGTTGCGGCACCAGTTGCGGCCGCCGTCAGCCGGCCAGGGCCCCCCGCGGCAGCTGTCGCCCGTCACCGGGAACGGGGAATGGGAATGGGAGCGGGAGCGGGACAGGGACAGGGACAGGGACAGGGGGAGGGTTGTCTCCCCAGGGTGGCAGGTGCACGGATCGATCCCGGTCGGGCGCGGGGAGCTGCTGCTGCCGCCGGCGGAAGCTCAATTGCAGCAGCAGGAGCGGCAGCAAAAGGAGCGGCAGCAACAGGAGCGGCAGCAAAAGGAGCGGCAGCAAAAGGAGCGGCAGCAAAAGGAGCGGCAGCAAAAGGAGCGGCAGCAACGGGAGCGGCAGCCGCGACAGCCGCGACAGCTGCGACGCGCAGATGACGGTGACCCTGTGGGCGCCTCGCCGGCGGCCCCGGCCCCGGCCCCGGCCTCGCAATCACCCTCACCCGCGCAGCAGGCCCCCACACCACCTCCCTCCATTCGACAGCCGCCTGGATCTCAGCTGCTTCCGGATCCTGACCCTGGCCCTGGCCGGGATCAGTATCACCGGGGGGGACAGTGGCGGTGGCAGCAGCAGCAGCAGGAGGACCAACAGCAACAGCAACAGCAACAGCAACAGCAACAGCAACAGCAACAGCAACAGCAACAGCAACAGCAACAGCAACAGCAACAGCAACAGCAACAGCAACAGCAACAGCAACAGCAACAGCAACAGCAACAGCAACAGCAACAGCAACAGCAACAGCAACAGCAACAGCAACAGCAACAGCAACAGCAGCAGCAGCAGCAGCAGCAGCAGCGGCAGCAGCAGCAGCAGCAGCAGCGGCAGCAGCAGCAGGAGGAGGAGGAGCAAAACCAACAACGTCACTTTCATAGCTACTACAGCCACCACCACCACCACCACCATAGACGGCATCGCCCAAGTGACATGTCTTCCCCCGCGGGGCCATCTGCAGCGCCACCACCCTCACCACCCTCACCACCCTCACCACCCTCACCCTCACCCTCACCACTACCACCACCGTCGCCGCTGCCACACCCATCCGAAAGCCACCGTCTCGTCGGTCAGGTGCGGGTTGTGCACCACCACCACCACCCACACCCACACCGCTTCCCGAACGCACCTGAGGATATGGAGCCACTCCCTGGCGCAGCCGCAACAACAGCCGCAACAACAGCAGCAACAGCCGCAGCAACAACAGCAGCGACAACAGCAGCGACAACAGCAGCGACAACAGCAGCGACAACAGCAGCGACAACAGCAGCAACAGCAGCAGCAGCAGCAACAGGGTCATCGGCGGCGGCGGAGATGAGTTACGGGCCGCCGATGACGCCGCCGCTGGCACCGACGACTGCGTCGCCGCGGGCTGGCGGCGGCGACACCGCTTCGCACCGGACACGTGCCGTCGCCGCCGTCACCGCCGCCGCCGCTGCTGCCGCCGCGGCACCGGGTGCCGCCGCCGCCGCTCCTTTCCTCCGGACGGGCATCGCCGCGCCGCCGTCGGGCCCGCGGTCCGGGGTAATCTTAGACTCCAGGGAGGGCGACAACCGCTGGCTGACAACAGCGCTACAGCAGCACCCGCGCCAGAACCAGAACCAGCAACAGCAACAGCAACAGCAACAGCACCCGCGGCGCCAGCAACAGCACCAGCTGCCAGATCCGGGGGCGACCCGTCAGGTAAGGAATGAGGAGGAGGCGGAGGCGGAGAAGGAGCTGCCGTACCAAGTGCGCGTGGCCGCGGTGGAGACGGTGGCCGCCATGCGGGAGAGCTGGCTGCTCCGCCGGCTGGAGATCAGCGAAACGGCGGCGGCGATCCGAAGTGCCCGGCACCAGAAGCAGCTGGCGGTGGCGGAGGCGGCGGCCGCTGTACGGCAAGCGGAGCTCGCGGCCCGGGTGGTCTCCCTGGAGCGTCAAGCCGCCGCTACGGAGGCGGAGCATCGCCGACAGCTGGGGGTGGTGCGGGAGATGGCGGGCGCTGCCGTCTCGGACTTGGAACGGCTGAAGCAGGCGGCGCTGGACGGGGTGGCGGCGCCGCCGCCGCCCGGTGTGGTATCTTCTCCCGACGGTGCAACCGCCGCCGCCGCCGCCGCGGCGGCGGCGGCGGCGACCGACGGGCTGCTGCAAGCCGCGGCGGCGACTGCGGAGCGCGAACGACAGCGGCAGCAGCGGGCAGATGCGGTTGCGAGGACGGCGGCGGCGGAGGCGCGGCGGCGGGATGCGCGACAGCGGGAGGTGGATCGGCTGGCGGCGGCGACTGGGGAGCTGCAATCGGAGCGCGAGCGGCGGCGACGGGCGGAAGTGGACCAACGCGCGGCGGCGGTGCATGATAGGGAGGAGGGCCGGCGGCGGGCTGTGGCGCATCAGGCGGCGGCGCTGGCGGATGCGGAGCACCGCCGTCAGCAGGACGTGGGGTGGCTGGCCGCTGATGCCGTACAGCTGGACATGTCGCGCCAATCCGCCGTCACCAGCCATGCGGCGGTGGTCGGGGAGCTGCAGCAGCAGCAGCGGCAGCAGCACCAGGCGGCAGTAGCAGCCCAGGCGAGCGCGCTCGGTGATGCGGAGCATCGCCGGGCGGCCTCGGTGGTGGCGCTGGCGACCCAGCAGGCGGCAGCCCGGGAGGCCGAGGCCGAGGCGCGGCGCCGACGGCAGCAGGCCGACGCCGACGCCGCGGCGTGGTCCGCCCGCGAGCGCGCCGACGCCATCGCGGCGGAGGCGGAGCGGCTGTCGTACCAGCGGCACATCGACCAACACGCGGCGGCGCAGCAGGTCTGGGAGGAGCTGGGGGAGCTGTCGTACAGGCGCCGGGTGGAGCAGCTGCAGCAGGCCGTCAGCGTGCGGCAGCAGGCCGCGGAGCGGTCGGCGTGGCGGTGGTCGGTTTCGGAGCAGGCGGTCGCGCTGGCGCAGCTGCGGCACCAGCACCAGCTGTCGGTGCTGCAGCAGGCGGCCGCGCTGGCGCGGCTCCGCTGTGAGCAGCAGGTGGGGACGGAACGCCTGATGGAGCAGCTGCGGGAGGAGCAGCGGCTACAGGACCTGAGGGGCCGGCAATCTTCCTCCTCATATCTCGAGGAGCAGCGGCAGCAGCAGCAGCAGAAGCAAGAGCAGGAGCAGCAGCAGCAGCAGCAAGAGCAGCAGCAGCAGCAAGAGCAAGAGCAAGAGCTAGAGCTAGGGCGACAGCAGCAGCCAGAGTGCCATCAGCAAGAGCAAGAGCAAACGCGGCAGCAACAGCAGCAGGCAGAACGGCAGCGATCGCACCAACAACAGCAGCAGCAGCAGGCAGAGGGGCAGCAGCTAGAGCAGCAACAGGAGCAGCAGCAACAGCAACAGTCAGAGAGGCAGCAGCAGCAAGAGCACCCACCGACGCAGCAGCCACCCGCGCCGCCCCAGGTTACAGTAAGCGCAGTACTAGCAGGAGCAGGAACAGCAGCAGCAGGGGCAGGGGCAGGGGCAGCAACAGGGGCAGGGGCAGCAGAGGGGGCGCCCGACGCGGTCGCGCGGGGCTGTCCCGGGGCAGTGGGGAATGGGGAGATGGGTACGGCGCAGGCGCGGCTGGCGGCGCTGGAGCAGCGGCTGTCGGTGATGCAGCGGCGGCTTGCCGCCAAGGAGAGGACGTTCGTGGCGGCGATGAGCATGATTGCGGGGAGCGGTCTGTTGGAGCTGGCGGCGGTGGCCCAGAAGGCGGCGCAACAGGCGGGGACGCTGCACTCCGGGCCGCAGCAGCCGCAGCAGCCGCAGCAGCCGCAGCAGCAGGCGGCGGCGGTGGCGGCGTTGCTGCAGCTGCAGCTGCGCCCAGACGCGGTGGCGGCGTTGCTGCAGCTGCAGCTGCGCCCAGACGCGGTGGAGCAGTTGCGGCAGCTGCAGCAGCTGCAGCAATGAGGGCGCGCGGGGACCGGGGTTGGGGGGGGCCCACTACGCAGCTCGGTCTGCAGAGGGGTGCCCGCAGGGCGGCACAGGGCGGCACAGGGCAGGACAAGGCAGGGCAGGGCAGGTCACGGAAAGCAGAGCCAGCTGAGGCAGGTACCCGAATCAATAAGGCGGTTGTGTAAACCTTCGTGTACGGTAGATAGACCCGTCCGACCTGCCCTGACGGCTGTTGTGTGTGGCAAGGGCGGGGGCAGGCGGGGGTCGCCGCAGTACGGCAGTACGGCAGCGGCTAGGCTGGCAGCGTTGATGGAAGGGATGGCAGCTGACGGAGGACGGGGTGGAGGACGTCACAGTGGCAGACCATCGGTAGGAGGACGCGGGAGGGCGGGTTCGCAGGAAAACCGCTCAGAGACACGCCAGAGACACGCCCAGCCCGGCGACATATAATTGTATATACACCCAACGATAGGAGGTTGGGTGCAGGGAGGACACCAGCTAGAACACGCGAGGACACGCGGGAGGACACGCGTGGTATAGAAGGTCGCCGTAGCGGTGAGGCATCAGTGATTACTGATGTACAGCGGCGCTGAGCGGTGTCGTACATATATGACTCGAGGATTGGTGCGCATGTAGGTAGAAGCACCTCGAAGCAGGTGGCCAGAGTTCGATTCCGGCGCACGTCAAGATCGCGCTGGGACCGATTCCCTCCGAGCGGAGAGTAGACCAGCTTTGATGATACGGAGGTGATCTGTTTGGGTTTGGGTTTGGGTTCGGGTCGTGCGACGGGTCCTAAGCTCCCGGGTATAGCCGTGTTGGTGGAGGCATGCGCGTGCAGTTGATCGGGATCGATCGGGGTTCCTCCGCAGGACAGGACAGTTTCAGTGCGGACAGGTTCCACAGACAAGCAGGCAAGCGCGCAATGACTTGTTTGGGGGCCGATGTGCGATATCCCTTCCTGGGATGTGCCCGGCGACAGGGCAGGTCAGGACAGAGGAGGTCAGGACAGGGCAGGAGAGAGGTGGAGGACATGACAGGGGACAGGACAGGGGAGACAGGCAGAGCGTCGTCACAGATGGCCGATGGACAGATTGTGAGACACGAAGAAAGGTATGGCTAGCGGTGACAGACGGACGGACAGACAAACGGACGGACGGACAGGCAAGGCAGGTTGCTGACCGTCTGACGGGGTTGGGCTAGGTGTGTTTAGCAGGGCGGACGCGCCTTGCCGTAATGTGCCGTACACAGTAGGCTGTGCGCCTAGCTAGTTCGTCCTTCGTCGGAACGTACCCATCGGGTTCGCCGCGCTGGGGACCGGTCGGGTAGAAGTATTCTGTTCGGAGGGGTAGCAGCCAGGGATCTGAGATCACTGGCGATGCGTTATTCTTTTTTCGATAGGCAGCGGCGACCGAACCCGAAGGTCAAAAAATGACGGCGCGGCCACGTTCGGGAATCGTCTGGGTGCTCCAAGGCTGGGTCGCAGTGAGGCGTTCCTTCGTGGCCCGCACGGACCCTGCCCCACACCGTTGCTGGTGCCGTTCACAGACACGCTGTACGGCTGTACGGACGCGGCCGCGGATAAGGCCTGTGAGACGCGGCCTGGTGGTGCAGGCGAGGTCGGTCCGCGGAGTGCCTTGTGGCCAGTGCTGGGGTGCAGCGCAGATCGGAACCCAAATCATACATCTTCCCCTTAGTAATAACTGACAACGTGCACAGTTTACCATTCTTCATCTATGTGTCATTGCCCACATTGAGGATTGAACTCAAGACCTTTCCCTTACGAAGGGAACGCTCTACCACTAAGCTATGTAGGCAATATCGATGTCCGTAATGCCGCTACTTTTGGATTCGTGCCTGGAAAGCAGGCGTACGGTCCACGCATGACCGCATCTGTACGATCGCATCTGTACCATCGCACGACGTCGCAGCGCGCCGTACAGATGCGCGCTGCGACGTCGTGCGATGAGACTGAATGTGATCCGTCCTTCGCGTCCTGCAGCTCCTCCCCCACCTGGCTGGTCCCCACGTACCGTGAACTGCTTGACAGGACGGCGCGGACGACAGGCGCGATCGAGACAGTAGTACCAGACACGACAGCATCTTTTACCGTACAGACGCTGCAACGAAGAACAGGAGGCGGCCCCCGGGGCCCCCAACACACGCACAGATACACGGCGCACGTCACTGCACTCCCCCTACCGATCCCGCCGTCGCTGCTGCCGCACTTGCCTGTTCTCTACCACTGCACGGTGGCCATGGCCCCATGGGCGCTTACACTACCTATATCCGGCCCCTGGCTCCCGCCCTGCCGCCAAGTGGGGCCCCGCCGCACTTGGGCCTGTGTGTGTGTGCGACTGTGCGTTGGAGGCGCGCACCCAGGGGCCTGCCGTCCAGGGAGGAAGCCCGACCTCCCGACGTCCCGACGTCTCAGCGCCTACAGCCTACCTAAGGGCGCTTGACGCCACCGAAGGTGCGTACGGCGGGTGCACTCCTCCGTACACACCATGCCGTACCGTACCTCGGCCCATACACAGACACAACGCACGTGCGGCGAGGACTGGAGCCTGAAAGACGCACCCCGCCCCTGCCCTCGCCCGCCATGCCCAAAGCAGACGACCTGTCCGGGT
This sequence comes from Eudorina sp. 2006-703-Eu-15, assembly GCA_003117195.1. NCBI lineage: Eukaryota > Viridiplantae > Chlorophyta > Chlorophyceae > Chlamydomonadales > Volvocaceae > Eudorina > Eudorina sp. 2006-703-Eu-15. The sequence goes on along the minus strand of BDSI01000068.1, from coordinate 483,229 downwards.
CCTTGTCCCCCCGCCGGACCTGCCTAGCTGCCCACCCACCTACCTACCTACCTACGTACCCCAGCACCGCTCTCCCGATTCGCCACAGCCCTCGGACTACCCACCCCTGCGTGCAGCCACGCGGTGCAGCCGCAGTGCCGCACCCAGATTCGATCCGAGGGCCTACCGTACCCTGGGTTGCAGTTCGGCGTTCCCCCCAAAGTCCCAGAGCGGTCCGCAAGCACGCTCGAGCGCGTCCACATCTGCGTGTCGGTCTGGCGGCCCTCCCCTCCGGCCCGTTCCCCCGGACCCCCCCCAGCGCCCCAGGGCACGGAGATGCCGGCGCACCCCCCCTCCCCCCAGCCTCGTTGCATCCGCGCCCTCCCGTTCGCCCCCCTTCGCTTCCCGCGACAGTACAGAAGCCCGCTTGCGCCCCGGCCCCCCACAGTGTTACAGTCTGCAGCAGAGGCACCCTCATGATGCCCGTGCTCACGTCTCCTTAATGCGCACACGAGAAAGCACTGCAGTGCACTGCGGCTTGCTCTCGTGACTGCAGCGTACTGCAGCATTCCGCCGACCAACCCTGCCGCCGCACACCCGACGACGTGCCGCTGCGCCCTTCTAGCTCTTTTGAGTCTGCTGCCCGGTCCAAAAACACGTGCTGCCGTACAACAATGGCGGTTCTCGTACATTAATTACACAACGCGCGCACCCCTCACGGACAAGAGAGTACCAACGGCGCCCCCCCCCCCGCTGGCAGCGCTGTGTGGCACCTCATCTCGTCTCGTCTCGACAGGCCGTGGGGCGCGCGTGGGACTTTGTCACGTGGAGGAAGGCCCTTAGGTTCCCCACCGCGGCGGTGGGAGGGACAGCGCTCTAGGGGGGCAGTGTGGGCCGGCGGCGCGCCGCCACGCCCATCTACTTGCTCCCTGCCTGCTTCAGTCCACCCTGCCCACCATGCCCGCCCTGCCGTACACGTCCGCCCTGTCGTACACGTCCGCCCTGCGGTTATGCAAACAACAGCCCTCTCCCGCGGGGACGAGCGCGACAAGACACATCAAACAATAGTTGGGACCTGCGAGATGCCGAAACGGCAACGACCAAAATGACGACGGCAACACGACCAAACCGAAAACGACCCAGATCGGCCCTGACCTATATAGGCCGCGGCCGGCGCGGCCGCCGCCCGTGAAATGGCTCCCGGGACGGTGCAGCTCGGCCCCCACCCTCCGCCACGTCTCTGTCCTCGACCAACCAACCAAAACCAACCAACCAACGAAACCCAACTAACGTAACTGACACACACACCAGGACACGACGCACCCTGACATCGACAAATGTGCAGGGGTGGGGCCAAGGGACATATGCCGCGTTCACACTCGCGACCCTCAGGACCCCCATCCCATCCCCCCTCATCACCAGCGACCACCCACCCCACCACCCAGGCACACCACCCACAAAACGTCCGGCGCGCCCATGCCCCGGCAGCAAGGAAGAGCCCTTCGTCGACGACCGCAGCATGAGCACCTACCCATGCACGCTTGCATCGTCATCCTCCTGATTTCCATCATCGCGCCATCACCATCACCATCACCATCACCACCACCACCTCATACATCGCCGACATCACCGTCTGAACGTCGTCAACTGTGCCGCGCCTGCAGATGCACCTTCCCCCCTCAGTAACGTACGAGCAAGCAAGCTCCTCGTCACCGCCTCGTCACCCTATCACCCGATGTGATGTCTGGGTGTGTCTGTCAGGGCATCCATTCTCCTTTTTTAACACCCCGTTGGACCGCACCCCATGAAGCACCCCATGTGTCCTGCAGTAACAGCAGTAACAGCAGCAGCAGCAGCAGATGCAGCAGCTCAGCCCAGCCCAAGTGTCAGACGCTGACTGCCATCGGTGGTCGCTCGGAATCCACAACCGCACCCGCGCGGCCGCAGGCTCCAGAGCTGCTCCTCCTCCACCTCCTCCACCTCCTCCACCTCCTCCTCCACCTCCTCAGTTCATGAAGCCCTTGCAGTTCCGCGCCCCGCAGCCGCAGGGTATCCGCTCGGCGCCTGGGACGCTCGAGAGCTGCGAGGATGGGTGGGTGGATGGATGGGTGGGTGGATGGATGGATGGGTGGATGGGTGGATGGGTGGATGGATGGTGAAAAGCGGGGCGGCGGGCGGGTAGGCGTGTGTGTGCGTGTGGTTGGCTGCGGCGCAGCAGCCGCTGCCACCGATGACCCGCTTGGCTCAGGGCACCGTCCAGCCGACCGACTGGTACCACGTCACCACGGGATCGCCTTCCCCTAGTCCATGTGCGCACACCACATCTAAACCCCAGGCCGTCCGTTGGCCGTTTGCGGGCCGACACCCTTTGCATGGTGCGCCCCACCCCACTCGGGCCACCCGGCCCACCCCGCCAACAGGCCGGTCACCCACCTTGTAGTCGTAGTGCAGCTCCTCACCCGCCTCGATGCGGCGCAGCGTGTAGATGGCGATGCGCTTCATGCCGCCCACCTCCACGATCCGCGCCACACAGTTGGGGTCGCAGCAGTGGTTGATGAAGCGCGCGGCGTTGCCCTGCAAGCGGGGTGGGTGGGTGATCACGTGCGTGGGTTCGGGGTTTTGGGTTTGGGTTAGGGTTTGGGTTTGGGTTTGGGGGTTATTATTACGGCTTGGGACATAGATGCAGGGACAGGCTGTGAGGAGTGAAAGCAACCGCCACATTATCAAACAATATCAACAACAACAACAAACACCGGAAGGTGGTCCGTTGGCGCCCGGTCGGTCGGCCGACCCACGGGTCCCTCGTTGGCCTTCCACGCGGCCCTCAGTGGGGTCCCCGCACCCGACCCACGTGTCTCTCGATCAAACCCATCACACTATCCGCCCTGCCCGTGCAGGTTCGCATCATCTAATAAAAACCCCCTTTAATGCCCTCCCATGCAGTGTGGCCCCCAATGTGGGCCCCAATGTGCCGTACCGTCATGGTCGCATCCACCACCCAGGTGTCGTCCACGGCAAACATGTAGTCCGCGTAGCCCGCCGCGTCGTACTGTCGCTGCCGTACATCGTCCAACGGCTTGCGTATGAGCTGGCCGCAGTACTCAACGACGAACTCCGACGGCTCAATGGGCTCCACCGCGAACAGACCTATGGGACGGGATCGGTACGGCAGGACGGACGGGCGCAAAGGACGGACCCATGGGTCACGTGGGGTAGGAACCGTGGGCGTGGAGCCGGAGGGTCGTGGCGGGGCGGCTGCCGCAGCCGCCGCGCAATACATGCCAACGAGCTTCCAGTGGAACGCAGCACGCAGCAACCGCACACCCGCCAGATTACTCACCCCAGCCCGCAATTCGGCTCCTGCCGAACTTGAGCTTCTTCGACCTGGCACTCAGCTGCCGCCACTTCGCGATCTCCATCACCTGCTGCTGCTCCGCGCTGCCGCCGCCTCCGCCGCCTGCATTGCCTCCAGCACCGCCCGCGCCGCCGCTGACACCGCCGCCGGCCGCCGCCGTCAGGAAGCGGTGCTCGCTGGCGGCGGCGCGGGCGCGCGGATGCGCGTGGGGTGGCGGCGGCGGCGGCGCCGCCGCCGCCGCACCCATGCCGTCGGCTGACGCCGACGTGCCCCCGCTGACGCCCGCGCGGGCACGGCTGCCGGCTCGGGATCCGGCTGCGGCGGCGCCGCCGCCGCCGGCGGCGGCCGCTGACAGCGGCGCCGCCAGGCCGTTCCGAGACGGCGCGAGTGCCAGCAGCGCCGTCAGCGGCAGACCCCGGCTGCAGCCCGCCTCGCCCTGCAGCTGCCGCAGCGCCGCTGAGTATCGCCGCTGCTGCTGCTTCCGCAGGTTGGCGGCACTAGGCTGCACGGGCTGCTGCTGCTGCGTCGTGTCCGCGGAGATGCTCCACTCACTGCCCGACGTCGGCGTCGGCGCCCGCCGCCGGCTGCTGCCACCGCCGCCGTTAGACGCGGCGTCGGCGGCCGGCAAGGGGCTGGGTCGGCTGCTTTGACGCCTGCCGCCGGCCGCCGCCGCCGCCGGCTCGGGCGCCGTCGGCGGCAGCGGCGGCGTCTTGGCGACAGCGCGCCGCCGCAGCCGGCCGGACGCCTCACCCCAGGGCCGCGCCGGGACCTCCTCCTCTTCCCCCTCCTCCTCCTCGACTCCCTGATCGGGTTTGAGCGGCTGCCCAGCCCGGGCATTCTCCGTCGGCGCTGAAGCTGTCGACACCGGCGGCGGCGGCGACGCCGGCGCGCCGGCGGTCCTGCTGCCGGGGACCCGCCGGCTGCGCCGGCCCGCGAACTGGGGTGTCGGCAGCTGCACGAGCTGCTCGGGCGGCATCTGCGGGTCAGGGGCGTGCTCCGCGTGATTCAGCTCCTGCTGCTCACCTGAGGACTGTTGCTGCTGCTGTTGCTGCTGTTGCTTGCGGTGCTGCGACAACAGCAGTAGCAGCAGCAGCTGTTGTTGGAGCTGCTGCTGCTGCTGCCGTTGCTTCTGCTGCTGCTGTGCCGCCAGCTCCAGATCCGGCTGCTGCTGCTGCTGCTGCTGCTGCCGGTGATGATGCGGTGGCGGCGGCGGCGGCGAGGCCTCCTGCTGCTGCTGCTGCAGCGGCGGCGGCGGCGGCGACGGCGGCGAGAGCTGCCGCGGCTCATTCGGTGGCTCGTCCGCCTGCTCCTGCTTCACAACCGGCTGTAGCAACGGCTGCTGCGTCGTCTGAGGCTGTAGCTGGGACCGCGCCGGCGAGGATGTAGGTAACGCAACGTCGGGGACAGGCTGTAGCTCGACCTCAACAGGTGGTGGCCCCTGCACCAATGGCTGTAGCTCAACCTGAACAGGCGATGACTCGTACATCGGCGGCGGTAGCACAGGCTGTTCCTGTTGCCCGTGATGCGTCGGCAGTTCGTAATGCACCGGCTGTTGCGGCGGCTGCGGCGGCTGCGGCGGTGGACCCGGCAGCGATGGACCCGGCAGCACAATGTCGGCTGCAGGATCCTCCGCTTCTGCAGGCGGCAGTGACTGTAGCTGTGGCCATTGCTGTAGCTGTGGCAGTGGTTGTGGCAGTGGCGGCGCCGGAGGCTGTAGCGGCGGCGACCAGGGGCGCTCGTCCATCCCCTCCAGGATGAGTGCACTGCCCGAACGGCGCGTCAGTGACGGCCGGGCGGTCCGCGGTGCGCGCACGTGCTTCGGGAAACACAGCTCACCGCCGAGATCCGACAGGCCGTAGCCTTCCTCCTCCGCCGCCTCCGCTGCCTCTACCGCCGCCGCCACCTGCTGCTGTTGCGGCGGCGGCGGCGGCAACTCCTGCTGTTGTATCAGCTGTAGCTGCTCCGGGACATCCCTGTTCCCGTCCCGTTCCGCGCCGCCGTCACCGCCGCCGTCACCGTCGCCGGTGTCCAACGGCTCGTCCGCCTCCGCCGCCGACACCTCTGCCGTCACATGCGGCGCGTCAGTGCCGGTCCCGACGAGCCCCGGCTCGGCGGCGGGCGCCGTCGGAGGCGCGGCGGCGGCGGCGGCGCCGGGGCCGCCGGCAAAGGCCATGAGGCTGGCTTCCAGCAGCATCGTCAGGCTGTCGTTGCGTACGGCTTTGCCGTACGGCTCCCCCGGGAACAGCGCGCTGTGCCATCCTTCCAAGTGCTCCTTCGTGCAGCTGCTGGTGCGGCTCGGCGGCCGGCGGCCGCTGTCGCTGCCGCGGCGGCTGGCGCAGGCCGTCGCGGCGGCAGCCTGCCACGACGCCAGCTCCGCCTCCGCAGCCAGCGTGTCCAGACCGAACCGTGACCCGCCGCCGCCGCGCCTGGCAGCGGTGGCGGCGCCGCCGCCACCGCCGGTGCTGTGGCGGAAAGGGCTGTCGAAGCCATCGTCGTCGTCGTCGCCGCCAGCTGCCTCGGAAGACCCACGGGTCGGGCTGTAGTGATGGAGCGCTACAGCCGTAGACCGAGCATGCGACGATCGACCCTCCCGGTCGCGTCGGTGGGCCGACCGCCCGACATCCGCCTTGGCCGCGTCGGCGCCGTCTGCGTCGGCGCCGTCGCACATCGACGCCAGGACCTCCGCCGCCATGGCGGCGACGGCGTTGACCGCCGCCGCCGCCGCGGCGGCGCGGGTGCGGCGTCCGCGGCCCGGCCCGTCGTCGCCGAGTAACAGAGCGGTGTCCGTCGTCACGCCACCGCCGCCGCCGCCACCGTCGGCCAGCGACCTGAGCTCCTTGGCGGATATACCCCGGTGGCGAGGTGCGCGCGCCCGCCGTGGTGACGTCTCGGACCGCGCAGCGGCCACCGTATCAGCGACGGCGGCGGGCTTTCCGGCCTCCGCCTCCGCCGCCGTCACGTCAGCGTCCGCGTGGCCGTCCGCAGACCCAGATCCGGCCGGCCGTTCCTCCCCGTCAACCCCAGCAGCTTCGCCGGCGGCGGCGGCGGCGGCGCCGCTGCCGTCACCGCCACTGCCGCAGCTCACCCTGGTTTCCGCGGCTTCATGGCCGCCCGGGCTGCCAGCTGCCGCCGCCGCGTCGGCCTCGCCGCCGCCGGAGGTTTGCGTCTCTCGACGCGCGCGCTTCGCCGGCGGCCGCGGCCGCCGGCGCTGCTGCCGCTGCTGCCGTCGGCGCCCTGGCGCCTCGCCTTGTCCCGGCCCTTGCGCCTGAGCTGATCCCTTTCCGTGACGTCGGCCCCGATCACGATCGCCCTCCACCGGCTCATGCTCGAGCTCATGGTCTCCGTCCGTGTCATCTGAAGGCCCTCCGTCTCCGTCCTCCACCTCCACGTCCGACCCACCTTCCGAGGAGGATGAGTCACTCGTCGGCGCGGGTCGCGACGCGCCGCGGTCGCGGCGCCGCGCCTTCCGCCGGCTGCCGCCGCCGCTCGCCGCTTCGTCATCGTCGGCCACAGCCGCCGGCGCGGCCGCGCCGCGGCCGCCGTCGCCCGCCCTACCGGCCGCGGCCTTCGCAGCTGGTTGCGTGGTTCGCGGCCGCTTGGGGACGTGATGCCCTGCGTCGTCGACGCTGCCTGCCGGCTCACGCCGGTGCTTGCCGCCGCCGCCGCCGCCGCTGGCCGCCGCCGCTGACGGCGGCGGGCTGCTGGCTGGCGGTGGCGGCGCCGGCGCCGCCTGGCGGCGGCTCCGAGTCGCCCGGGAGGGCGCCTGAACCGACTGGGCTTCGATCGTGAACAGCGCCAGCATCAAGATCTCGTCAAAGATCTCCTGTACGACGGCGACGATCTCTGGGTTGTACGGCGGGGTCAGTTGTTCCGCGGAGAGGGGCGCGGCGACCGCCGGCGAGTCGACGGCCGCCGGCGGCGGCGGCGGTGCGGCTGACGCGGCGGCCGGTCCGTTGACCAGCCGTCCGCTGCGACGCGGTCGCAGCGGAGGCGCCGAGGATGGGGATGGCGCGTCTGAGGCTGTTGCCGCCGCGTCCTGCTGCTGCTTCCGTGACTCCGACGAACGGCCCTGCTGCCGGACCCTGTCGCGCTCCCGCTCCCGGTTCTGTCGGGTGGTGGCGGAGGCAGTGGCAGTGGCTGCGGCCGCGCCTTTCCTGCCCGCGGCATCGGGTTCCGTTTTCCCCTTGGCGCCGCCGCTCGCGGCCGCCAGCCGTACACCCCGCAGCCGCCCCGGGGACGCGCTGGACCGTCGGTCTGTCTGCGGCGCCGTGGCCGACCCAGGCCCGGGGGCTGCGGCCGCGGCAGGAGACCCATCCGTCCCATCCACTCGCAGCACGTGCTGCTGCTGCTGCTGCAGCTCCTGATCTCCTAGGACCGCGATGCGGTGCTCCTCCTCCGTCGCCTGCGCCTCCGCAGGTGCTGGCGCCGCGGCGGCCGCCGCCGCGCCCTCCGGCTTCCCCTCGGAATCGTCCTCCTCCTTCGTCAAGTGCGCTCGCACCTCGACGTCCAGGGGCGCCCGTACGGCAGCTCGAGCCTCCGCCGTTCCTTCTGCGGCTTCTGCGCCGCCCGCGGCCTGCGGCCCCGGTCCCTCCGCGTCGGAGCCCTCGCCCGCCACCGCCGCCGCCGCCAAGCGGGGCGGCACCTCCGCCTCCGCCTTCATCGCTGTCACAGCCCCCGTCGGCGCGCCCTCTGCGTCCTCCCTACACCTCCCCGACGGCGGATCGGCATCCCGGTGACGCCCACCCAGCCCAGCTCCGCCGCTCCAATCCACCTCCATGACATCCTCGTGCCCCGCAGCACCCGCCGGTGGCGGCGGCGGCGGCGGCGGCGGGCGCTCCAGGGGCTCCGACGCCACCGATTCAGCGGGCGCACCTACCCCGGGGCCCGCGGGCTCGGCCGCCTCCAGTGACAGGTGCGGCGACTGCTGCTGCTGCGGCGGCGGCGGAATGGGCTTCTGCCCCTGAAGCGGCAGCGGCGGCGGCGGCGCTGCGTCGCAGTGCTCGTACCCCGCCTCCGCCAACTCCAGCTGCTTCAGGCGGTAATCGCAGTACGCGTCCTCGACCATGGAGGACAGCAGCTTGTGGAGGTGCGGTCGCATGTACTGCAGGAACTGGAGCTTAGTCATCCGGAGCGACTGGGCCACGGCGGCGGCGGACACCCCCGGCGGCAGCGGCGGCGGCCCCTCTGACGCCGCCGCTTCTGAGACCCGCGGCGGCGGCGGCGGCAACGGTTCGGGCTTTGGGGCAGCCGCGGCTGCTGCTTTCGGAACGCTGGCGGCGGCGGCGGCGGCGACTGAAGTCATCGGAGGCCCGGGCTGTGACGCTGCTGCAAGGGGTGCCGAGGCTGCTGACGCAGAAGTTGAGGCCGACGCCGGTTGAGGGGGCAATGGCGCTGGCGGCGGCGGCGGCTGAGGAAGAGGAGGCGGAGACGCTGCGCTGGCAGTCGTCGTCGCTGTAGTCGTCGTCGCCGGCGTCGGCGGCGGCCTGTGGGCGTTCCACTCTGACCCGGGTACTGCGGTCTGCTGCTCGGCTGGAGTAGCCCCCGACACCGCCGCCGCCGCTGCCGCCAACGCAGGCGTCGGTAGTAGCAGCGATGGCGGCGCCGGCGGCGGCCGGCCACGCTGCTGGCCCGGCCGATCGTGGTCCATCCTCAAGGGTCGATTCACCGGCTGCGGCTGTGCCGGAGAGGGCAGCGCCTGCTCGTTAGGTGGAGGGCTTCGAGACCTGTTCCGTCTCCGCCGCTTCCCCAACTTGACGTGCTTCGTCTGCAATGGCTGCTGTGGCTGCGGCTGCTGCTGGGTGGAATCCACCGGCGGCGGCCCCAGCGGCGGCGGCGGCGGGTGCTGCTGCCTGGTGGACGCGTCTTGGGCCTGGACTGGGAGCATGCCTGGGAATGGAGCCCGCAGCGGCGGCGGCAGCGGCATGGGTAGGCCGACGACGGCTGACCCCGCGGGGCCGTGTCCGGTGCCATCCGACGGACGCCGCGTGGCCCGCGCGCCCTCACCTGATCCTGAGGGCACCAGCCCCTGCCGGACAGGATCCGCATGCAGGGGCGGCGGCGCGATGACGGCGGCGGCGGCGGCGGCGGCAGCCGCCGCCGCTGCAGCGCCGGAGCTGCTGCTGCGCCTCAGGTGCTGCGGCAGGCCGCCTGATCCCGGCCCGAGCAGCCCTATCCCCATGCTGCCGTCGCCAGGCCAAGGCGCACCGGGCACGGCGGCCGCGCCCGCTGCCTCCGGGGTGGGTAACGACCCATGGGACGCAAGCATCGGCAGCACCGCCATCGGCATGGCGGCGGGCATGGGTGGCAGCTGCATGCCTGGCAACGCCGCGGGAAGGAATACGCCGGGAGCTGCTGCGGACATCGCGGGGAGCATGCCGGGGTGCGTCGGGCCGGGAGCGCCTCCGGCAGGGGCCGCCGGGATGGCCGCGGCTGTCATGGTCAGAGTTGTTGGAGGCGGCAGCGGCGGGGGAGGGGGCAGGGGCGGCGGCCGCGGCAGCGGCGCCGCCAGCTGTTGTTGTTGCTGCTGCATGTGCAGCAGATGCGCGAGCTGCTGCGGCTGCTGTGGAAGCTGGTCAAGCACGACAGGCTGGGGCGGCGGCTGCCGAGCCAAACCGCCGGGGGTGACCACGTGGTCCGGTGGCGCCGCCAAGGGGCCAGCCGCCTGCCGCTGCGCCTGCGGCACCTCAGGCCCCTCCGCGGCCCCGGCGGCAGGCGGCGCCTGCGTGCCGTACAGACGAGCCACCTCCGCCAAGAGCAACCACTTCACTGCCGTGCTATCGGCGCCGCCATCGGCCGCCGCCGTCGGCGGGCCTCTCACCAACGGCGGGTCCGCCGCCAGCAGCACGAGCCCATCGAGCTTGCCGGCCGCGTGCCAGTTCGACAGCTCGTCGAAGCAAAACGGACCCGCGGGTCGGCCACCCGACATGTAGCTCCACGCCTTTGCTCCCCGCGCCGGCAGCCTGAGGCCCTGGGGAGATCCCCGTCCGCCGCCGCCACCGGATTCCGCCGCCGCCGCTTGCTGCGCCGCCTGCCGCCGCTGCGCTGCGTCGTGCGCCGCAGCCTCCCATTCCGCCACCACCTCCGTCGCCTGCATCACGGGCCCGCCGTGAGCGGCCGCCGGCGTGATTGGAAGCCCCGTCAGCGCCGCCGGCGTCAGCGGCGCGTCTGGCGCGAGGCCGCCTTCGATGAGGTGCGTCCGAAGGGCCTCGGGGGTCAGGCCGCCATCGGCGCGCGCCGCTGCGACCGCGGCGGGCCCGACGCCTGCCCCGGCCGGCAGCCAGCGTTTGGCCGCCAGCTTGGCGGCCAGCGCGCCGAACTCGGCCGCCTGGATGTCCAGGCAGAGCACGCGGGCCTGCGAGACACACACGGTTGGACACGCACAGGACGGTCAGGACGGTAACCCTTGCGCCGTGCGGGCGGGCGGAAGGGGGAGATTCGGCGTGGACGTGGATACGGACAGACGGACTGATCGACACACACACACACACACACTGGCGCGGGCTTCTCATCGAACACACTGGCGCGGCAGCCGTCTCACAATTCGTTTTCCTTGCGGGTCACTGTGGATGCAGTGCAACTCGTTCAGGTCCGGCGGGTGTCTTTGCCAGAGCACGCACAGGTAGGGTCGCGACGTGACGACCGCGTCCAAGCAACGACGGCGCCTCGCTCGCAAGCTGGCCGCCACATTGCGCCGCGCGCCACCCCCGCGGCAGAAAAGCAGCGGCGACTCTCAGCCTAAGAACTGCACTTCTTCACTGCCCGGCGAACCAAGAAGCCACCGTGCCGACCAGTATTATAACACACGCGCAGCGGGCAAGGGCGGGACGCAGATACCCGACCCCCCCACAATCAAGTCGTCCGCGAAGGGCACGTCCATGCACGCCCCCGTCCCCTACATCATGTGTTTTATAAGAGACCCGCCCGACCCAAACCAAGCACCAATATACACCATGTGTTCACACCCGAACCCACCGGGCAGTTAACTACATCGCCAACCCAGGTCGCTTCTTAGCGCGCACCGTTAACCCGCTTACACCCAAACCCCATCGTGCTCCCGCCTATACCTGCTACGCGTTCAGAGACTGCCCTAATCGTGATAACAAGCCTCAAACAGGCCATGTACTGAACTGGGTTTAGCCTTACCTTCCCCCAAACTGTGATCCTAGAGGTCCTAGCCCATTTGCGACAGTTGTTTGCGCTGATGCGCTTCAACAGGTCGTCATGGGTCGGTTATGACTTTGTCATGCCATAACACACACCGGGTTGTGTGGTAAATATATTTGCACTTGTGTTCGGGCGGGCAGGTTTCTTATCTTAACACACCGAGTGGGTACTACACCGTGTCGCCCCGAAACGCCGTCATAGCTGTTCGCCTGCCCGCCCAGCCACAGCCCCCGCCATACCCCGATCCCCACACAGCCGTCACCCCCACATCAGTGGGAGCGTACCCCCCGCGCGCCGCAACGCGCTTACCTCCCCCAGCAGCCTCCACACCGTCGCCTCCTGCTCCGCCAGCCGCTCCCGCAGCGCGTTGCGCTCCAGCACGCAGCTCCGCAGCGGCGTCGCGGCGATCGCGTCCACGAACCGCACGCTCTCGCCGCTCTCGCTGCTCTCCACCAAGGTCTGCGTCGCGCCCTTGAGCAGGACCGTCAGCTGCAGCAGACTGTACGGTCCGACTATGACGTCATTCTCGTCCAAGTACGACCATACGGCCGCCTGCAGTTTGGGCAGCTGCTCGGCGCGCCGCAGCACGGCGGTTGCCTCCGCGAGGTCCCGCTCGACGCGGCGCAGCTGGTCCTCCTCGGCCGCGAGGGCGGTGCGGCTCGTTTCCAGTCGGCGGCAGAGCGCCGCGATGGCGTTCTCGGGCGGCTGCCGCACCGGCGGTTGCGGCGCCGGCAGTTGCGGCGCCGGCGCGACGTTAGGCGGCGGCATGCCGGACGGGAGCGTGGCCGCCAGCTCCTTGGCAACCTGCCATGGGATCGGCTGAAGTAATGGTGTTTGTTGCTGCTGCTGCAGGGGCGGTTGCTGAAGCGGTGGCTGCTGCTGCTGTGGTGGTTGTGGCAGCGGTGGCGGCTGCAGCGTGTGCTGCGGCTGTTGCTGCTCTGTCTGGCGCTGGTGGTGGTTAGGGAGATGAGGGAAAGGCGCCTGCGGTTGCTGAGGCTGCTGTTTGTACTGCGCCTTGCGTGGAAACAGCGGCGGCGGCTGCAGCGGGAAGGGCTGCCCCTGGTTTTGCGGTTGTAAGTGCGGCGGGAGCGGCGGGGGATGAGGAAGGGATGCTTGCCGCGCAAGTGGCTGAAGGCCGGGCGGCGCGGGGTGCGCGACGAAAGCAGCACCGCAGGGCACTGGAGCCGCCAGGTGCTGCTGCTGCTGCTGCTGTAGCTGAGGTGGTGGCCCCGGCGGCAGTGCCGGGGGCATCGACGGCAACGGCAACGGCCCCGGCGCCCAGCCTGCTGTATGCTGTGGTGCTGCTAGGTAAGATGGTGCCGCGGCCGCCGTGGGCAGTGCTCCGGGCGCGCCATGCATGCTGATGGGGACGCTGGCGGCGTATGACGTCGATGCCGCATAGTGGCTCTGCAGCCTGTCGTGCAGGGCGCCAGCCGATGCCGAGGGCAGGGGCAGGGCCACCCCACCGGCAGAGACACTCGGTGCAGCAGTCGGCGGCATAAACGCTGCGCCCGCGTGTACTGTATGAAATTGCACGCTGTTGACAGGAGTTAGGCCAGCCGGCTGCATGCTGCACCGGGGACCTTACGCGACGTAATGCCGGCTGATGGGCCGCTGTCACGGCTCGGTCGGTGGCTACGCTCCCACCCTGTGCACCTATCGCCTGAGTTGCTGCCACCCACGCACGTCCTGCCCGGCCTGCGTACGGCGGTCCCGCCGAGCTGCGCACCGATCGAGCAGCAGCGCGCAGAGGCGGCCCCAAGCATTGCTGCCGGTTCCAGCTAGCAGCGCCGGCTCCGCAGCTCTGCTACGATATAGGCAAAGCTACTGGACCGCTCACAAGATCCAAGTGAAGCCGGGTGACCGGCTGGGGTCGGCCCTGCGCGGAAAAGGAGATGCCGTGGTTGGGAGTCCTCGAAGAAGCTCGCTCTTATCTAATACATCTGTGCCGCAAGTCTACACCCCAGACCCGTGACCAGCACAAAGATGCCTAAACACTGCAAGTTACGTTGTCCAACCTGTTAGGCAGCCTCCTAGCGATGACCGCCTGTGTACCCAGACAGAACATCACACCTACCTGTTAGGAATAAAACTGACCTTGAGGGCAAGCGGCCAGCCAAGCACCGGTATGAACAAGTACAACACGGAGGCCTAGAAGCAAGCTCAGTGCAATAGCAGAAATAAACGCAGTGACTCAGTTACAGGTAATATGATTTCAGTCACATATGCGTCAAGGCTGGAAAGAAACTCGTTCTCCGCTCTGGCTCCAGGGAGACCAATGCAAGTTTGGCTCTCGAACTATGGACTTCTTTGGTCAATGGTTGCAATCTGTCGCACACCTACCAAGTTGCCATTACCCTGAATTTGTTTGAATTGTTTATGTGGACTGTGGCGGAATAGTTGACAATGCTAAAATCGGACGTCACTTAAATGGAGAAAGGCGTGTAGCATGGGCTTGCTATGGCAGTTTACCTGGTCTCTGTGCGGCTCCCGACCGGGGATGGCGTCTATCACGGGGTGACCCTAGAGCCCTATGTCTTGGTCAAGCGTGGCGAAGCTACTCTCAATGCGGAGGACATACCGGAGGAGGGCGCCGCGGAAGGCCAGTTTCAGTTGCGCTCACGATGGTATCGCAGCACCTTGCCGCGCGGCGGAGCAGTGTGCAGCGTCCACCCGGACAAGGAGGCCAGTCTGCAGTGCGTCGTCTGCACAAAGTGTCGGGTCCCAACCCACTTGAGCTACCACTGCTCCCCCGAGTGCTTCAAGAGCCACTGGCATTTGCACAAGGAGTATCATGCAGAATACCAGAAGCAGCAGCAGCCAAATGGTGCGCGCTGTCTGGAGTGTTTCCGCAAATTTGTGAAGGCGCGGGGTGTGGCCAAGACAACTTGTTGTCCGCTTTACTTACTTTGGGCCTGTATTCGGTGGAATAGGTGCATCTGAAAATGGCATTGAGGGGGCGGCCAAGGGCGCGCACGGCACCAGCACAAGTGGAGCGGACAACTGGATCGAGGTGCGGAACACAGCTGGCGGATGTGCGCATCCTTGAATGTATGAAATGGGGCTTACTCACATTGAGGTTGTCTTGAAGCAACCGTGCATTCTGTCTCGCGGCGGTCTCCGGCGTGTGTCAACGTAAGATGGCCAACGGTCCGGCCGCAGGTGTGCCGGGGCAAGGCCTACACACCCACCTCGGACGACGTGGGCTACGTGCTGAAGTTTGAGGTCACGGTGATCGATAAGCTGAACCCGTACGCAGCGGACATGGGCAGGGCGTCCACACAGTGCGCGCTCTCCGCACGCGTGCGTCCTGCGCCCAACCCGCCGGTCCGGGCGATGGTCCAGATGGTGCCCCCCTCGCAGCAGTCGAACGCTGGCAGGTTCACGATCCTCACGTACAACCTGCTCGCGGACCTGTACGCCAAGGTGAACCTGGTCAATGGGGGGGGACCGCCGTCAAGGGACCTGCTGGGACGGACAATGCCGGCTGGACGGGCGAGAACCCGCGGGCGTCAGGGGTCCGCATATATCCTGTGCACCGCGTGATGGTTGGCTGGTTGGTCGCATCTGGCACGTATCTACCTGCCGTCCAACAGCGCGGCCGTGTCACCTCCAGGCATGACACCCCCTTTTGCCTCTTATCAGCGCCATGCAGGCTCTGTTCGAGTCTCATTCCGGCTCTGGTCCTGATCTTTCTAATCCTCCGGGCGTCGTCTTTTTATTCAATCCGAAATCCCTCGCCCCGAAACCACAAACCAAAACCAACCCGGTGCGCCCCCGCTCGCGTGGTGCAGGCCGACTTCTCCAGCGCGTGTCCGGCCTGGTGCCTGCACTGGCACTTCCGCAAGCGCAACCTGCTGCGCGAGCTGCTGGCGCACAAGGCGGACATCCTGTGCCTGCAGGAGGTGCAGAGCGACCACTACCAGGACTTTTGGGCGCCCGAGCTGCAGCGCGCCGGGTACACAGCCATCTACAAGAAGAAGACGACGGAGATCTACACCGCGGACAACAAGTACGCCATCGACGGTTGCGCCACCTTTTTCCGCCGCGACCGGTGCGTTGCGGTCATGCGGGCTCAGGGCGGGGGAGGGCGGGAAAAGGAAGGAGGGGTCCGCGTTTGGCAGAGTCAGTCAGCCACGTGGGTCCGGGCGGAGCAGGGAGGGGATCTGCTGCCCGGGGGGGAAGGAAGGGGCCAGCATGTGATGGGCCCAGGGGCGCGACGTTAGTTCTGGAGCAACAGCGACGCGGCATCAACCATTAACCATCCATCAACCAACCAACTCGGGTCTGGACTAGCTCGCGAGTCGGCCATGTCCTCAGACGTTCTGCGAGGGCGCTGGATGGGCTGTAACCAACGGGGTGCGTGGCGGGTGTTGCGCAAGGGGTAACACGAGGCGAGCATGCGGTCATTTGGCTCTTCCCCGCCGCCTTACCTTGGTAGCGAGGGTTACAGCTTACCTAAGTAGTGAGGGTTACAGCTTAGAAGTGAGCGTCTCCAGGTCCGACCCCCGGAGAGGGTGGAGCCTCAACGCGCCGCAGGGACCGGGCGTTGGTCCGTGCGTGGAGGCAGACCAGCCCAAGCTGTGTCCCGCAGGGACAGACCCGACCACCTCAACCACCTCAGGAAGCCCGACTTGGGCTCCCGATCCACCCACCACTGCTGCTGCTGCTGTCGCGACAGGTTCTCGCTGGTGAAGAAGTACGAGGTCGAGTTCAACAAAGCGGCCATGTCGCTGGCGGAGGGCATGACGAACCAGCAGCAGAAGAAGGCAGCTCTGAACCGGCTCCTCAAGGTAATGATAGATGTCATGAGCGCTTTCCCTCCAGAATTCCGGGAATGGGGGCGCGGGGCGGTCGAATGCGCGCGCAGCAGCAGCAGCAGCCGGGCGGCAGCACCACCGTGCCACGGAAGCGTTGGGCCTGGGGAGGGAACGCCGAGGCAGGGGTGCATGAAACCAGGTGTCGTTCACCGGTCAGCAAAAGGGGGAGACTGCTCGCGAAAGGCTGAGAGGCACCTGCATGAAGGACGGGTCCGGGTCCGTGGGGGTTGCATGGCACACCAGGGACTCGCACCCGCCTGCAACTAGGACAACTTTAAACAAAGCAGGACGAGCTGAATCCTCCGGCTGCATCCTCCTCACTGCGGCCCTGCGGACGTGTCACACGACGGCTTTCAGCCGGGCATTCAATTAAACATAGGCAGACTGGATAGGCGGACCGGGCTGATCGTCCTTCGAACTGCCTGCACGTTCGGCCTGGGCTCGGGGGCGGGGGGGGCTCGTGTACGGCGCACGGGAGGCGTCAGGGGGGCGGTTTCATGTGTCGGAGAGCTCTCACGGTCCCCAGTGTCCGTGGGGAGGGGGTGTGGATGGAGCAGGGCCGTTCGTAACGTCCTGGTGGACGAAATCATTAATGGACCGAAGAACATGATGGCGACCGGCCAGGCACACAACAAAGATGGCAGCTTTTGGCGCGCCAAAAGCGCGCCCAAAATCAACAGCGCTCTTCCGACACCGCAGCCTTCTTTTCATTATAGGGGTCGGGCAATGGGTATATTATATACGCTTATGGGCAAACGTTTGGGCGCCACTCGGCCCCTCGCATGTCACTCACTCCTGTTCTGCCTGCTTAAGTAACACAGCGGCAGCAGCACGCAGCTGCGGCACAGCGGCTGGGGGCCGCTGCGTGTTTGGGCGCCTTATGACGGATTCCTCCGCGGTGGCGCGAGGTGGCGGTGGCGCGAGGCCCGATAAATGCATGGGGGCCGGGCAGTGATGTACCACCGCCGCCGTATCCCGCATCCTCCCACATCCCGCACCCCACCCCGCATCCCATCCCCTCCCATCCTCTCCCTCCATCCGTCAGGACAACGTGGCGCTCATCGCGGTGCTGGAGGCCATCGAGCCGGGCACGCCGGACGCGGGGACGCGGCGCACGCTGATCTGCGTCGCGAACACCCACATCCACGCGAACCCGGAGCTCAACGACGTCAAGATCTGGCAGGTGCACACGCTGCTCAAGGGGCTGGAGAAGATCGCGGCCAGGTGCGGCGGCGGCGGCGGTCGGCGCTGGGACGGTGGCTTGCAGAGGGGGCTTGCGGTGGGGACTTGCAGAGGGCGGGGGGCGTAACGAGCTGTCCAGCGTGAGGGCGTCGGGGTTGAGGGTTCGCTGTGGGACGAGTGGAGGAGGGGTGTGCGGGGCTCGTGTGCGGGCTGTGCGGTATGGGGGCTGTCCGTGGGGCCCGAGCCGGCTGTGGAGTCCGTGAACTTCACACGGCTTTCGGCATCGCAAACTGCGTTGTCTGGTTGATGTGGGTCGCATCGCGCACGGAGAGGGTGTTCCACTCTCGGGGATATTGATGCCGTGGTCCTGCGGCGCTGACCGATGTTTGCGCCTACTGCAACCCAAACCCCGCCCGCCGTCTTGTCTTGTTGCTCAGCGCGGACATCCCGATGCTGGTGGCCGGAGACTTCAACAGCGTGCCGGGCAGCCCGGCGCACTGCCTGCTGGTGAACGGCAAGATCGATGCCAGCATGATGGTGGGTGGCGGCTGCTCGTTATGCCGTCGAACGGTCCTGATTCAGGGATCCTTCCGTAAACCTTCTGTAGCTAGGCAAGCTGCGGCCAGGGGGGTGGTTCACAGTGATTGGCGCGGTTGCTCCGCTCAGGCCGCAGCGCTTGGCAGGGGGGCTGGCGGTGCACGCGGGGGGGCGGGGCAGCTTCCGGATCGTGCGGTCTACATCGCGGCACGGGTAGAATGGGTTCCGATGGCCCCGGCTATAACCCATCCGTCCATGCCCACCCACCTTCTAACCCGTCCGTCCATGCCCACCCCTTACAGCCCTCCGTTGTGAAGGTTGCTGCTCATTTCTCTAGCTGGATCTGAGCGCTGGCGGTCAGCGCAACCAGCTCTCTTCACCAAAACCTAACCGAACATCCTTTTCCGCCCTGTTGACAGGACTCCGCGAACGACCCTCTGCACCTGCTGAAGGACCAGAAGATGACGCACTCGGTGGGTGTTGGTGGTGGTGGTGGTGGGTGGAACGCGGACTCGGGGTCGTGTGGGTGGGACGGCGGGTCGTGGTGGCGCTGGGTGCTGGGTGGGCAGGGCTGCTTGGAGGTGTTGGATCGGGGGGAGGGGGAGGACACAGCAGGATTATAGCGATCAAATCGGAGGTCAAAGGCATCCGTGAGTTGTGAGCTTGGTCGGTCTGGGACGGACAGTCGTACTGCGGCGCGGCTGGTGGTGTGCTGAAATGATCTCGCCGGAGGGTGTCGCAGCATGGGCTGTTGCCACATCGGCAGCACCACATCGGCAGCCACCTCACGGGCCAGGCAGCCATCAGTCAGCGTAGCCCCGGACGCATCGGATTGCGTAGACGCAGGTAGTTTTGATAGTGCTGGGCCAAGGGGGGGGGCAGGGGTGCATAATACACGCATACGGGCCGTTGTCGGGCGCTGCGGTGCCCCTCGCATTCCACGCGATCCCGCGCTGCCTGCCCATGAACACACACACCGTTACCCGCCCTCCGCTGCATCCGTTGGCGACTGGGCCCCTGCTGCTGCAAAACAACTTTCAGTGCAACCTTTGCCCGCCCCGCAATCCTCCGAATCATCCCTGGATCGCTGGGCCGGGTGCCGGTGTCTGTGGGCTGTTTTCACTTTGAGGAACGCCACCCCTTGACCCCCGCCGCGATCGCCGTCCGATCCCGCAGCTGCCCCTGTCGAGCGCCGTGGCGTACATGCACGACGCGCCGCTCTCCGCTGACGGCAAGCTGTACAAGCAGCGCCAGCGGCTGGACGCGAAGCACCACGAGCCGCTGTTCACCATCATGACGAAGGACTTCAAGGGCACCCTCGATTACATCTTTTACACCACGAGCAGCTTGCAGGTGAGGGTGAGGGGGGTTTTGAACCGTTATTGACACAGGGAGGGGGGTTACGGTCAACCAGCTTGCAGGTGAGGATGGGGTGGGGGCAGACTTGGGTATACATGGGCGAAAGACTAATCGAACCATCTAGTAGCTGGTTCCCTCCGACGTTTCCCCCAGGAGGGGTTAGTACCGTAATAGGGATGGCAACAATAGGGATGACGGCAATGGGGAGGGGGGTACGGTTAACCAGCGGCAGGGGCGAAGGCTGGGGCTGGGGCTGGTCGTGAGACCGCCTGGCGCAACATGGCGTGTAGGAGTGCTCCAGAGCTGGGATGACAGTGGGTTTCGAACTTGCGGCAGACCGACCCGAACTGATGGATCGCTCTGGTCTAACCACCACCACCTGTCTGAGGCGCCGTAGCGCCTTCCATTCCTCGCCCACCTCGACGATGCGTTTTTTGGTGGGGGGGGCGGGGACGTTCGGCCCCCCCCCTATCGCCTGGGCTGTTTTCACCCTGTACCCCCGACCGCCTGGGGGCTGAATTTGCCCCCTACCCTGTACCGCAGCCAACGGCCATCCTGGAGCTTCCGTGTGAGGCCGACGTCCAGAGCCGGCCGGATGAGATGCTGCCGAACGCGCAGTACAGCAGCGACCACCTGGCCATCATGGCGGAGTTCCAGTACAAGCAGCGCGACTGAAAGGAAGGGGGGGAAGGGGGGCGGAAAGGAGGAGGGCGGCGGTGGAAGCGGAGAGCAGGGCAGTCAGTCTCCGGCGTCTCTCCGTGGAGGGGTGACCCACTTGGATGGGTGTCGGATGGCTGTCGGAGGACCGGACCTCGCAAAGGGCATATCGGCGTTGCGATGACGGAGCAGTGCCAGGGAGGGCACGACCGGGGGCCGCGCCCGCGCCCGCTCCCCCCCCCCCCGTTGTGGCGGGCGGGCGGGCGGCGTTGGCTGACTGCGGCGTGCAGCAATTTTGGGGCGGCATGGCTGCTGCGTGGGAGTGGCTGCGGTCCGGGGAACGTGGGGGGCTTGGGCGGCTGGTGGTGCTGCGCAGCACGACTCGTCCGATCCACGTCTGGGCGGTGGGCGGTCGGGCCCAAACGTGGGTGCTCCCGGAGATATACGAGGTCGGTCGATCGGCGGCCGGTGCATGAGGGTGTGTGTGTGTGCTCGAGCCGGACTGGGTATACGGTGTGCTGGGCGACGGCGCGGCACTGGGCCTCCGAGCGATACGAGTAGAAGCCAGTCCAGTGCCAAGCGGCAAGCGGCTTGTGTGCAGGCAAGGAACCATTATAGGGGTCCCCGGTTGCGCGCTCTGGAGCGGCAGCGAGCCCCGGACCTGTCCGTCAATCGAGCGGATGGGGGTGCCCTGTATCCCCCCACGGGGCGGCGGCCCTCCTGAGGGTGGCAATGCCGCGATGCGGCGGCGGGATAGCTGCGGTACGGGGACGCGGGGGATGCGGCTGGGAAAGTGAGGACGACGTCCCGTCGGAATCTGGAACAGGGCCAGGGTTTCGGGTCCGTGGCGGCGTCAGCCGCCGGGGCGCCGGCGAGGTCTGTGCGTGTGTGCGGCTTAGGAGCGCGTTGGTCGGAATGGCTGGGCGTAGGGTAGGTCTTGACGGTTGTCGGTACTGGGCGCCCGAGCAAGACGTTGAGGCAGCGCAGCGCGAGCACTTGACGACGCCAACTTCGGCTGCATGGCCCCCCGGGCGGATGCTTGATGCGGATCCGGCGCCCCCGTGCGGATGCGCGCGAGCTTCCAGGTTGGCTCGTGGGGTTTGTGTCGGTGCTGCCACTTTGCGGCTCTGGCCGTGCCTGCCTCCCCCCGGACCGGATCACCCGCGGCTACCACCGGGCTTCACGCCGCCTACCCCCGTCTTCACATGTCATCATGACGCGCGCAAAGTGTGCAGCGTGACAAGGCGCGCCCTCTGGTGCAGACCTCCACGGCACCGTAGCCGCGGCCGTTTGGGTGTGTGTGTGTGTGTGTGTGTGTGTGTGTGTGATCGTCGTCGGCGCCTAGATGCGGTGTGCCAGGTTCAGGCCCTCGGTTGTGACCAGTCGTTGACCTTCGACGTTTTCCCAGCGTTCTGACTTTTGTTATCGTGTCCTGACGGGTGCTAAGCGTTGAGCTTGTGCTCGGACACTCCTGAGTGGAACTGTGTCGTGCGTGTGTGTGCGTGTGCGCTCGCCCCAAGGGCCGTTGCTTTGCACAGCCACGACATCCGATTCTTTCCCAACACCGAGCTTGCCTGTCGGTTCCAACGGCGCGAGCCGGGGCGTGCGAAGGATGCAAGCGCGACAGTCATCATTTGCTAACCGCTTGCGTTTGGTTCGGCCGGTCGCGGCCGCTTGTAAACTTTGCTCGGTTGAGACGTCCGAATCGGCGCAAGCCCAACGGTGGCGGTTTGTACGGTATCGTCCAGAATTTAATCCTTCTCACTCATCTTCGTCACGTCTAGATAATCAAGTGCTTGCATTGTTATAGCGTCACGAAAGTGTTAAACAGGACGGTCGGTCGCTCATCACAATTATTTCATTTTGCTCAGCGCCACTTTCGCCAACTTCACCATGAGCTGTCTCACCCAAAGGACTACCCTTAACAAAAGGGTAATACAATTACTTAACAAAACAAAAACCGCTAATCGATGTGTAAGTTAAACGCAAACCACATACATCGCAGGTGGCCCCTTTCACAGCAGCTCGCGCCGGTCGCTGCTTCCATGGCGTTATTTGTAAAGGTAAACCCAGTCCCGCATCGCTGCCTGATCTCTGTAATCGCCGAGGCGCGACTGTGACACCTTTTGTCGTTCTCGCAGCGTCGCAGCCTCGCGATGGCGCCGAGCCGCTCCAAGCTGAAGATCAGCTTCTCGCATCTGCGCCCAGGCTGGTTGACATGACCCGCCGCACGCTGGTGCTTGCGCCCTTGTGCTGCGCCGCTGCCGCGGCGCTGGCTGGTCCATCCGCTGCCGAGGGCGAGATGCCCGACCCCGCCAACTCCTGCTTCGAGTGCGACGGCACCGGCATCGTCCCATGTGAGTTCCATCAGACTCCCCCTCACACCCTCCTCGGCGACCCAGATGCAGAACAACGCGCTTTGCGATCTGACACCGTCTCCTCGAACACCGTGGCCTCAAATACCGTCCCCTGTGCTGCATGGTTACATGCGGCACGCTCCCGTCCCACGCCCCTCGATGAGCCTTTTACCCCTGCCCTACCCCTACCGGGGAGCGCGCACGCACACGTGAACGGCGCTGTACCGCACTGTCTCACTGCCGTTCTCGTTGCATGGCCAGTGGCCAGGTGGCCCTGAACACGTCAGCCCGAACAGTCCACACACACTCTCACGGCTCAACCTCCTGCCTTAATCCCCCTGGTACCGCACCCCGGGCACTCCAAACGATCCTTGCCAAGTCCATCCCTTGGCACACACGCCCGTTGGCACGCCCTGGCCACCGCTCGGCAACGACTGACCTGGGGACCTGGGGACAAGGCACATGGGAACCGGCCGGCCTACGCGTAATGCATCCACGAATGACCTGGGGACACGGCACATGAACCGGCGATCGCATGCATGCATGCAGGTGACATGTGCGGAGGCACGGGCAAGTGGCGCGCGCTGAGCCGCAAGCGCGCCAAGGACGAGTACGAGTTCGTGGAGTGCCCGCAGTGCTACGGCCGCGGGGCGCGCATCTGCGGCCGCTGCTTCGGTGAGAGCTTCGGCCTGGGATCGCGGAGGGGGGCGGGGGCGGGGGCTGAGATGGCCGCACGGCGGCGGCGGCGGCGTGGGGGGAGGGAGACAGGGGCACAGGAAGCTTGCCTAATCAGCATGATTTGTAACTGGGGAGGGAGGGGTGTCTGCGGGCCGGAAGTTCAGGGGAACGGAACCGCGGGGCAGCTGCGCTGCACTGCACCCCGAGGAAGCGCTCGGGTTTGAAACCGTGGCCTGTCAAGGCTTGTCGGGAGGGCTGGGGTGTCTGCGGCCTTGTGGAGTCGGTACTTGCGTGTTTGGGGAGGGAGGAGCGGGGTGGCTGCGCGGCGGGGCGGGGCACGTGGCATCGGAAGACGAACGCTGGGCACATGGATGGCTTGTAGCCGTGGGGGGAAGTCGCAGCAGCGCCCCGCGCCCCTTGCTGCAAATCGGAAGTCGGAAGCCGCAGGCAACAAACCCGCTTGATGATGTCGACAGGAGCCCGCCCGCTTGATTTCGACCTAATTCAAGACCCCTTACTCTTAGCTTGCCACCGAATTCACTCCAAACATTCAACCCCGCCGGGCACACCGGTTCTCCGCCGGTTCCCCCCCAGGCACGGGGCTGCGCAACGTCCGCGGCCTGCTCCGCAAGCCGGAGGCCTCCCTGCTCGTCCAGAAGATGCAGACCGGCGAGCTCAAGCCCGGTACGGCACTCATCCCATCGCCTGCCCTCCCCTCCCCTCCCCTCCCCTCCCCTCCCCTCAAGAGGGCGGACTGGCTCCATTGGTCCGTTGCCCATAGCGGGCGACGGGGTGTGTGTGTATTTGTGTGTGCGTGTAGGAAAGAGACCCGCCCGTGTGTGTAAAAGGGAACTGAGCCGCGAGAAGCGAAGTCCAGCGCAATAGCCGATGGTGGCGATGGAAACAGAGCATACCCAGAACCCGCCCGAATTACCGAAAACCGTGACAGAAGTGACTGGTGAGGGCGTAGCAGGCGATGTATATCCGTTGACGGAGCCGCCGTTGACAGTTGACCGAGGCGGGCGCCAGAGGTCCAGTAGCAACCGCCAGCGGAAAGACTGACGTAGCGTAGTCTAAACAACCGACTAGTTGAACTAACTTATTTAATCTGTGTGCGTGTGTGCCCGTGTGTTAGCAAGGAGAAAAGCTGAGCCGCGAATAAGCAGAACCGTGTCCAGCAATGCAACCGTGCCCGTGTGTGTGTGTGTGTGTGTGTGTGTGCGTGTGCGTGTGCGTGTGCGTGTAGAAAAGAGACCCGCCCGTGCGTGTGTATGCGGGTGGGTGGGTGGAGGCATGCACCCGAGCAACACACGATGCCCGCGAGCACCGGGAAAGGGAAAGGGGGCTGTTGGGCGGCACGCCGTGCACACACAATCAGTCGCCAGCCGTACACATCTGCCGTACAAGCACCCGCCCGCATGCCGCCGCACCTCGCCCCTCCCACAGGCGAGGTCCAGGAGCTGCTGCAGAAGGCCAAGGAGAACATGCGCAATGGGGCGGGCGCGGCCTGAGCGGCCTGGCGCGGGGCGGATGGACGGATAGACGGCCGGGGCGAGCGGACCAGCCGACGAATGGAAACGTCCGTTGGGCAGCGGCTCCCGGCAGCGGCTCCCGGACCACTCGCGAGCCACCAGCAACCAGAGCAACCAGTTATGAAGTTTTGGGGGCCCTGGAAAGCTCGGGTTTGAGGCCCGAGACCCGCCTGCCTTCTGACCCACGGATCTTGCAGGCCACACGATGTGACTTCAGGGAACGTGGGACTTAAAAGGGTCGGGACTCGGGGGGGAGGGCGGCGAGGCGCCTCCGCCGCGGGGCCCTGAGGGCCGGGTCGGGGGGCGTGTGGGCCCGGGACCCGACTGCAGTTGTGTAGTGATCAGGAGGTCCTGTTTGTGTGTGTGTGTGTGTACCTGCGTGGTGTGTGACCGGCGGCGGAGCAGAGCATGTCCACCCGCGCTGAGTGCAGCAGCAGCAGCGTCAGCGGAGCGGCAGCGTCGTCATCGCAGCAGCAGCGGCGGCTGTTGCGGTTTGGAATACCGGTGGGCACGACCAGTCCGCCGGCACAGCGCAACCGGACACAAGCTCCAACAGCACCCAGCGGGCTGCGGTGGATGGGTGCGCAGTCCTTTGGGCCGGGGTTGATTATTATGAGGCGCCTTCGGAGGACCTAACCGGGCCCGTTGGATCGCCCGGTCGGGACTGCGACGCGCCCACCTTGTAACGGTCATCTTCTTAGTATTGGACATATATGTGCGGATACCGTACATGAATGAATGAGGGTTACAGCGGGTACGGGATCCGTATCGATGTACTCATCGTACACATAATTGTCGTACACGCACGCCTGCCGTGCACGTGCTGCGGCGCTTACGCGCTGGACTCCGCCTCCCCCGGCACCCTCCACTCGCCCCGCTTCCAAGCCTGCGGAAAGTGGAAGAAATAATCAGACGCGCACCGGTCGGTGGGCGGCACGAATGGGCGCAAACCCCATTACGTGCGTGCGTATGCGCATGTGGAGGGGTGTGTTTCGGTGGGCTGCGGGCGGTCGGAGGTCAACCAACAAACTCCGCCAGGATTGGCTGGGCCCTCCACAGGCACCGTTGCTGTCCCTGTCCTTACTGCGTCTGCTGCCATTGATCCCCACGGTGCTACCGCCTGCTATATCAATGCTGCTGCCACCCGCCGCAGCTCCACCCTAGCGACCCCACCCACCGTCAGCGCTTCCATGAGCCGCAGCGCCTCCGCCGGGCCACCGCGTACGACAACGCCGTGACGCTGCAGCAGTACGGCAAGAGTGGTGCGGTCGGGGTCGCCGCCGCCCAGCTGCTGCTCCTGGAGGAGTGGATGTGGATCAGTCAATTATCCGTGGGAGTAGTCCAGTCACATATATTTACGTGCAGCCGGCAAGGGATCGGCGAGAAAGGTACATCATTCTGTGTACGGCGATGAACAGGCAGGGGCCGGGATGGTTTGAGGCCAGCACGGGTTGTGGTTTATGCGCTAGGGCCAGTCGCCAGTGCCTCGGGGGAAGGAAGGGTGGCGCAGCGGACTTCAACAAAGGGGAACGTGCACACGCTGCTGGGAGCGCGTCGTGGTGTGGAATGGGAGTATGGGACTATGCACTATGGGATGGCCTGCTGGATAGGTGTCGAGGGTACGTATTAAGCTGGACTCCAGGCTCCTCAAAGGCGCCGCCTTCAGCTGGGCAAGGAGGAGCCCGGGGGTGGGCGGCGCGGGGGACAGCCCGGGGGCCGTTCGGCTGACGCCCCCCAAACGCTCGTACGTCGTACACCAACAGAAGAGAGCAGGTCACGGGACCGCGTGCCTGACCGCCCGACGGATGGGTGAGCTACGGGCTACGTGGACATGACCACTACGGACCACCTGCCATGCTGCCTGCTTGCCTGCCGCATGTCGCGTCATGCCTAATCAGGAAAGGGGCATGGGTGCCTGCTCTGCCCGCCCGCCTGCCCCACCAGGTAGCTCTGCACGCTGCGCTGCTTGCGCTGCAGCAGCGCCTCGGGGTCGTCGTCGCGGTCCTGGTCGCCGCCGGGAAGCGAAGAAGCCTGTTGGACAGTGCGGGTGGTTGGGGCGGTTGGGGCGATGGCTGGCAGGGGTCCGAAGCTAGGCGCGGAAGAGGGGCAGAACTCCGTCGTTGGGTTACGATACATGTAGGGTGCATACCCCGGGGCCACAGCACAGCCGTGCATGGCATGCACCAATCCATGCGCGGCTCAGGTGTCACAGTCTGGCGAGATTCGTTAACTCCATGCTTACGTGCGCGCCTTCTGTCGTGGCCGGGGAAAGTGGTGCTGCTGTTGAGGAAAAGGGAAGGCGCACTAGCGCGGCGCGAGGCGCCAATGACAAGGTTCTAAATGGCAGTCCAAAAATTGCATTGTTGCAAAGCATTTTGGCGTAGATCAGCAATGATCAGCAATACGGAAACGCTTGCACGTAATATGTCGGTGTCGTGGTTACAGGTTGAGCATCATATATTTTTTAAAAAGCAGTGTCGTCGCATTTGATGTCAAACGATGGTGGCTGATGTTTGTCACCCTGGAAACGCCGCAAGCAGGGCGTGCCGAATTTAGCCAAAACGCACGAAATCAGCAAATAATGCGGGCGACAATGATAAAAATTGAATTGAATTCAAACGCACGGTCGTGTAGTCGCAGCACATCCGACGGGAGCTCTTAATGCATAGGTAACCGTCTTATTAACCGTCACTCCAACCGCCTGCCGCTGATAGTTAACGTGCCGCAATATACGGTAATCTGACAGCAAGCGCGGATTCATTACGTGTACATGATACCCTTGCTTGCAATGTAGGGTTTTTGTAGTCGGATGACGCATTCTTGATCCCGATGCTTGAACATTAAGAAGTCTAGTCGTTCTAACTAAACATTCTTTGTAGTCGCTGTTATATAAATATGTCGGATTTGGCTGCGATTCACCAGCAGCTCCTTAGCATCGCAGCTGGTCACGCAGCCGGCGATCTTGACGCTGCGCCAGAAGCATCGGCATTGTTGATAGATGTAATTGACAGATGCGAATCTGCAGGTAGGCGACGCGTTGATGGAGGCGTGTTGTTCCGTGGCAGTTAGTCCCCCACGGGCAGGAATCATGTTCAAAAACCTGTTTGCATTCACCGCCACTTTGCTTCAGGCCAAGATGACTCCGAAAAGCTGCTGAACTTCCTGTTGGAAGCCAGCTCGCCGCCGATTGCGGACTCGGAGCTGATTCGGGTAAGGCCGTCCTGCGAGGGCCATCCATCCGATCTAACACGCACCTACCCCGATAGATCGGTTTTCGGGGCAGCCGGGGGTCCCGTTCCGCCGGGGCGCTGCAGCGTGAGGCTGCAGCAGCCAGGGTGTTGCAATCCTCCGAAACGCCCCCCTTGCTCGCGGTATCTGTCCACCCCGGCCACGCGCATCCCCTCAATCCCAGCTCCAACCCGCCCCCACAGCCGCTCCCCCATCCCCTCCCCTCATGCACCTCAGACACACAACACAGCCCGCGCTCGCGCCGCCTCTTGTCGTGCGGACCCGTCTCCGTCACCGGTTATGGGTCCTCTGCTTGCGTGTGTTCCGTGGGCAAGCAGGGCAGGGCAGGAGTGCATGACCCTGCACGTATGTGTTTTTCCTTGAACGTCGTCCGACACCAACCAACACGGTCCATTACCCCGATCCACAACCCCCCGGCGCGTCTCAGTGCCCCGTTCCTCCCTTGTCGTTCCTCCCTTGTCGCACATGTGTGCGGCCCCCCGCAGTCCCTGCTGGCTGACCTGGCGCTGGAGGTGCTGCCCCGGCTGCTGCGACTGGCGGCGGCGTCCCCGGGGGCAGCCGCCACTGCGGCGGCGCTGGCGGAGAGCCTGGCGGTGCGTACCGAAGACGCCGCCGCCGCGGCGGGGTTCTGTGGCCTCCCGGACTGTGGCCTCCCGGACAGCCTTTGAGACCCTCTGCCCTGGTTGTTGGTCGGGCGGGTGGTCGTCGCCTTTGAGACGCCGGGTTGCTGTCGGGGCCCCGAACCTAGACCCCGCCTGTACCCGCCCCCAACCCTAGACCAGTCCCAAGCCGATCCGCCTCAACCCGACTCCCCCCCCCTGGACCCCAATTTCCTATACCCGCCTCGACCCCAATTTCCTATACCCGCCTCGACCCCAATTTCCTATACCCGCCTCGACCCCAATTTCCTATACCCCCCTGGACCCCACCCTCAGGGGACGGGCAGTCCCCGGGAGCTGCTGATGGCGCTGTTGGAGGTGTACGACATGAACAAAGAGTGAGTCAGCGCGGCTACCCCGCTGCCGCCCGCTAGCTGTCTCGCCAGCGTGTGCCGGGTCGATCCCGTACGAGACCAACGGGCGCAGAAGGGAGGGCGTGGAAGCGCGCGCCCGGTCCAAAGGATGCGGCATGTGCAGGGAGCAGACGCATCCAACCGCCGGATTCTACAGCCCCCTGGATCTAGCCATCTGCAATCCTCCTGGGTTCTATAGCCCCCTGTATCCAGCCATCTGCAATCCTCCTGGATTCTACAGCCCCCTGTATCCAGCCATCTGCAATCCTCCTGGATTCTATAACCCCCTGGATCCAGCCATCTGCAATCCTCCTGGATTCTACAGCCCCCTGGCTCCAGCCATCTGCAATCCTCCCGGATTCTACAGCCCCCTGGATCCAGCAGCACAGGTGTATTTCGGTGTCACGGATGCAGCGCAGCTGCCGACATGCTTATCCGGAACCACATCCTGTAACCACCATGCTTTTCTGGGTACATACCGTACAGTGGTCGACCAACTAACTTCCCAACCGCCCAACCCTTAACCACCTGCTCCACCCAACATCCCTGGTCACAGCACCGCCTTCGACAGCCCGATGCACCTGCTGCTGCTACGCCTGCTGGGCCTTATGCCCCGCCTGGTGGCTGCCGTACAGCGCCGCCGGCTCCAAGTGGCGCTATCGTGCCTGCCGGCGGTGACGGACCTGGCGGCGGCGGCGGCGCCGCGCCTGGCGGGGGTACGACGGGCAGTGGAGGCGATGGTTGCTGGCGCGGCCGCGGCCGCGGCCGCGGCGGCAGGTGGCGGCGGCGGCGGCGGCGGTGCAGCACCGGGCGCCTTCGGAGCGGCGGAGGCGGCGGCGGCGGCTTCGGGGCAGGTGGTGGATTTGGATGCGGCGAAGGAGTTGTGGGTCGAGGCGCAGGCGCAGCTGGTGGAGCCGTTTGTGGACTTCGCGCAGCAGCTACAGCAGAGGGTGCGTGCGGCACAGATGGGGGCAAGAGGGGGTCCAAAAAGAAAAAAATCAACCCAGAACTAAACCAAGAGAGGGGGGACGCAGGACGGGGGCCGGGGGGCGGCGGAGGTCTGGGTGGCGGAGGCGCTCTGGGGGTCACCGGCCGGCGGGGTTCTTGTTTAAGTATTGAGAGAATAATATATTGCTTATTGGAGTGTATATATATATATATATTATGCTGGAGAATATATTTTCTTTTGTTGAAGTATTTAGAGAGATGGGTGCTGTGTGCCGCGCTGGGCGGACTCTCAGACCGAACCGGCCGCCGACAATCGTACAAAATACGGCATGACGCGGTCGACGGTTCGGCTCCCAAATACGGAAGCCCCTTAGGAGAAAATGATGGATGGCACTGTCTTGATACCGTAAACGGGTCCTCTATACCGTACCCCTCGACGCGGATGCCGTACCCGGGCTGCTCGCTCGCTCGCTCCCTCCCTCCCGCAGGTCCTGGAAGCGGAGCTGCCCCCCCTGGAGCTCGCCCGCAGCCCCGCCGCCGGCGCCGCCGCGCCAACCGACACCGCGCCAACCGCCGCCGCCGCTGCCGCCGTAGCGCCCCGTACGGCCAGTGAGGTCGGCCGCGCCCAGATGCGGCGCTCAGTGGCGACTTGGCTTCTGGCGCTGTTCGGGGCCCTATGGCCGGCCTGGGGACCGCCCTTTGCGGCGCCTGCCGCCGCGGCCCCTGCTGGGGCGGTGTCGATGCTGGCGACCGGCGGCAGCGCCGACGCTGACTGCGGCAGCGGCGGCGGCGGCGGCGGCGGCTGGTGTGGATCTCGTCCCGCAGCTGCGCTGTTGGACCTGTTGCTGGACGCGTACCTTCCGGCGCTGCGGGCGGCGCCCCCGTCGTCGTCGTCGTCGCGATCGTCGTCGTCGTCGTCGCCGCCGCCACCGCCACCGCTGCCTGAATCCACCGGTCGCGGCGGCGGCGGGCGGGTTTTGCCGCCGCCGGCGGCGGCGGTCACCTGGGTGGACGTCTGGGAGGCGGCGGCGGCGGCGGCGGCGGGTGCGCTCGGGTCAGAACCGGACGGCGCGGATGTCGAGGTACGACAACGTGTGTGCGAGTGGCTGGTGACACGGTGCTCGTGTGTGTGAGTCGTTAACAGCACACCAACCAATTAACCGACCAACAAACCAACCAACCGACCAGGGTGATCCAATGCTGCCACTGCAGTGTGGTGTGGCGTGACGTGAACACGTGATGTGATGTTGAACGACGATTAGGTTTCATTGCCTGGACACACCTGTACTGTAAAATGCTGTAGTCGTTGTTCTGGTCGTGGTCTGGTAAACCGGACCGCAGTGTCGCAGTGTCGAGGGCTGTGAGAGGGCGCATCTGGGCGGTTGGGTTTTGAGGGCCACCGACAGCCCGCAGCACGTGATGAAGATGCTACCAGTACCTAACCAACTAACCACTAACAAACTAACCGACCAACCTGGAAAACCATCACCCACTCGCCCGCCCGATCGTGCAGGTGTGCTCCGACCCCGAGCTACCTCGCCTAGGTGCCGCCCTGGTCCTCTGGCTGGCGGTCACCACCCAGGGCAGAGCCACTGGCTCGGCGGCGTCGGCGGTGGCGGTCGTTGCGCGGCCGGCGGCGGCTCCGGAACCACCCGCGGGCGATGCCATGGCGACGCTGGAGGTGCGACGGGCAGTCGTGCATCGCAGACTCGAAGCGGCCTTCCAATCTGCTCACAAAGGTGTTCGGGCTTTGCCGTACACGTGCGGCCAGGGGCGGGCATGGCCGATTGTGAGTAGGAGCTGGCATAAGCACGGCAGCCCACGCCGCTGCGAACCGCTGTAAGTTTCTCTTCACAGTGATCGGTGTTGGGGTCGGGTTTGGGGTTGGGTTCGGGTTCGGGGTTGGGGTCGCGCATTTCGGTGTTTGGGGTCCCTTCGTTTGGGGTCCCTTCGTCGGCCAATCCTGCCTGCGTGAATAGTAAATGAGAATGTTGCCTTACATCTGCCGTACACGTGCCGTACCACACGCAGGTGGTTCTGGCAGCCTGCCAAGCCCTGCTACGGCGTGCTGGTGAGGAGGAGAGCCCCGAGCTACAGACCAGGGCGCTACAGCTCCTGACCTCGGGCTGCAGCCGGGTGCGGCTCATGGGCGGGCGGACGCCTGGCGCAGTCGCCCCCGGCGCCGAGTGTGCTGCCGTGGCGGGCGCGGCGTCGGACTCCGACCCGTGGGTCAGTGTCGCCGAGAAGCTCTCCCACCGGCCGGACGCGACCGCCGCCTCCGCGCTGTACGAGATGTTGGGAGAGTATGAACCGAAGCTGGAGGAGGGGCGCGAGGCTACTCTGGAGCCGCTTGCGCAGAGGGCGGCGGTGGTGGCGGCGCTCAATGTGACCCATGGGTCAGTAGGCCCGGCCGGGGATGCCGCTCGGCTGCTCGCGCACGGCGCGCTGCAGGTGCGGTTGGTTGGACCGCCTCTGTCCGGTGTTACCCGTGAGGCCGTTGCGGGGTTCGTTAAGCCGTTGCGAGACCGTTTTGATACCCGTGAGACCGTTGCAGTACCCTGACCGTCCCACAGGATGACCGTGTGTCTGACCAGGCCGTCCCATGGGTCGGTTCTGCACCGCAGGCCCTGCTCGGCGCGCTGCCGCCGGTGTTGCGGGCCTTATGCATGGAGCGCCTGGCGGCGGGACCCTCCCCCGAAGTGTCGGCCCTCGTGTTGCAGCGGCTACAGCGGGAGGTCGCCGCGGCGGCGGCGGCGGCAGTAGCATGTCATCGCGCCGCCGCGTCCATCTTCGGAGGCCCATGGGTCTTGCGCCCTGTGCTGCAGCAGCTGCTGCCGCTGCTGCCAGTGGATGCCGCCGACGACGCCGCGGCGCCGCCGGGTACGACAGAGCGCGGCGGCGCCGCCGCCGCCGGCGCGCGCGATGGCGGCGCGGGCGACGCGGCAGTGGCAGCGCTGACGCACCGAGCGGATGCGGCCACAGCCGCCGTCAGCGTGCTTCGCTTCCTGGCGCTCCGAAACCGCGCAGACGCCTCCTCTGTCGGCAGCGGCGGCGGCGGCGATACCGCCGCCTCGGAGGCGCGCGCCGCGCGCCGCGCCGTCCTTACTGCGGTGTACAACACAGCGGTGCGGCCTCTCTACGGCACGATGACCGCGGCGCTCGCGGCGATGCGCCGCCGGGTGGAGCTCGAAAGCGCGGAGGAGGAGGCACGCGGCGCCGCCGCCGCCGCGGCAGCGGCGGCGGCAGCGGCGGCGGCGGCTGGCGGCGGACGTACACCCGCGGGGACGGCAGCGGCGACGGCGATGCAGTCCTCCTCCGGCGGCGTTCCTCCATCGCTGGCGGCAGCAGGCCCGCGATCCCCCGGGGCCCTCAATCCCCCGGCGGCGGCCTCGGTCGCGGCGGTCACGGCTGCGGGCGCCCCCGCCCCCGCCCCAGGGTCCGGGCCCGACCGGTTCGCGGGCAATGTGGCGGTGGTCAGTGAGGCGGTGGCGGGGCTCACGGCTGTCGGTCGGCTCCAGGAGGTGGCGGAGTGCGTGGGGGAGGAGCTGCGGCTGCGGCTGCAGCAATGAAACAGATGGCGCAAGGCCCGGGCGACACGTAGGGGGTTGTCCGCTGTGTGTGTGGGTGTGTTCCTTAAGCAGGCAGAACAGGAGTGCGTGATATGCGCGGGCCGAGTGGCGCCCAAACGTTTTTGTGTGTGTAACGGTGTTTTTGTGGGTTTTTAACGCTGAGTTGTGTGTGTGTGTGTGCGTGTTTCGGCTTTCGGGAGACAGCGAGCTGGCGAGACGGAGCGCTGGTGGCGAGAGCTGATGGCGATGATGGCCACGTGGGTCGACCAACTCCCAACGGTCAGCTCCCAACCTCCCGGGACGTCGACCACCGAGTCGAGTGGGAAACGCCGAACGCCGAACACCGCCAGCGCAACGTGTGTGTGTGTGTGTGTGTGCGCTCCCTCGGCCCCCCATCGTCCATCCGGGTGCATCCAGCGGGTTACCGGCAGAGGTGTCGCCCCCAGGGTCTGCGCCTACGTCGCTGCGTTCGTGTACGACACCGTGCACCCAAAGAGAGGAGCGAGTTCCCGGCACAAGCGTGAGGTCGGGTGATCGACCCCATCCCCCCACGGTTGAGCATACGGTGATTCCCCCGCAACGTGCTGCCCTAACTGTCAACGTACAACCGCAACCAGCCGGCCCTTGGTCAATCGAACGGGACAACCTCGAACAACAGCGCACACGACCTGGGCGGCTCGTTTCGCGCGGTTCGTGACAGCGCACGGCACGTGGGCGGCGCGGCTCGTACGACTAGTGTTTGCGGGGTTGGGCGGCTCGTTTCGCGCGGTTCCGGTTCGGGCGGGGTTCTCACAAGGGCACACATGCGCACACACACCCCAGGGGCTGCGCTGCCTGCCGCGCAAGCACCCGGCCCCCCGCCCCGTCCCCACAACCGGGAGCCCGGCCCAGATCGCCCGGACCGCCCGCCCCGCGGTCTTGATCCCCTCCTCCGACCGCAATCTTACGCAATCACACACCGTCTTAACAGTCACACACCGACGCGACATCAGACGACAGGGCGGCTAGCTGGCCCAGGCTGGCCTGCCTGCCTGTCTGGCGGGCGTGCGTGCGACTGTGCCGCGTCCGTCGTCCAACCAACAAACCGCCAACCACCCCTGACAAAGATATCATACCCCACAACACCTTGGGAGAAGCGGGGCGAGCGAGGGGCCTGGGGCTCTCCGTACGGCACCGGGCGCAAATCGGGGTCCGCCGTACGGTAGTCACAACCATAGACATCACCCCCTTAATCGCGGACGTCGCTGTAACATATGGTCCATTCATTCACTCATTTATGGATCAAGCTAGCTACCGAGGAGAAATAAGCATGGTTGGCTGGTATTACGCAGTCTACCCGTCTGTCTGTCTACCCGTCTGTCTGTCTATTTACCCGTCTGTCTGTCTAATTAACCGTCCGTCTGGCTATTTACCCG
This sequence comes from Eudorina sp. 2006-703-Eu-15, assembly GCA_003117195.1. NCBI lineage: Eukaryota > Viridiplantae > Chlorophyta > Chlorophyceae > Chlamydomonadales > Volvocaceae > Eudorina > Eudorina sp. 2006-703-Eu-15. Next base: position 448,417 of record BDSI01000068.1, on the reverse strand, counting down.
TCGGCCGGTCTGTCTGTTCTGTCAGTCAGCCTACACGGGGTGTTCGGATTCGAAGGACCGGGGCAACCGCGTGTCCGTCAGCACCAGCCAGTTGCCGTACGTGTGCAGCCCCGCCGACGTCAGCGTCGCCGACGGCACCGCCACTCCGCGGCCGCTGGGTACGAAGGTGACGACGCCCACCGCCGCCTCGGGGGCCGCCGCCGCCATGTGCTCGCAGATGCCCAGTCGCTGCTCGCTGTGAAATTTGCCTGCAGGGCGGGGCGAGGCGGGGCGGGGTGAAAGCGTGGGATGGGGTGGGGTGAAAGTGAGGGGGGTTGTGCGGGGCCTCCCCGTCCCACCCCCCCCTCTCTCAAGCATAGCTGCCGCACTACTGGCATGGCCTGTCGGGGCCAGTCCTTTCCTCCCCTCTCCTGCCCAGTGCGGTTACGTGGGCGAGACAGCCGCCTCCCACCAACGGGAGGGGGACGGCCCTCCCAGCCCCTCCCAGCCAGCCAGCGGGCGCTGCCGCAATCGGCCCCCCTTCCTCCCCTTCCTTTCCTCCCCTTCCTTTCCTCCCCTTCCTTTCCTCCCCTTCCTTTCCTCCCCTCCCCTTCCTCCCCTTCCTCCCCAATGGTACTGTACCGTTCTTTTCCCGTCGGACCGTCGCTCTGGCAGCAGCGCAGTTTGAAGAAGTCTGCCAATTTCCTATACCCTTACCTCCCCTTTCCTCCCCTTTCCTCCCCTTCCACCCCTTCCATCCCTCGCTCCCTCGGCACCCACCGCACACGTGCACCACCAGCGGCCGCCGGCCCGGGGGAGCCGCCGCCCCGGGCGCTCCACCTCCAGCCGCGCCCCCGCCTTCGGGCCCCGCCGCCCCCGCCACCGCCCCCGCCGCCCCCGCCCCCGTCTGCAGCCGCCGGAGCGCCCGGGCGATGGCATCCGCCATGGCCGCATCCCACAGGTTCTGTGCGTCCACGAAATTGGATCGCAGCGTCATCCCGATGTGGGGACACTCGCCGCCGCCGACGCCGTTGGCGCCGCCGTTCGCGCTCGTGCTGTTTCTGGCGCTGCCCCCGGCCGCGGCGGGGCTGCCGGACGCGCTGGGGTCGTTGCTGCGGGTGACGCCGGCAGCAGCAGCGGCGGCGCCGCCGCCGCTGGGTTCCGGCGCCGGCGCCGCCACCAGCGGCGCCGCGACCTCCACCTGGCCCCCTTGCTCGCCGCCGTCGTCGTCCTCTGCGCCGCCGCCGTCCCGCCAACCGCCTGTCCCCTCATTCCCCTCATTCCGCGGCGGCTCCCGCGCCCGCTGCAGTGGATGGGACAGGACAGCGCGGTGCAGGGCAGGTTCAGCGGGCACCGTACAGTCGTACAGTTGGCACGCAGGGCGCCGGGTTTGAGCTGCAGTGCCGCTCAAACGCCGCGGCGGGTGTGAGGGGACACGCGGCGTGGAGGGCCCTCCCTGGCGGCCTCCGTCCGTCGGCGAAGGACGGGGCAGCGGGCAGCGTTACTGTCAACACACTTTACACTGACAAACACTTTATAAGAAAGGGACAGAAAAGAGGAAGGGGGGCTCGGAACGGCTGCAGAACGACACACCAAGACGGTGCGGATGGCCGGAGGTGTGCGTGCAGCAGGTACCTCACAATCTACGACCTGCAGCAGGGCCGGATGCCGTGCACGCATATGCCTCCCGACGTGGCTTAAGAGATGTCCCAAACCGGGCTCGGTCGGGCACACCCGGTCCGCCGCAGCCTCAGCTCAGAGGACCGGCGTCGCAGTCCTCCGGGTCCGGACGACCAGCTCCTGGCCCCTCCCTCTCCCCCACTCTCCCCGGATCAGCTGACGGACAGACGGGCGGGCGGACGCACGGGCGGATGCACGCACAGACGCACGGACAGACGCACAGACCGACCCAGAGACAGACGCACGGGCAGACGTACCCACACACCTGCATGGTCCACCTGATCTTGGCCACGTACTGCTCCGAGGCGGGGCGCAGCGGCAGAGGGGGCAGGTGCCGCAGGGACGTCGGCGGCAGGGACGCCAGCGCCGCAGCGCCGCTGCGGCCCACGAGGCTGACGTACCTGCTGCGGCGGCGGCGGCGGCGGATGGGCAGCAACAGCAGGATGCGCAGCACGGGAAATGTGGATCCACCCCGCCTTAGTACATGAACCGGAGTGTCACCACCCCAGCGGGCGTCTCATCATCAGAGGATTGCGGACCTCAAGCTGTACGAGAGTACGACTTGCTCGCTGCTGTTTCCCCGCAGCTACGCGTGCGCCGCACCCGTGGCCGCGACCCCGGCGCGGCCCACCCCACGCCCCCCCCCCCGCGCCATCCCACGTTCCCACCTGCGCGGCGCGTTGGCGCACACCACGGGGGCGCCCGCCGCCTTGGCCGCCAGCACGAGCGGCCGGTAGTCGGTCGGGTAGTTGGGCCAGGGGCTGGGGCGCGAGGGGGGGAAGGGCAGGGCAGGGCAGGGCAGGGCAGGCAGCGAGGACGGCAGGCGGGCAGGGAGGGTTAGGACTGGGCAAGAAGCAGGGGCAATTAAACCCTGCGATTGCCCACTGGGAGGGCAATTAAACCCTGCGACGACGCGGCGTGCAGCGAGAGGGCTCTGGGGGTCAGGTCGCTAGAGTGGACATGAAAGTCGTACGGCACGCGGCCGACTATAATATGGGCATACCGTATGTCGGCAGCAAGCAGGACAGGACCGCGGGGGGACCCGGGGGGTATGGTGGTAAGGGGCAGCGCAGCTGTCACGCAGCTGTCCGGGTTTGGCTCGGGCGCCGTACCGCCGTACTGTACGGGTACGGCAGCACCCACCGGCCGTCCTTCATCAGGTCCGCCTCCGTGGCAAACCCTGCAGGGAATGAGGGATCAGCGGTTTGGGTTTGGGTTTGGGCGGGGGATGTGGACACGGTGGGGGGAACACGTGGCGCGGACTTGACACGTGGCAGGTACGACAACTGCACGCATAGCATGGTTTCATGCAGCCGCAAGCCCTTGCCCTGCCGCCCACCCACCACCTCACCGCGCCACCCCGCCGCCCGACCGGCCCCACTCCCAACCCCAACCCCCGCCCCCACGCCCTGACGCACCCGCCAGGTACTCGTCCATGACCCCCTGCACGTCCCGCTCGAACATCTCCAGGCTCAGCGCAACCGGCCGAGCTGGGGTTGCCGAGGGCGGGTGCGTGGGAGCCCCTGGAGTCCCGGACGAAGACGGCGGCGGCGGCGGGAGGGAGGGGGAGGCCCCCCTGGAGCCCGGCGCGGGGAGGACCCCCGCCCGCTGGTCCCGACCCGCTGACGTGTCACGTGCCGTACCCAGCACGTGGCGCAGCACCCGCAGCTGCAGGTGGTGCGCCACCGGGTCGTCATGATACTCGCCCAGCAGTACGACATCGTACGACTCCAGGGAGGCCAGGAGAGCTTCGAAGGTGGAGGGCGCGCCCGCCGCGTCGTACACGGCGTATGCGGAGCCCTCGGACATGCCCGACGGCGGCGGCGGAGTGGGCGGCGCCGGCGCTGCCGCCGGCGCCTTGGCGGCTGCACCACCGCTGCTACTACTGCGACCACCACCGCTGCTGCTGCCATCTCGTTTCGACGGCGCGACCGGCGGCTCAGCGTTCTGTAGCCGCCACACGAGAGGACCGACACCAACCCCAATGTTGTTGATTGGATCCGGAACCCACCCAGGATGGCGACAGGGACCCGGAAGGCCCGCGGGCTCGGCCGCTGATGATCCATCACGGGCAGGGAACCGATCGCACCCGCTCCCCGGACAGGCCGTGGTGGCTGTCGCCCCCGCCGCCGTCGCCGCCACCGCCACCGCCACAGCTGCTGCGGCTGCTGCAGCCCTTGCCGCGGCCGCTGACCGCGTCCAGGGGCCCGCCGCTGAAGGTGACGCACAACCCGCCGGGGCTGGTGCGACTGTTGCGGCTGGTGCAGCTGATGCGGCTGGTGCGGCCTTCAAGCCCGGACCTGAGGACCACCAACGCCGTGGGGCCGCGACGGATGTGTGAGGAGCCGGGCTCTGATTGCGAGATGGAGAGGAGGCCAGACATGATTCGTCGTGGAGCGGGTGGGCGGCAGGCGGTAGGTAGGGATGCTGAAGTTGAAGGGTGGAGCTGGTGGCGAGAAACCGCGAGGGACTGGGTGCTGGGACGGGAAGCGCGAGAGTGCTGCGGGCTTGCAGGTACGACAACTGCGAGAGCCCCACGCGCCAAATTGTCCGATGATGCGGGAGGGCATGACATTGTTGTCGGAATCCAACTCCGGCGAGCCTGAGCACCGGGCGATACGCCAGGCGCAAGAAGTTGGCGAGTTCCATCGCCTTGGTAATGCTTTTTTAAAAGTACAAGACGTCTAAAGCACTGTGTACTCCACAACCAATAATTTATCATATAGGCTTTGGGCCAAGATGAGTCTATGTCTACAGTGGCACAAAGACATGAAATGCATGAAATGCACAAATGCTTGTTATACAAAGCCTCACAACTTCAGATTAGCAGACAAAGATGTGGCCAACAATAAGTTTTAGTTGTGCACAACACATATGCGCTAGAGGCCTTTGCGCCACCCACGCTAAGTCTCCCGGTAAGGTGTCCTACTCGGCATGGGATTACCTGCAACCTGTTATTAGATATTCACAAAAAAGCAGCTACCAGCACTACCAGCACTACCGCAGAATAAGTTGAAAGTGATATAAAAACGATCTGTGTGTTTAGTATGTCTCGGTATGTGTTAGTCTAGTAGTTTGCGTTGCATAGTGACAATATGCAAGTACAGCTACATAAACAACATATCTCCTTAATGTGCGTATACCGGCATCACAGTAGATAATGAACTTAGAATTTTTGATGGGCCGTGGACATTGATAAGTGACTCCGTGGAAGCGCATAAAAGATAATCCTCTGAACATCGATCAACAACCTGGCCGACCGCAATGAGCACTTCAGCAGACGAGGTGTTCTGGGCACCAGGACTCCTGGAGCGCATCGTCAGCTTCATGCCTTCAAATGACGTCGCTTGCAATGTTCGACCTCTCAATCGGTCATCGGCTCAGCGCTTTCGGAGCACCGAGCACCGCACTGTGCACTTGTCGCAGCCCTGCTCAACCGATGCCTTCCGACAGCACTGGAGCAGGCCCGGCATCGTCCGCGCCATGAAACGTGAACGCCGTAGGCAGCTGGTTTGTCTTACGGCAGCAAGTGGCGTGCTGAGCAACCTGCAAGTGGCGCTGGCGGCCTCGGGAAGTGTTCCGATGTACATGATGATGGAGGCCGCAGCGGCAGCCGGGCAGCTGGAGTCATGCCGATGGTTACGGGCGCGGAACTGCCCCTGGGGAAGTTCTCTTACCGTAGCTGCTCGGGCGGGTCACTTGGGCTTGTGCGAGGCGCTGCTGGAAAGCGGGTGTCGGTGGGAGTGTGAGGCGCCCGTCGCTGCCGCAACGGCTGGACACGTGCACCTCATGGAGAGGCTGTGCCAGCTGGCTTCGGTCTACGGTGGTTCAGTAGATCAGGACGCCCTGCTGGCAGCGGCGGCGGAGGGCTTTGACCTGGCCACGCTGCAACAGGTGTACGACTCGCACTACAACCGGGCACCGCCGCTTGACGAAAGCACAAAGTCGCGGCTTCTGGCGGCCGCAGCGGCCAGCCTAACCCCCGACTGGCGGGCCAAGATGGAGTGGCTGGAGCGGGAGCTGGGCTGCCCTCGGTCCGTCCACATATCGCGTCTGCTAAGGAAGCCCCACGCAGTCGACCGCCTGACATGGCTACGGCAACAGGGTTACGGGCTGGAGTTTCCCAAACCCGACGAGATGCTCGCGCTCATTTGCTTGACAGGAAACAGCGGCGTGCTGCAGTTCCTTGTCTCGGAGGGGTTCATGGAGACGGGAAGGCGCCTTGACCTGAGTAGGGAAACGATACTTTCCTTGGTTGCGGCAAGCACCCAAGGCCACTTGGCCGTCCTGCAGGCCATGCACGCGGCCGGGTTTCTGAAGCATGGTCTGCCTGAGATAGTCGCGCGCGGAGCAGCCTGTGCGGGGCAGTTGCCGGTGCTGCTCTGGGCGGTGGAGGAGCTGGGCTACGACATCGCCCGCGACGCCGAGTTGTCCACATGCGCCGCCGATTCCGGCAACGTGACCCTGATATCCTGGGTGCGGGAGCGGAACCAGATCAGGTCACCAAACGAAGACATGCAGAGCGCCGTGCGGAGCGGCTGCGTGGAGGCGATGGAGCTGCTGGCGGGTCCGGACTTTGTGGTGCCGGCGCACGAGGTGAGAGCCACCTGTCACCGCTCCCGCTTCGAGGTCGCGGAACTGGAAGTGCTGATCAAGTTGGCCCCCCGCCTCGCCCCGCGAATGTTTTGTTTATTTTTTCCGCACTGCTGTTTGCATTTGCGCGTCGTGCAGGCCTTCGCCCACCGTTGGTTTGAGATTGCTACTGCCACAGGCGACCTGGCAGCCCTGCGCTGGCTGTGGCAGCGGCTGCAGGGGACCCTGCCCCCGCCCTTGATGGTGAAGATCAGGAAGGTCGCTCCGCTTTTCCCGAATTGCACCGGAGCACCACCTGTTGGCGACCTTCCTTAACGAGGGTGCGGAGCGGCGCAGTGGCTGTTGAGGCGCTGGTGGAGGTCTGGGGGGCGGCGGCCGGTGGAGCGGCAGGGGCGGGCGGAGCGAGGGTTGCAGATGGACAGGAGTTTGGGGTTGTGGGGGCACTACCTAACTTCTGGACTGGTTGAGGTGAGGGTCGGAGCGACGACGGCGCAGCATCGCAGTTGAAGGTGACCGTGGCACTGCACCACTGGGTCACTGCCCGGGGCACTGCACCACTGGGTCACTGCCCGGGGCACTGCACAACTGGGTCACTGCCCGGGGCACTGCACAACTGGGTCACTGCCCGGGGCACTGCACCACTGGATCACTGCCCGGGGCACTGCACAACTGGGTCACTGCCCGGGGCACTGCACCACTGGATCACTGCCCGTGGCACTGCACCACTGGGTCACTGCCCGTGGCACTGCACCACTGGGTCACTGCCCGTGGCACTGCACCACTGGGTCACTGCCCGGGGCACTGCACCACTGGGTCACTGCCCGGGGCACAGCGCCACTGGGTCACTGCCCGGGGCACTGCACAACTGGGTCACTGCCCGGGGCACTGCACCACTGGGTCACTGCACCACTGGGTCACTGCCCGGGGCACAGCGCCACTGGGTCACTGCCCGGTGTACTGCGCCACTGGATCGCAGACCAGCGATCCGTCGCACCAGGCAGGGGACCCCATCCGGGGCGCACGCGGGTGTGGGAAGCGTCTGGCTCCGCCGGGTGTTGCGGTGTGGCGCGGTTCGCGCGGGCTGTTGGGGAGGAGTGTTGGGATGGGCGAAGGGCATGGGACGAGCGTGGGCAGGAAGACGTCGTGCGCAGCTTGACCACAGCGGTCGCCGACGGCGGGGCCGGATTCGGGGCAGAAATAGGGTTTGTCGTAGGTGTGTGGATGATGACGGTTTCCCGTGTCCGGCTCGCGGCCTGGCTCCCAGGCCGCACCCGGCCGCAGTGGTCGCATCCTCCGGCTCCCCGGGGCTGCTGCGGCTGCTGCGGCTGCTGCTCCGTGCTTTCCGACAAGCCAGCTCGTATTGCTGCCGAATGGCCAAGCCCTACATGGGTAGCTGGCCAGCCTCAGCGGTGCAGGAAGGCCTGACAGGGCCTGACAAGGAACCCACGGAGGCAGTGCGGGTCGGACCTGGAATCCTTGTTGACCCGTTTCGTCGTGGGAAGCAGCAGTGGCGAGGCGGGGGTGCAAGCGCAAGCCTGGCGACTGCTTGGCTGCTTGGCTTGGGGGTGCGGCCAGGCGGTCGTGTTGGATCTGAGGAGCCTAGCGACGTGGGCGGGGGCTCAGTTGACAGGGAGGCCGGCCGTTTTCACGGCCGCTTTGGATGGCACGGACGGAGGTCTTGTTCTGCCAGCCAGGGGTCGGCCTCTGGAGTTCGCTTTAGCTTGCTGGGGTGCCGAAAACGGTGAAGTCTATTGTATTCTTTGAGTGTTTGGCTGGCACGCTGCGATGTCCGGGGCGGCCTTACGTTGGGTATGGACAATCCTGAGTACACAGTAGTACACCCTCGGTCTCACATTGGTTTCCTCCCATGTGCCTGCTATACCTCATTACGAGATTGCGAAGCCTGCACCCGCCATGGGCCAGGCACTGCGATAATCAGGACGTCTGATGACGAGGGCGGCGCTGGTCTTTCCCTGCGAGCTGCTTCCAAGGGCATGTACTGGGCCGCGTCATGGGGCGTTTCAGAGGAAACTGCAGGCATGCATGCCTCCGACTGAAACCACTGAAGGCACTATCGCGGCGGAGGTGCGGCATTTCCTGAGCAAACCCTTGAGTCAGCTCTGGCAGGGAGCACTGATCAAGACCGCGTGGTAAAGCGCAGGGAGCACTGATCAAGATGCGTGGTAAAGCGCGCTGGGTCGTCCCCGGTCTTGTTGATTTGATTTGTTCCACTTCACATTCCACTTTGTAAAAAGTATGAGATCCAGTATACGTAAACGCTTTTGTGTGAATTTTGGGAACCTCTTAAATTTGCAATTGTACGGCAGGCTACCTCCCACGGTCCCACCGCGACGAACGAGCTTGCCAAGAGTAAGGGTCAGAGACTTTCAATAGCAGTAAACCACAAAGCGACACCGTGATTGCATCACCGCTGATTTGTGTGATAGGATTGCTTTCACGCGAAACATTCGCTCACCGACTTTCTGCGCGGATTCACAAGAGCAATCAGCAGCCTTGCAAATCGCCATGAGCGATTTAGTGGACATGGTGTTCTGGGCACCAGGACTCCTGGAGCGCATCGCCATTTTCATGCCTCCGAATGATGTCGCTTGCAATGTTCGACCGCTCAATCGGTCAACGGCGCAGCGCTTGTGGAGCCCCGAGCACCGCACTGTGCACTTGTCGCAGCCCTGCTCAACCGATGCCTTCCGACAGCACTGGAGCAGGCCCGGCATCGTCCGCGCCATGAACCTGGCCAGTCGTAGGCAGCTGGTTTGTCTTACGGCGGCAAGTGGCGTGCTGAGCAACCTGCAAGTGGCGCTGGCGGCCTCGGGAAGTGTTCCGACGTCCATGATGATGGAGGCCGCAGCGGCAGCCGGGCAGCTGGAGTCATGCCGATGGTTACGGGCGCGGAACTGCCCCTGGGGAAGTTCTCTTACCGTAGCTGCGCGGGCGGGTCACTTGGGCTTGTGCGAGGCGCTGCTGGAAAGCGGGTGTCGGTGGAAGTGTGCGGCGCCCGTCGCGGCCGCCGCGGCTGGCCACTGGCACGTCATGGAGAGGCTGTGCCAGCTGGCGCCGGTCTACGGTGGTTCAGTAGATCAGGACGCCCTGCTGGCAGCGGCGGCGGAGGGCTTTGACCTGGCCACGCTGCGGCAGGTGTACAACTCGCACTGTGCACAGCCGCTTGATGAAACCACAGCGTCGCGGCTTCTGGCGGCCGCAGCGGCCAGCCTGACCCCCGACTGGCGGGCCAAGATGGAGTGGCTGGAGCGGGAGCTGGGCTGCCCTCGGTCCGTCCACATATCGCGACTGCGAAGGAAGCCCCACGCAGTCGACCGCCTGACGTGGCTACGGCAACAGGGTTACGATCTGCAGCTTCCCAGCGTCATCAGGGTGGCCAAGACCGCCTGTATGACAGGAAACAGCGAGGTGCTGCAGTACCTTATCTCGGAGGGCTTGATGGCCCCGGGGGAGCACATCGGAGAAAGGAGTTTGCATATACTGAAGACGTTGATTCCGGCAAGCACCCAAGGCCACTTGGCGGTCCTGCAGGCCCTGCACGCGGCCGGTTTTCTGAAGCCTGGCACGCCTGCGATAGTCGCCCGCGCAGCGGCCAGCGGAGGGCAGCTGCAGGTGCTGAAATGGGCAGTGGAGGAGCTGGGCTACGACATCGCCAGCGATGTCACGTTTTTCTCTGCGGCAGCCAGTTCAGGCGACATGGCCATGATATCCTGGGTGGGGGAGCGGAACCAGTTCAGGTCACCGAACGGAGACATGATGGGCGCCGTGTGGAGCGGCTGCGTGGAGGCGATGGAGCTGCTGGCGGGTCCGGACTTTACGGTGCCGGCGCACGAGGTGAGCCATTATTCGCCAATGTTGTTTTCGAATATATCCCCAAATCGTGAATGGGGTTGGTTGTGTATTTTTGTGGAAATGACGCGAGGTTACCTCAGGGAACACCTCACACCGGTCCGGCTGTGCGGTGCTGTTGTTCTTCGACGCCGCCCCTGATGCAGCAGCTGAGCCTTGGAGTCGGACGTGCATTCGCGGCGGTTTGGATGTGTAGCGCATGTGACCGCCGCAGGATACGGCCTGCATCATCTGGATCCCTCCGTCGGGTCCCAACTGCTGACAATCCCCTTGCGGGACCCCGCACACGCACACACACGCACCCACCCATTGTCTTCTTTGCGGCATGCAGGCCTTCGCCCGCCGCCTGCTCAGCACTGCCGCGTACAATCGCGATTTAGCGGCGCTGCGATGGTTGCGGCAGCGGATGGAGGGGGCCCCGTCCCCGTCATCGTTCCTGCAGATCGCGACATCGGGCGGGCAGAACGTGGCGGTGCTGCGGTGGCTGTTGGAGGAGGGGGGCTGCCCTGCGGACCACGAGATACTGGAGGAGGCCGTGCGGGTGCGCGAGAGGGAGCCCCGGCTGGGCGGCGCAGAGGAAGGAGTTCTGGACTGGCTGCGGGAGGAGATTCGACGACGGCGCCGCAGCGAAGCCTGAGATGTTGTATGTATATGGTGCAATGGGGGTAGCGCCGGCGAGTTGATTCCTGGAGAGTTGATTTCCTGGAGGGAACCTCCCTGGGGGCCGCAGCGCGCAGGGCTCATGACCACCGTCACAGACATAGGGACAACACCCGACGAGCTGTGGCGGGTGCAAGCAGCTCGCCCATGCGCACGTCCGCCAACGGCATACCACCGGAAGCGTATACGGTGGAGGGACAGGGGGGTCCAAACGCGCGAGGCAGCCGTGCCGTGTGTGCGCCCAGCACAGCCCAGGAGCGCAGGCCGTTCGCAGCCGCCACAGCGGGCGCCGGGCAGCTGGAGGCGTTAGCGGCACACCGCGAAGGGCGCAAACTGCCACATACAGCTTGTTGGTTATCGGTATGCGTTTTGGAGCTTGTGGTGTCGGGCATCGTGACGTATGTGTACCGTACGCGAGTGTACGCGGGGTTCTAGCGGGTTTCTAGCGGGGTAAGGATTGGGGAACCGATGCGTGCGGGGTAAATGCAGTGCGGTCGGCGACTGAGGGCATCACCCCAGATTCCCAACAGTGGGGCGACTCTCCTTAACGAGGAGGCGGAGCGGTGGAGTGGCTGTTGAGGCGCTGGTGGAGGTCTGGAGGGCGGTGGCCGGTGGAGTGGCAGGGGCGGGCGGAGCGGGGGAGTGGCTGTTGTGCTGGACTGGTGGAGCGGGGGCGGAGGTGCAACGGTGGTGCAGCATCAGAGCTAGAGATGTCGCGGCGCGGAGCCAAGACCGGGTATCCGCCGCGCTGGGGCAGCCAGTCACGTTCCAGCCGGGACCCGCCCACCCGGGCGAGAGCAGCGTTCTAGGCCACAGACGCAGACACGGTCGGTCGGTTGTGTATGCGTGCACGCAAGCCTGAGTGCGGTCGGCCGTATTGCGGCCGGCCGTGTTCGAGGGTCCATGAGCCTTAACATGGGGGCTCCGATGGGGCCTCCGATGGGGCCTCCGATGGGGCCTCCGATGGGGCCTCCGATGGGGCCTCCGATGGGGCTAGGGGAACTCGGTGATGCGGGCCCCAGATTGACCGACCAGGTACCCGCTTCCTCGTCGATTGGCAGACTCCCTTGCGGATCTGCCTCGAGCGCTGGCGAACGTTCAGGTGTTCAGATCATTCACCACCTCAGCCGGGTGGACCCCGACCCGCGACCCATGTGGTGCCCATGTGGCTCACAGACGGAGGCCGGGGCGCGGAAGAGCTGTGTGGCGAAGTATCTGCGCCGACACCGGGGAATCAGGAGCCAGAGCGTTGGGATGGGCGAAGAAGCGATGGGGCGAGCGTGGGTGAGGGGTGCCGGGGGTGTGTGTGTGTGTGTGTGTGTGTGTGTGTGTGTGTGTGTGTGTGTGTGTGTGTGTGTTCCGCCCGACCCGAACCAAGGACCAATATACTTACTATATTGCCGTGTGTGTGTGTGTGTGTTCCGTGGCGAGAGCACACGTGCCGGCGACTGTGGCCTGGGTTTGGGGCAGAAAGGCGAGGAGGTGCTGACCGGCTCGCGGTACGAGGCTGATGATATTGTGCCGTACTGCCGTTCCTGGCTGGAAAACTGAGCTTCCCATGTATATATACTGAGGCAGCGGTGGCGAGGCGGGGGTGCGAGCTCAAGCCTGGCGACTGATTGGCTGCTTGGCTTGGGGGTGCGACCAGGCGGTCGGTCGTGTTGGATCTGTGGAACCCAGCGACGTGGGCGGGGGCTCAGTTGGCGTCGGTGAGGGAAATGAGCCGGCGCTTTCTCACGGCGGGCCGCCTCGGGGCGTTGGCGCGGACCGAGGTCTTGCGCTGCCAGTCGTCATCGAAGCAGCGCTGCAGGCGGGGAACACCTTTGACAGCCGGCATTGGGGTTGTAGTCTGCTTTGCCTTGCTGGGGTGCCATAGGGCAACTGAGCGTCGTTAAGGTCCATGCAACCTACCAAGTTCTACAATGATTGGCTGGCACGCTGCGGCAGGCTGCGGTGCCCAGGGCCGGCTTCCGTTGGGTACATGGGAGGGCACCCCTGGCGCTGTCAGTGGCCTTGGCGTGGTCCAGTCTCACATGCGGTTTTCTCCCTTGTGCCTGACTACACCGAATTGCGAAATCCGTTGACCGCCGTATAGCGCGATGGGCCCCGCATGGGTAAGCAGTACAACCGGGGAGGGCGGCACTCGTGGTTCCCAGCGGGCTGTTCCCGCGGGCGTGTGCAGCCCTTTCAGGAGGGCCTTTCAGAGGGGGCCCCGCAGGAAGCCCTGGAGGGCGCGAATATGTTTGCACTCTCTAAGATGAATCCACGCCAGCAACAGGCCCAGGGTTTAATTCCTAGGCGGAGCGGCCGGGCGTGGTGAGATGTGGAGTTTGAGGCTTGGTTAATAGGCCTGAATTCGCACGCTCCGACTGCTGATACCTCTGTCCAGGTTGGAAGTGCGGGTGAAAGGATGAGGTTCGTCCTTGTAGGCAGGGCTATTCCAGAGACCGTCTGGAAGGTTCAGAGTAATGCGGATGGTGGCCAGAGGAGAATGGAGCCATACCGTGTGCCGTACACACACCGGCCGACGCGCCGCCCCGCCCAGCCGCCCTCCCGGCCTGCAGCACCCCACTGGCCAGCAACCCGTAACCAGGGGCCGGCAGCGTCTGCCCACTCCTGCCGTCCAGCGTCTGGCGTGAAGTACCATTAGTTGCGCCTCCCTCACAAAGCGCCCCTTGGGGCCCTTTTGCGTTGACAGAGGTTTTGAACAGGGTGGGGAGACGACGCGATGCGAACAACCTGGCAGAAGGACTTTTTGAAGCGTGCCTACATGATGATGCAGTCCAGCTGCAGATTGCGTTCATGCGACAAATTGTGGGGGCTGCTCGCCCAGCCCACCGCCTTCTTTTCGCAGAATTGGCCGAGCTTCCCCTGCATTACTATTTGGTGAAGCAAGTGGTTCGCTTTTGGAACCGCCTGCAGACGCAGAAGGGCACGGTCGCACACGCAGTCCTATGTCAGGAGGTTATCGATGCACTCACCGACCCTGAACGGGGCGGTTGGGGAGCCTCGTTCTTGCGTTTAATGTCGTACTTAGAGTGTGATATTTGGAGCGGGCTACCTCACGATGCAGGAGGTGTTGAACAGCGAGTTGAGTGGTTGCTGTCCAAACCTCTTCCCGAGGCTCAGATTGTGACGGCGATGAGGGAACGACTAATGAGCGGTTGGGAACATGTGCGCCTCGATGTCGAGCCAGACAATTACCCATCAGACGGGAAGCAGCCGGGGATCCATATGTCGAAGTACAAGCATTGGATGGGCCTGTCGTTTATGGGTGCGGCGGCCGTTATGTGGCAACCGCACGCTACAGTTTTTATCCCCCGTTCTGCGCACCGGAAGCTAATGCAATTCAGGCTTTGTTGTTGGGCACTTGAGTCCAACAGGGCGCGGAGGGGTAGGCACCATGTCCCTAGAGGACAACGGGTCTGCCGTTGCTGCCGCTCTGAAGACCAGATTGAAGATGAGAAGCATGTTCTGCTCGACTGCCCGGCTTACGATGCAATACGCGCTGAGGAAGGGTTTCACCGCCCTAATACGATGAGGGAGGCGATTGCCTGGGATCCGGCTCGTTTGGCAAAGATGTTGGAGCGCATGTGGGCTCACCGTAATTCTATCGTGCCCTTTGGGCGCTAGTCTCGTCGACTCCTGTTAATGCGGTATTGCAAACCAGTGCTTTTGGGCGTTTTGTTTGCCCTTGGGCCTCCGGCTCGTATGGGTATGTGCAGGTATGGGGTTACGCACCCCCAACCATGTAACACAAATACGACGCAAATACGAGACCGCAGAGGTGTCGCTCTACGGCGGCCAGATCCTCACCTGGAAGAGCAGCGATTGCTGTCCGTCGGGGTGTGTGCTGGTTGTTGCGGTTTGGTGCGGGTAACGAATCATGTGCGGCATGCACCTATGTACGGCAATGTTGCTGGTGGTAACAAATTGCGACGCACGAGCTTGCCAAAGGTAAATGAAAGTATGGCCAATGATTTGCAATAGAAGTTGTTTTCAAACCGCGTCCGTAAAGTCCGTATGGAGCATTGATCGCGTAGCCGCTGATTTGTGTGGATTGCTTTCACGCGAAACATTCTCACATTGAATTTCTGTGGAAACTCAGGAAAGCGCCTAGCAGCTTTGCAAACCGTCATGAGCACTTCGGCAAATCAGGTGTTCTGGGCACCAGGACTCCTGGAGCGCATCGCCATTTTCATGCCTCCGAATGATGTCGCTTGCAATGTTCGACCGCTCAATCGGTCAACGGCGCAGCGCTTGCGGAGCCCCGAGCACCGCACTGTGCACTTGTCGCAGCCCTGCTCGACCGATGCCTTCCGACAGCATTGGAGCAGGCCCGGCATCGTCCGCTCCATGAACCTGGGACGTCGTAGGCAGCTGGTTTCTCTTACGGCGGCAAGTGGCGTACTGAGCAACCTGCAAGTGGCGCTGACGGCCTCGGAAATTGTCCCTAAAGACGTGACGATGGAGGCCGCAGCGGCAGCCGGGCAGCTGGAGTCATGCCGATGGTTACGGGCGCGGAACTGCCCCTGGGGAAGTTCTCTTACCGTAGCTGCTCGGGCGGGTCACTTGGGCTTGTGCGAGGCGCTGCTGGACAGCGGGTGTCGGTGGGAGTGTGAGGCGCCCGTCGCGGCCGCAACGGCTGGACACGTGCACGTCATGGAGAGGCTGTGCCAGCTGGCTTCGGTCTACGGTGGTTCAGTAGATCAGGACGCCCTGCTGGCAGCGGCGGCGGAGGGCTTTGACCTGGCCACGCTGCAACAGGTGTACGACTCGCACTACGACTATGCACCGCCGCTTGATGAAACCACAGCGTCGCGGCTTCTGGCGGCCGCAGCGGCCAGCCTGACCCCCGACTGGCGGGCCAAGATGGAGTGGCTGGAGCGGGAGCTGGGCTGCCCTCGATGGATCGAGGTAGCTCGACTGCTAAGGAAGCCCCACGCAGTCGAACGCCTGACGTGGCTACTCCAACAGCGGTACGGGCTGGAACTTTCCAATGTCATCGAGATGCTCGCGGCCGTCTGTAATACAGGAAACAGCAGCTTGCTGCAGTACCTCGTTTCGGCCGGGTTCATGGTCGGGGGAGAGCACATCGGAGTAACTCGGCATGTAATGACTTTGATTCCGGCAAGCACCCAAGGCCACTTGGCCGTCCTGCAATCCATGCACGCGGCCGGGTTTCTGAAGCCTGGCACGCCTGAGATAGTCGCCCGCGCAGCGGCCAGCGGAGGGCAGCTGCAGGTGCTGAAATGGGCGGTGGAGGAGCTGGGCTACGACATCGCCCGGGATGTCACGTTTTTCTCTGCGGCAGCCAGATCGGGCGACATGGGCCTCATATCCTGGGTGGGGGAGCGGAACCAGTTCAGGTCACCGAACGAAGACATGGAGGGCGCCGTGGCGAGCGGCTGCGTGGAGGCGATGGAGCTGCTGGCGGGTCCGGACTTTGCGGTGCCGGCGCATGGGGTGAGAGCCGCCTGTCACCAATGTCGCTCTCGATGTATTACCAAACCGTGAATGGGGTTTGTGGAGATGACTTGTGGTCACCTTACGGAATGCGTGTGTTCATTGGGACCTAGGGCCTGTGAAGACCGCCGATCCGCATCTCAAACCGATTCGGTTGTGCGGAGCTGTTGTTTTTCGATACCGCCCCTGATGCAGCTGCTGAGCCTTGGCCCTTGGGGCCTCTTAAAGTCTGACGTGCATTCGTTGCGGTTTGGATGTGTAGCGCATGTGGTCGCCGCAGGATACGGGGTCGTTCATCATCGGGGTCGTTTTGCCAAATTCCAACTGCTCCCCGTGCGGGACCCCACCCACCCACCCATTGTCTTCTTTGCGGCATGCAGGTCTTCGCTCAAAGCCTGCTCAGCGCTGCCGCGTGCAATGGCGATTTAGCGGCGCTGCGATGGTTGCGGCAACGGATGGAGGGGGCCCCGTCCCCGTCATACTTCCTGCGGGAAGCGACATCGGGCGGGCGGAACGTGACGGTGCTGCGGTGGCTGTTGGAGGAGGGGGGCTGCCCTGCGGACCACGAGACACTGGAGGAGGCCGTGCGGGTGCGCGAGGAGAGGCTCGAATGGGAGAGGCGGGAGAGGCGGGAGTGGCCTGTGGAGGGCGCAGAGGATTTGCCAGTTCTGGACTGGCTGCGGGAGGAGATCCAACGACGGCGCCGCAGCGAAGCCTGAGATGTTGTATGTATGTGGTGCAATGGGGACAGCGCCGGCGAGTTGTTTTCCCGGAGCGAGGGAGCCTTCGCCAGGGGCCGCAGGGCTCAGACCACCGTCACAGACATAGGGGCAACACCGACGACCTGTGTCGGGTGCAAGCAGCTCGCCGTACGCACGTCCGCCAACGGCATGCCACAGGTAGAGGGAGATAAGGTGGGACAAGGGGGACCAAACGCGCGAGGCAGCCTTGCCGTGTGTGCGCCCAGCACAGCACAGCACAGCGCAGCACAGGAGCGCAGGCCGCTCGCAGCCGCCACAGCGGGCGCCGGGCAGCTGGAGGCGTTAGCGGCACACCGCGAAGGGCGCAAGCTGCCACATACAGCTTGTTGGTTATCGGTATGCGTTTTGGAGCGTGTGGTGTCGGGCATCGTGACGTATGTGTACCGTACGCGAGTGTACGCGGGTTTCTAGCGGGCGGGTGCCGGCAAACGCAGTGCGCGAGTCCAGAGTCCAGAGCTGAAGGCGCCGGTGGTTGTCGCCTGAGTGCCGACCGGGCTGTGGCGGGTGGGGTGTGCGCCTAGCGGGGTCGCGGACCCGCGCGGACCAAGTCTTGGCGCCCAGTTCCAGGGGGCGAGTTGCGAGGGAAGGTCCTACTTCGACGGCGGCGTCAGCCAACCGGACAAGCACGACGCAATCGGTGATTGTTCCGTGATTTCGCTGTCTTGATTGACAAAACATAGAGGAGCGAGGGGAGGTACCGAGGGCCCGGAACGCAACGGAGGTCGCAGGGTGCAGGGGCGGATCGGCCGACGAAATTGTTCACGACACTGTTCGCGCGGAGGAGGGCTTTCCGCAGTTCACTTGCATGCCACAAGTCAAGAAGCCATGGCCTGGGTTTCGGCTCGGTTAGCAAGGCCCCTGGAGCGCATGTCGGCCCATCGCAACTGCATCGGCCGCCCTTGTGCGATATAGTAGTCTATGTGCCCTGCTTGTGCAGTGTCATGCACGTGCTTCCAGGCGTTCTTTGCGTTTATGTTCGTGTAAGTAGGTTGAGCTCGTATGGGTAAGTTATATAAGGTTGTAAGCAGTTTTAAGTGTCGCGCAAAAGTAGCGTCCGACGTCCCATGCAGGCGACCAGGTCTTTCCGGTCTCTATCCGGAACAAGTCGGTTATGCAGACGATCTGCCGTGAACCCTAACCGTCACATTACGTCATGCAATCTTCCTCGCACGTGCGCTAACTGTCAGTCAGTACCGTCGCTTTGGTTACGGTAGCCGGCTGGCCGCTCATCACGCCCGATAAGGTGGTCTTCAGGTCCATGTATGTATGGTTGTATGGTTGTATGTGCTCGCGCGTCATCCGGCGCGGCCCTGCTCTCGCCTTTCCCTGCTTGGTGAACCGCCTGCTTGATAGCCATGTCTAAAGATGGTACGACGGATTGCGTTCATGTGTTCGGTGTGCGTGGTGAGTCATTTCGTAGCATGGTGAAGTTCCGCGTCGCATCTGTGACGGGCGGTGTTGGTGGTGCATTTTCAGAGCGTGACAGATCTGAATCATCGCTTTTCGGCTCTCAGCCAACAGGCTGTGAGCTAGGTAATGAGCTCTATGTGGAATGGAACATCTGCATAGAATCGTAGAACGCATTAGTTGGACTAGCATGTAACGCTTCGTGGTCAGAATTTGGACTGCTGCCCGTTAGCTTCGTGTTGTATATTGTTTGCCATCCGGAGCACTGAGGTGGTAGGAGATCGCGCCATTTGCCGCCTGTTGTGAATATCCGGAGCCGAGGGATGACAACAGTACGGAGGGATGACAACCGTACTGTGCTGTGCATTACTGCGACCGGGCTCATTTGTTTTGTTCGACGGACGTCAGATCGTCGTGCCAAAAGAGTCTTTGCGCAGACTGTAAGTCAGGGTATCGTTGGGCTGATGTGCCGGGAGTATCGATGCCTGACACCCGGGTCATTTGATATGACGCAAATCGTTGAGAGGTTGTCCATTTGTTATTACGTATCTGTGCCTTACATCCTGTGCTGCTGCGCTATGCTGCATCCGTGACCCAGATTTCCAAGGGTTGTATGTGAGCGTATGCAAGAGGTCGATAGCATGTCTTCATCACTATCGCATTGTCCTCGGGAGGAATCTGTTTCGTTATCCAATTCCGCCGTGCTCGTGCCTGACATCACGGTGTCCGGAGACGTTCCGAGTGAAACTTGATCGGTACGAAGCCCAAGACGACAATTGGCTGCAGATTTACACCCGCATGGCCGGCACTGCACCCCAAGAAGGGTATGCACAAAAATGTTCATTTGCCCTAGGCAAGTAAATCCCGTGCGTCTGCGAGGCTACAATCTCGTGGCCTGCACAACGCGACGACTTCCAAGTGACACATGCCATTGGAATTAAATCTAAAAGCTTCTCTTCTCAACCTCCTTTGGTTTCACCGCGCACGGATCAACCCGACCCCGCCTATGGTACACCGCCGCTGCACCGCTGCATCACACTCGAGCAAAACCCATCGGATGCCAGCGACGAACCACTATGGCCACCAGCTGAGCTCCCGAGTGGGAATCGACCTGAACGTCGGAAGACGCTTACAGCTTCAGGCCGCTGTCGTTGTCCTCGAAGTCACCGAGGTCTGAACATTTCAAGGGGCAATTGAGGAACAGATATCAACACAAGCTCTCGTGCACAACGATAGCAAAATGGCTGCAAGCAACAAAATAGCAAGCAAAGGAATATAAGTCAACCCGTATTACCGCAAATTATTCAATAACACTTGCCAATTCCAAGACCTGAACCCTTGCAGCAAGCATGTCCGCGACACCCAGCTTTCGACCGAGACCACGTCTCGGCAAATCGTAAAACGCATTACCAGGTCGCACATCCTAGCGTCTAAAACTTACCACGCTGGCCGAGGAACCACACAGCCCACATGACGCCGAAGACGCCAGTCAGGACCCAGCCCAGAGCCTGCATTGTGGGCCACGCCAACTTAGCAATCCGAAGCTAGCAACATCTTTCCTGTGCAATTCCTACCGGATCGTTGACACCGAAAGCCAGGCCAGTGCCGTCGCCGTTCATGCGCTCATCGACCTGCGCAAAAAGAGCGACGTGTCATATTTACAGCCTGCCAACCCGCCGCAGAACAGCGAGCTCCAGATCAAGTCGTAATACACTCCGTAGCCCCAACGACTCACCAGGGCGAAAGCCGGGCTGGCAGCCAGAGTCGCCGGCAGGGTGCTCAGCAGCGCGACCTTCTTGGCCAGCTGCTCGCGAGCCGTCGAGGCCTTGCAGACCACTGCACACAATTAACATAGCAGTAAATAACCCATTTCACATATGGATCTGCCTCAAATTGAACTCAACTGCGCACGCCCAAAGCATCCAGGATATTACTTACCGCGCAGAGGAGCGCGGGCGCCCGAGCGGCACACTGCGAACCAAACGGTCAACGAAAGAGAAGACAACGTAAGATCCACCATCCACGAAGGTCATCTGTGCGATAGCCATTGTAGCTGCGAAACGCACCGGGCTTGGCCGCAACGCGGGGAGCACGAGCAGAGATGGCCTGCATTTTTGCAAATGTGTAGAAGATAGACAGCAGCGCAGCTAACTCGGGGCACAAACTTACGCAGAGAGCAGAAGGGTAAAAAAGGCCACATTGTGATCGGGGGCCCAATATCCACGACAAGTTCGTACGTCGTCGCTCTTTGGCACAGTGCCTCACGTCACCTTGAAGACGTATGTGAAACATATACTGTCGAACATCTGCGCAGAGTCCATGTTCAAATGTAATGTGAAGATACTCAAATCTAGGGTATTGGTGACAGCAGCGTCCTTGAGAATGCACGCATATTATGCGTGCAAGTGATATGAACGAATTATAATGCTACGTTGCATGTGCTTGCAGCCATGTGCTTGCAGAGTCTTGGGGTCTTGGACATGGCCCCTGCACTGCGCCCCAACTGTTGAGGGTATTTTACGGTCATGTGAAATGTCGGAGTATTGGATCCTTCCGTTATGTGTACGGACCCGCTGAACTAGTCAATGCACAACAACGAGCATTTACACATCCGATGACGCTTGCTCCCTGTCTTGGCAGCGCCCATCGTGCTACCCTCCATCACAATGCCTGCCTATGTGGGGCGTATTCAAAACTCCAGGTCGCAGGAAACGCATTCACACCACAGTGCGGGCCTGGATCACCTACAAACGCTCCATGACTCTGTTTGGGCAACGGGGCAAGGGGCACTTCACTCTCGGAATGCGCGGCCCACCATGCCAGGCCATGCCAATTGGGATACTCAAGGCGCATGCAATCTTCATAGTATGTCCTTACATACTTTATGCTGTAGTTGTTCAGCCCAGACGCCCGAGGGGTTACAGCAGGTTACAGCCTGTGAAGTTGCGAGTGTCTTGGATACGCAACTGACCGCTCGTACAACTGAATGTCACACTAATGCCTCAGTGAGTTCGCACCCTCCCCCATGAGGGAGTCGATCAAATCACGGAGCTACAGACCTGTAGCCCTGCACTGCTTCGTCGCACGCTTCAATGCACATGACCTCACACGACACACGACACGGCTCAACAAGGCCGTCACGCGGGCAGTTGTGCTGGAGCAGGGCGGTGTAGCTTCTCTGTGTGCGACCTTTGTGTGCGATCCCGTTTATCCCGTATGTCACACCCTGTCAATTGATATCATAAAGAACCGACGGGAACGGAGCTGGGCGGTGATCCTGCCTGCGGGCCGCAGCAGGGTCTCCGCCATGGACAGCAGCAATCTGAGAGGCGGCGAGGATGTGCGCGCGGGCGGGTGAGAATCGCACCTTCGTGCTTATAGGCCGTACTGTACCGTACGACAGCTTCGCGAACGTTAGAGGGCGACCCTCTGCAACGACCGCGCTTGCGTTCAGCCTTCAACTTCAAGAAGAAAAATATATTTCATTCAGAAATTTCCTTCCTCAGTCTTTTCTTTTGGCTTTCCTCCCGAAACGTTGCAACCTCTAACTTTAGGACCGTCGAGAGTGTCCCGTGTTACGTTGACTAGCAATTATGACTTCTGCGGCCTGTTTTGTCTCCGGAGGTGCTGCACCGGGAGCTGCGCTGCAGGCGCTGCTTGAGAAAGAGCCGCTGTCGTTGTCATCTATCGAACTTATTTGCGGCGAGCAGCACCCGCCGCACCCTGTTAGTTCATCGGAATCCAAGTTCAACGTTGTTCTGGCTGCGAGCACCTCTTCGCACAGCCGCGACGCTCTTGTGCGCGTGGCGCGGGCCATGGCACCGGGCGGCCGCCTTTACGTCTACGAAGCGGCCGAGGCGGCGCCATCTGGCTCTCAGACCAGACTGGAAGCTCTCACGCGTGATTTATTGCTGTCGGGCTTCACGGACGCCCAAGCGCTGGACGGTACGGGCCTCAGCGCAAGCGCGGCTGACGTTCCTGCTGTGTGGGTGAGTTTGACTCTCCGTCCGGCCCGGGTTCGCCTCGGTCTGTGCTTGGACCCGTTGGGGCCGGCCCGGCGGGATGCTGAATGGCAGAAGAGGTCCGTCTCGCGCGCCTGGGCTCGCGCCCCTGCGCTCGGCCACTGGCCGTTGGACGGGCCTCTTACGCCCACCCGGCGTTCCCAGGAGCGACGCACGACCCAACGCACGACCCAACCTATCGGCCCACAACCCAACGCACGACTCAACCTATTGGCCCACCAACGGCCCACATTCTCGTTCCCATGTCGCTCATTGAGTTCCCATGTCGCTCATTGAAAGCCATGTGCTGCACAACTGCGTGGGTTGTGTGGAGGTAGACCCGTCCCACCCCGCCCGGATTCGAGCCAATGCGAACCAATGCGAACCAATGCGAGCCAATCCGACCCGACCCGTGCCGACCTGCCCCAGCCCGACCCGACCCGACCCGATCCGTGCCCAGGTTTTCGCGCAGATGCCCTCCTGGGGTCTCGGCGCGGCTGCAAAGCTGTCGCTGAAGCGGCCCGCGGCCGCACCCGCGCCGCCAGCTGCAGCGGAGGGCGCCAGCACCGCAACCGCCGCAACCGCCGCGCCAACGACCACAACTACCTGGAAGCTGGCGGCAGGTGACGGCATGGAGGACGAGGAGGAGGAGGAGCTGGTGGACGAGGACACGCTGCTGACGGCGGAGGAGAAGAGGGCGGCGCCGGCTCCGAAACCAGGTGCGGGAAACCCCGGGGCGACACCAAGTGCCACCTCGGGTGTCGCTCGGTCGGCGTGCCCCGCCGGCGGCTGGCTCGAGGCGCGCTGCTCCGGAACCAGGGCCGGGCGGCTCACTACACGCGCGCGCCCGCATTCCCCTCGCGCCTCCGGGGAATTGAATAGGTCTACCAATTTCCTATACCCTCCCGCCAAGTTCCTATACCCTCCCGCCTCCGGGGAATTGAATAGGTCTACCAATTTCCGATACCCTCCCGCCTCCGGTGACCCTCCGACGCACCTTACCCGCAGATACCGTAGATTAGACACACGCACCCCTTTCTGCATGTTTCCTAGCTGCTGGCTGAACACCTCGCACAAGTATTTTTCGTAATTTTGGGTGTGCCCGGGTTTGTTTCTGGGAGGGTTTGGTGTTTTAACCCTCTCTCATCATGCATCGGCTGAGCACAGCAGTCCTACCGTGGCGGACTGCGCGGTGCGTCCATTGCGGCCGCACCCTGGACCGGCCGCGCACTCTGGTCTCGGTGTCGAGGACCTCCTGAGGGGTGGGGTTGCGGGGGTTCCTGTTGGTCCGATTCCGGTCCCACTGGTGTGTCGTGCGATCCAGGCCTGCCCAGCACGCACCCCCAGGGTGTGCCTTAGCCTGTCTTTCGGGTTTTATTTTTTTACAATTTAACACCACCCCCTCCGCGCACGGCACGCCCTCTTGCTGACACTGTTTTCAATCGAACGACGGACCCAGATGGCAGATGGGGTCCGCTGTAACATCCTAATAATAAGATTTTATGTACCCGCGGCGGAAAGCGGAGATCTTAGCGGTGTGATGGGCGATGTCGGATGACGCATCCTTCCCCCCAAGGGCGCAGCCGTGTTCCCGTACCTGCGCATCGCCCGGCCCCGCCCCCTTTACTTATTCGCGACCGCCCAACCGCCAGCCGCCCGGCCACCTCTCGCCTCACATTCGGCCAAACATCGAGAGAGTTCAGAACCCCGCCCCTGCAACAGGGCCCAAATCGACAGGGGCGGTTACGCGGTCCGCGATCCGGTTAGGTCAACCAACCAACCAACTAACCAACCCCACCCTGTGCTGTCCACCGGTTTCCTTCGCCCGGATTCGTAATCCCAAACGGCCAAACCCAAATCCCGTTTGCTGCTTCTGGCTGCAGACGACTGCGAGGTGGGTCAGTCGGGGCGCAAGGCCTGCAAGAACTGCAGCTGCGGGCGGGCGGAGGCGGAGGCGGACGCGGCGGCGGGTGGCGGCGGTGGCGGCGTCAAGCTCACGGCGGACATGTTGGACAACCCGCAGTCAGCGTGCGGCAATGTGGGTCGGGGGACTTTGGGCGTTCGGGGGCTGTTGGGGAGTTGGGAAGGCGCGGGCCCGGTGCAGGCTACGTATTGGCGCGGGGCGTGGGCTAAGTTACTGTCTGTGGGGGTTCGGGCGTGGGGGTTCGGGCGTAGGGGTTCGGGCCGTTTGCACAGCTGCCTTGAAGCCGTACGGGTCCTGAATCGCAAACCTCGTCCGGCTGGCTCAGCCCCTCCCCTTCAGCTCTGGTACCCTTCACCCCTGCCCTAAGCCCATGCCCCAGAGCCTGCGTCCCCCTCCCTGTGGTCTGATCCCCTCCCCTGCTTCCCTCGGCCCCGCTCCCCCATGTCCCGACGGCCGGCAGTGCTACCTCGGCGACGCCTTCCGCTGCGGCTCCTGCCCCTACCGCGGTCTTCCGGCCTTCCAACCCGGGGAGAAAATCACCCTGGGGGCCAGCCTGCTGGCGGCCGACGTGTAGGGGCCCAGCCGGATGATGACGGCGGTGGTTGCGGGTCGCGTGGGTGGGATGAGATGGGGGTGGGATGGGGTGAGGGTTGGCCTCGGAAAACAGCCCCCAGGCACAGCGAGCCCGGCGGCGCCGTGGTCCTTCATGGTTTGGCGCTCGCGGGCTTCGGAAGCGCGTGCCAGCGCCAGGTGATGGGACACGGGGAGTTCAAATTTTCAATTTTTCAATGTGCGAAAGGTGGCAGGGTGAGGGTAGCTGCGCGGCGCGTCTGATGATGCAGGGGCGTAGGTGTTGATGTGGGCTGTGGCTGTGGTTGGGATAGTCTGCGGCGGAGGCTTGGCCGATGGGAGAGATCTGGTGGTGGTGGTGGTGGTGGTTTGGGGGAATGAGGAGGGAGGTGGAGAGGGAGGAAACCAGGCGACGGGGTCAGGGCGCGGGGGGACACCTGCCCGGCCAGCGGCTTTGTGGTCCCTCTGCGTGGAGATGTGAGGCGAGGTGCCTTCGCTGTCTGTTTGACATGTGGGTAACGGCCACAAAGGAGCGTGGGTGAGGTGAGCTGCGAAGAGGGCGGTTCTTGACGAAAGGGCCCAACGTCAGACTTGGCACCCAACCTTGACGTTGGCACCCAACTTCAGCCTTGCAGCACGTCATGCGGCCGCAAGGGCGTCCTTCCGGCGCCCAAGAACTGTTACATATTACCCCCATGCCCCATGTTAATCAGGTGGCGGAGGTGCATGAACCATTGGTTGTTTGGGCGTTGTGCACTTGGGTGGCCGCGATTTCTGATAGGGCTGTGGCCCATGGTGCGGGAAGGAGCAGTAGGATCTTCGTTCCCTGCCGGCGTAGCGAGAGCAAGTCGGCCGGTTGTCAGGACGGGGCAATCGATGCACAGGTGGTTTGCGGTGGTTGTGGGATGAGATTGCGTCGAAAATGCGGATGCACACCGAGGATGGGGGAAGGAGGGAGAGGGGTGCAGCGGAAGCAACCGAGGGAAGATAGTTTTCACCGGGCCCCCAGCTGTCGTTGGCCGGGCCCCTTGGCGCGACCAGATTTACGTAATGGACATGCTTTTCATTGTCATGACATCTTGCTGCAATTTACATCTTGCTGCAATGTAATTTGTACACGGAGTTCCTTGATCCGCTCTTGTTCATAGGCGACAGCACGTCGCAAGCTGTCGGACGGGTTGCTTGACTTATCAAATGATGCATTTAATATTTTACAAAATTATTCATCCCGATAACTCAAACTCACGGGAGTAGGCATGGATCAAGGAACTTGACGTACGACCCAAACGGGCACGAATCGAGCGACGGCTTGGCAACTCAACGTATCGCTCTGACTTGACACGCTATAAAATTGTGTGCAGCCCGAATGCTTTTTGTCTGCAGCATAAATTCAGTATGCGATAGCACCTTGGTGAATCAGTGCAGAATGACTATTGTTGGATGTAGAATCCTCAACTCGGCATCGTAACGATTTGCCGATATATGAACGTATTATTTAAATATGGCTGTCGCAAACGGAGTCCCTGAACACGCACCGGAGGCGGGAGAGGAGGTGAAAGTATGGGCCTTGGCAGAGCTATTGGAAATCATAATTCAATATGTTCCTACGAATGATGTCGTGTGTAACGTTCGCGTCGTCAACAAAGCTGCGGCGAAGCTCTTCAGTGGCAAGAAGTACACAACCATCCACTTGTCACAGCCTTGCCCGCATCACGTGTTCAAGCGCTATTGGAGTAAAGAGCAGGCGCAGGCCTTGAGCTTTAGGCAGCGGCTGCAGCTGGTCTACCTGACCGCCGCTAGCGGCGTAATTGAAAACCTGGAGGTCGCGCTGAAGGTCAGCAACTGCAGTGTCACCGGCGAGGTGATGGAGGCCGCGGCAGCGGCCGGTCAGCTCCATTCCTGCAAGTGGCTCTGGGCGCGGGAGTGCCCCTGGGGCAAGGCCCTGGCCTCCGCCGGCCAGGGGGGCCACCGCGCCGTCTTCGAGTACATGCTCGTCATGGGCTGTCCCTGCACCGACGACGCGCTGTACGCCGCGGCGCGTAGCGGCCACGCGGAGCTCATCACGTGGCTGGGCCTGGACCGCCCGCCACGCGAGGGCACACTCATCATCGATAAGCTCCTCATCGCGGCCGCCGAGGGCTGCGACCTGGCCACCTTCCAGGACCTCATGGTCGCGTGGCTCGGTACGGGACTGACCCGGATGCAGCGCCTCCGAAACCAGAACCTCCCGCAC
Organism: Eudorina sp. 2006-703-Eu-15; assembly: GCA_003117195.1. Classification (NCBI taxonomy): domain Eukaryota; kingdom Viridiplantae; phylum Chlorophyta; class Chlorophyceae; order Chlamydomonadales; family Volvocaceae; genus Eudorina; species Eudorina sp. 2006-703-Eu-15. Next base: position 421,273 of record BDSI01000068.1, on the reverse strand, counting down.
GTGCTCGACGCCGCCGCCGCCAGTCCCCGCCGCGACTGGCGCGCCAAAGTCGAATGGCTGGAGAACCTGGGCTTCCGGCGCAGCCCGACCACCGCCGTCGCCGCCGCCGCCGTCTGCCCCGACGGCCTCGAGCGCCTCAAGTGGCTGCTCCAGCGTGGGTACCCCCTAAAGCCGCACGCGTTTGACCGGGGGTTCTTCCACGCCGCCGGCGGCGCCGGCCACCTCGATGTCGTACAGTTCCTGTTGACGGACCCGCAGGGACTTAGCGGTCGGGAGATCTACCCGGCCGCCACCGCCGCCGCGGAGGGCGCGGCGGCGGCCGGCCGCGTGGAGTTCCTCACCACGCTGCACGAACAGAACTTCAAGCTGGACGCGGAGGGGCGGGGCATCGCGCACCACGGCGCGCGCGGGGGGCACCTGCCGGTGGTGGCCTGGGCGGCGGAGGAGCTGGAGTACGACATTGGATCTGATCTGGATCTGCTGTCGGTGGCGGCCGAGTCGGGCAACGTGGAGCTTCTGAAGTGGATCTGGGTTCGGAACCCGCACAAGGCCCCTCTGTGCATGGCGGCGGCGGCGAGCAGTGGCTGCATTCGGGCGCTGGAGTGGATGGTGTCGTGCGACCTCCATAAGTTGGGGGTGAGTGGGGTGCGGTCCGTGGGGTTCGATCGGGGGTTCTCGGGCCCCCACTGCGCCCGGAGACGGGCGATGGGAAGCGGTTGGGGCCCATCACGGCGCACACGGTGTTTTGATCAACCATGGACTCACGGCTGTGCCCACGCCCATGCCCACGCCCTCACCTGGCACCCTCACCGGCATTACGTTTGGTGTTGCGGGCTCTGCAGCCATGGGCATCTCCCTGAACCCCAGCCCGCACGCACCCTTACCTTCCGACCCCCAGCCCCCAGCCCCCCAGCCCCCCAACCCGAAATCCCCAACGCCCCAACCCCCCAACCCTAAGTCCCAAGTCCCAACACCGAACCCAAACCCAAACCCAAACCCCTCCCTGCCGCCCCACGCAGGACCCGCGCACCTGGTACACCCAGGCCGCGCGCAATGGCGACATGGCCACCCTGTTCTGGCTCGCCGAGCGGCTCGGCGGCCCGCCGCCGGCGGGGCTGCTCGCCGAGTGCGTGCAGGCCAACTGCCCGCCGCTGGTCACCCGCTGGCTGGTAGAGGACCTGGGGTGCGCGATCGACAACTGGATGGACGCGGGGATCGATCCGGAGAGCCCGGGCGCGCGCGGCTGGCTCGTGCGGACCTTCGGGCGGCTCAGCACGCTGAGCAACAGCAGCAGCGCCGGCGGCAGCCGCGGCGACACCGCCTGGCTGCAGCAGGTCCTGGACGCGCTGCACCTGCAGCGGGCGGGGACGCACGGCGGCGGCGGCGCCGCCGCCGCGGTGGGGCTGAGCGCGCGCGGGAGCGGCCTGGGCGGCGGCGGCAGCGGCCGCGGCGGGGGAGCGGGCGCGGGCGGGGGCGCGGGCGCGGGCGGGGATTGGGTCGCCCCGTTGATGGGGGAAAGCGGGGGGTTCAACGGAGCGGCGGGTGGGCTGGGGGACGAGCTGAGGATGACGAGGTCGGTCGGGGGGAGGGCCTGGCGGCCTCGGCCGCGAGCCGTTGGGGCGCCTCGTCCTCGTACGGCCATGACCCGGGCAGCTCAGCCGCGGGCGGGTCGCTCTTCCAACGGATGACGGGCAGGAGGCGGGATGACTCGTGATGGTGACCCTCGGGAGGTGCAGCTTCCCGCAGCTTCCGTTCACCGATGGTGGCGCGCACTGTGCGCCGTGCTCTGCACTGCGCGGCGGGTCCGAGCAGGGTCAGGTTCAGGGGCGGGTTAGGTTCAGGGGCGGGTTAGGGTCAGGGGCGGGTCAGGTTCAGGGGCGGGTCAGGCCTGTGCCCTCGTGGCGCGGGCTCTCGCGGGCGTGGGGGCCTGCCAAGTAGGGCGCAGTGGCGCGGGCGCGGGGTTTGGTTTGGTTTGGTCGACGAAACTGAGGGTCGCAGCGAGACGTGGTATGGGCTTGGGAAGGGCGCCGTGTAGTGTGTTTGTGTGTGCCCATCCTGTGTGTTTGTGTGCTGTGTGTGTCCATCCTGTGTGCTGTGTGCTGTGTGCTGAGCAAAGTGCGAGTGTCGCGGGAGTCGCTGGTGCTGTTCCCCTCTCACTTATGCAGAAGGTCGGAACCCAAATCAGGATGTGTGTGTGTGTTGTTTTAGCAGGCAGATGTGTGTGTGTGTGTTTGTTGTGGTCCATCTGCGTCGCCGGGTGATGTCGGGGCTCCCGATTCGGAGGGTCTGGTTGCCCGGAGGTCGGGAGGAGGGAGGGGTTGCGGGGTTGGGGAACGGGGTCGGGGGCTCGGGACGGTAGCTGTTGGCCAGGTCCGAGCAGGTGAATGGGTCGGTGGGAGCAGCCGCTAGCGAATGAACAGTGGGCGGGTTGAAGACGTATGAAGGTAGTAGGACGGCAGGAGGATAGGGCGGCTGTCGGGAGGACTGGGACGGAGGGGGCTTCAACCCGCTGATTGTGCGGATTGTGGATTGCGGCGGGGAGGGGAGGAAGAGGGGGGCGCTGAGGGAGTGGAGGAGTGAATGGAGAGCGGAACGTTTGCGCTTGAATGAATGCGGCTGTGGGCAGCAGCAGGAGGCGCGCCGCGCCGCCACCCGCGGCGCGGCGCCGCCACAGCAGTGAAACCCAACTCGGCTGGTATTGACCCCAAGGGGAAAATCTCGAAGGTGGGAAGGTGAAGGCTGTCCAGGGGTGGTCACGAGGCGATCACGGGCAAGCGGAGGGGAGGAGGGGAGGGTCGGTGGGTTTAAAAACTGCCAAGTCAAATGACATAGACCGGACCGCATCCGTCGATGTGTCTCGGGTGGGTGGGCACGAGAGAAAAGTGAAGCAAAGCCGAACCGGCGGTGGTGCGCGGGCGCGGGGCGAGTGTCGCAGGCGGGTGGACAGCCGATGGTGACCGGACTTTACCACTCGGGTAGCGGTGCACGCCACGTGCTGTCGTACACCGGTCCGGGAAAGCCGGCTGGGGTCGGCCTGTCACCTAGGTTCCCACGGGTCGCTCGAGCAGCGACTTGACCCAATCGAGGAAGTCGTACACGGGCATCATCCTATATGTGATCCCGCCGTCGTCGCCGTAGTCGTGTGCCGTACACCCGTACGAGTGTACCGTACCTGCGGCGCGCGGCAGGGTACTGGATGCGCGTCTGCCTGCTGATCATGGCAGCTGACTTGATTCGAGGCGGACGTCATTTCAGAGCCCAGGAGGGGGTGTGGAGCATCCGGGCAGCTTCAAACGCATGATGGCTTATACGCGCGCGCGCTCGCGTGGTCGTGTGGTTTGTGTGTTTCTTAGGCGGGCAGAACCGGAGTGCGTGATTTGTGTGTTCAGCGAAGGGCCCGCCCGATCGTATGTGTGTTGCATGTCTGACCGGACCTGACGCCTGACGCCGGGCAAGAGCTGCCGACCCAGTCCCCCCAAGGGAAAGACCGCCGAAGCACTCTTGCTCTTCCCTTGCAGGGGAAGGAGAGGACAGAGCCGGAGGGGGTCCCTTTCCGGGCGGCTGGTGCGCCTGGGCTTGTTCCATTTTTATCCCCTCCCCCACTTGCTGAACCTAATGAGGAACACACACGCGCGCTGACGACGGGCGCAGTGGCAGCTGCACCGAAGGAAAGGGGCCTCGGCCGTCTCGTTGGGGCTCGCCGCAGTCCGGCGCGTCGCGGGCCTCGGTTGGCTGCCCTCCCTCACGTCCTTGCGTGTGTGTGTGCGTTTGTTCGTTGGTGGTGGTGCTGCACATTCAATTCGCCAGCCATCTCCTGTGCGCGCGTGCCTCCCATGTCGGGTTGCCGTGCGAGCAAGGCGATTCCAGCAATGCCAATCCACATATGCTTATTTGCGCATATCACATGTTCCGTGAATGTGTGTGTTCAGCGACATGTTGCGTGCTGATATGTTCGGTAAGCCGGGCCGCGCGCGCGCGTGTGTGTGTGTGTGTGTATCGTTACATATCTGCCGGGCCGACGCTGGCCGGGGGCGCTAACCCGCCCCATACGGGAGACCGCCGAAGCACTCTCCCCCGGATACGGGGGAAAGGGGCGTAAGGGGCCTCTGTCCCCTCGCTCTCAACCAAGGGCGCGCGCCCGATCCCTGAGGATCGGTGACAGCTGTGCCCCCTCAAGGGATTGGGCGGAAGCCCATCCCGGGCGGTCTGCGCCTCGCAGTCCGCTGTTCAACCTGCTCAAGTCCTTGCAGCACCCAGGGCGCGTTCCTCAGCAATTCGGAGGCGCGCCCCTGCCCGGTGCGGTAAAACTAGCATGGTCTCGCGTCCCAACCTAATCGTACTAGCTAGGGGTGTGTGTGTATGTAGATGACAAGTTCCGGTCCGGGCATGGTGCTGGGCGAAGGGCGGCTACTCCGCCCTCACCGGGACGATTGCCGAAGTACTCGTCCTAGTCGCCAAGCAAGCGAGAGGGGGTGTGGGTGGGCGGGGGGCGGCCCGGTGCGGTGTCGCTGTCATATCTAAAGTTAATGGGGTGGCTTTATGGGTTGGGTTGGGTTGGGTTGCCTAAATAGCTGTGACAATGACTTCTTGCTCGGAGGCGCGGAAGCTGCGCGGGAGTTGTCGCACTTTTACAATCGTCGCAGGCAAACTGGGCCCGACCGCCCGCTCTACTGGCGTGCGCTTGCGTGGGCGTCCTAATATCGTACGACTCGTACGACGACGTGATGCTGTTGCGGCTGCTGCTGCTGCTGCTGCTGCGGGCTGTGCGATTGCTGCGTTCCTGGCTTAAAGTTCAAGACGTTGCTGTTGCGGCTCTGGGGTGCTGTCGGGTGCTGTCGGCGATCCCTGCTGGTCCGGCGGAGAGGCCACGTCCCTCAGGTTGGGTTGCTCGGCTGCTCGCTGTGCGGTTGGGTTGTGCGTTGTGACTTGGGTGGATGGATGTGTAGGTGCCGTAGACGGGTGGGTGGGGAGGCTGGTGGGTGGTGAGGCGGGTGGGCGGGGAGGCGGGTGGGTAGGTAGGTATACGTGGTTGGGTAGTCTTGAGGTCGCGCCCCGCGGGGGAGTATAGAGGCAGGTCGCGGCCGCCGTACCAAGCAGCCTCATTGGGGGTCTGCAGTACACCGTGGCTCCTCACGTTGCCGTGATAAGGGCAGTCGCATGCCGCCGCAAAGGCACGGTCAGTTTGGCGAGGTTTGCGTTTCTTGGGGGGCACATAACGGCAGGTAGGGCGGATCTGGACGACCGACGGGATACATACCGTAAGGGCAGCAGGCCGGGTCGGGACAACGGGGCGGGGTGCGGCTTGCTGGCGGTAGAGCTGTGGTGTATGGAAGCTGTCCGCCTCTCCCCGCGGATGTGTCCGCATCGATTGCGTTTGTACCTTGCTGTTGTTTCGGTATCGGACCGTGTACGGAACGTGTAGCGCGCGTGTTTAATGAGAAACCCACCCATAACGACCCAGGCCCGGATACGCGTGTGCGTGTGTGTGTGCGTGTGTGTTGGTGATAGGGCCCTCTTCGGTGATGAGGCACCCGTGCCCGACATGCGAGCGACGGGGTAAGGTAGACGTGTAACTTGCAAAGTAAATGTGAGCCGCGAGACAAGAGACCATGATACACGTTGATTTTAGTACATGTGTTTACTGCTACGGAAAGACCGAGCGGCCGCAGCTACGTGTGTGCCTGCTCCGCTGCTTCTCTCCGTTTGTGTTTTGCGTCGTTGGCGAGCCTGCCTCGCGCGCGCGGCGGCTTTGAGTATCCGTTGGGCCCCGGGTGGGTGCAGCAGCGGCCACAGAACGGGGCGCGGCCGTCCACTAGATGCCCTCCACCGCTGTGGACCTCGTCAGTCGGCTCGTTGCCCCGGGTCTCGGTCTGTCTGTGTGGCTGGGCGGACGGCCGCGCGACCCGCTGCCGCAATCGGGTGGCGCAGCCCTTTATTTGCCGGACCGGGAGACGTGCGTGTTTTCCTCCTGCAGGGCTCGCTGCTCGCTGCTCGCCTCGCCTGCAAGTGCCGGCAGGTGCCATCGTGTTGAGCTGGTTCAGTGATGCGCTCGATCAGGAATGCGGTGGTGATGTGGCATACATACATGCATACTACAAAGTAAGCCATGTATGTATGTTAACCGTCGGTCCCCGCGAAGCATGTCGGGCAGGTTTCGGCGCGCGGCATGTCGTGGGGCGAAGGAGTCTTCCGCCGGTGCGTGGTCCGGCCTGACAAGTAGCATCAGCATCACCGTCAGCAGCATCACCATCAGCAGCATCACCATCAGCAGCATCACCATCAGCAGCATCACCATCAGCAGCATCACCATCAGCAGCATCACCATCAGCAGCATCATCATCATCAGCATCAAGTCATCTGGTCATCGCCCACACACTGTGCTTGCAATAACTTAAGATCCGGTTTCCAAGTAACCTCACATCAGCTGACCTGCTTGAGTTCAGGGTCACGGACTTCCAGTGCGCACAGTGAAAGGGGGCCCTATGCCCGTGTCAGTGCCACACAATCCGCCTGTGCATGTGTCACGCACTCCTGTTCTGCCTGCCTGAGCAACACGCATTGCCGTACTGCTCCGTGTGCAGCCAGAGAGCGAGCCGTGGGCCCGCTGCCGTGTGCAAGAGGGTGCAAGTGGTGGCGACGCTGCAGGTGGTCCCGAGGTGCCTCCTCCACCGCCAGCCGCTTCGGCCCTGGGACCCGAGGACGATGATGAGTTCGGAGCTGACCGAAATCTCCATCGGCATCGCACTTTGACAGTGGGGTCCTCCTTGATAATATGTACATTGCACGACAAAGTAGCCCCCGTCGCGTAGTGTGCCGTGCCGTGCTGTCATATATGCACACGCATGTATGGGTGCAGCACTGAAATGAAGGAATGAAGGGTGGCACCCCCGAATGATATGGACGGGCCCGGGGGGCTAGCCCGTCCGCCGGGGATACCGCATTCCTTGCGCCAAGCCGCAAGGATCTATGATGGGGTCTGGCGGCTTGCACTGTCTATTGGAATGGGCTGGACACACCGTAATATTGAGCGTCTGTCAAGGGGTCCCCGCGGGGGGCATCGGTGGCAGGCAAAACAACACCGCCTCCTTTGCCAGCTAGGGCCACGTCATGAACAAATGACGTAACAGCAGACCGGTCCACCTTGTAACGGTTACATTACTACATTAGACCGCACAGAGGGACCTCATCGGTGTCTACCAAGAGAAACCCCAGCGGCGTCAGTATCCACCGACCATGCAAACCCGTGCAAGCTTGCTGCCGGTGTTGGTACCTTATGTGCGGACTTGCCATGACAGTTTTGTACGGCAGCAGTTACAGGCTTTGTGTGGTGCTTCCAAGGCTGGGACACAGCAAAAGCGCATCGTCATCGCATGGACTGGCATGGACGGGACACAATTTCCTGTCGAGTTACATACCCGTTAGCACCGTTAGCAAACGTCCATTACCTGTCACAGTGGCGATGTCTTTCCCCAAGCTGCTTTGACGTACTCGTAATTCCTGACAAACTTCATTACGTCTCATGAGCCTCTCAACACCGCTATGGCGCAATTTCCAGATCTTTGAAATGTAAAATGCCGTACAATTGGTGAGCCCGACATATCAGAGCATAATGCGGCAACAGTGTCACAAACCCTCCTAAAGATATCTCAATGCTGTATCGGAGGGATGCAATGAGGTCGCGGCTTGCACTGGGATTAGATCACACGACCTAAAGAAGGCCTACGGCTTCCAAGCTGTTTCCTTGACCTTGCCCGTCAGATCAACCGCATATCGACCTTTTGGGCAAATGTTCTGAGGCAACAATTGTATGTCTAACTGCTAGCGGCACCAGGGACGGCCCTGGCCATTTGTATGCCAAATTGCTAGCGGCACTGGCCTGATGCGAGGAACATCAAACTAAGACTACAGTCGACTGGAGACATTAGCGTCCGTGGCTTTCCTTATCAATCGGCCACCATGACCGACACCGCAGACGGTACTGGGGCCGTCAGTTCCAGACTCCCTCAGTCCCTGCTGCACTCCCGCATCGCCGGCCTCCTGCCCCACAACGACATCCCCTGCAGCCTCCGACTCGTCGACAAAGCCTACGCCGCCGCCTTCAGCGATGCCGAGCACAAAACCATCCGGCTCTCTCAGCCTTGCCCACACCACGCCTTCAAGCACCACTGGGCCAACCCCGACAGTGTCAAGTCACTCAACCACGCCCAGCGACTGCGGCTCGTCTGCCTCACCGCCGCCAGCGGCGACGTGGCCAACCTCGCGGTCGCCTTCGATGCCGCCGGCTGCTTCCCCTGCGAGGAGATGATGGAGGCCGCGGCGGCGGCTGGACAGCTGGAGTCGTGCGCGTGGCTGCAGGTGCTAGAGTGTCCCTGGGGCAAGGCCCTTGTCTCCGCCGGCCAGGGCGGCCACCGCGCCGTCTTGGAGTACGTGCTGGAGATGGGTTGCCCCCGGACCGAGGACGCGGTTTACGCCATCGCCCGCGGTGGCCATGTGGGCCTCATGGAGGAACTGGGCATGATGCGAAACACGGGACGCATCATACTCGGCGGCGGTGTCGGTGGCCTGGGGTACTTCCCAGATAAGCTGTTGGTGGCGGCGGCGGAGGGCTGCGACCTGGCCATCTTGACGCAACTGTACATCGCGTGGCTCGCCGGCGCCGATCGGGGCGGGCCGGCCCGGGGTCCGCTGAGCCGCGGCCGCCAGGAAGCTATCCTGGCGGCGGCGGCGGGCAGCCCGACGCACGACTGGCAGGCAAAGGTGGAGTGGCTGGAGGGCCTGGGCTACCCTGTCAGTGTCAAGGCGGCCTTGAAGGCAGCCGTGGCGCCTGACGGCGTGACGCGTCTGGAATGGCTCCAGGGGCGGGGCTATCCGCTACCCCCGCTCAGGGACGACCCGAGTACGGCGCCGGCGCCGAGAGTGGCCACCGAGGCAGAGCTGTTCCGCGCCTTGGGCCGCGACGGTAACTTCGCCGTCGCGGAGTACCTGCTGAAGTCGTTTGCGTCGTACGACTACGCGCGTGACGCCGCTGAGGCCGCCGCAGGTGCGGGCCGGCTGGCGTTCCTCGAGGCGCTCCACAGCATCGGCCGCGTCGACGACCGGGACACCAAGTCGGCTGTGGCGCTGGCGGCGGCGCGTGGGGGCCACCTGCCCGTTGTGCGGTGGGCGGTGGAGGAGCTCAAGTACAACATAAAAGCTGCGACCTCGTGTGGCAGTAACGTGCTGCTCACCGCGGCGGCCGAGTCGGGCAATGTGGCGCTTCTGGATTGGGTATGGGAACGGAACGATTCCCACACGTTCCACGTGCTGGCGGCGGCCGCCAAAAGCGGGTGCAAGGAGGCCCTGGAGTGGATGAAGGCGCGCGGCGTTCTGGCACTTTGGGTGCGTGACGGGCGGCTACTTGCGGTATAGCGGACGCAGCGCGGCGTTGTCACGTCAGTGCAGTTACTGTGTTGTGTCCTGCTGCCGGAATGTACGGAATTCAGGGATGCCTCCCGTGCTATCACGCTGTCTCTGCTCGGAGCACGTTCGTCGAGCCCCTCCAGGGGTACCGTTGGCGTTGCCCCGCGTTCGATTCCGGCGTTGAAAGGGTAGGCTCCGACCCGTGGGTCCAACGCAGAGCCCGTTCCTGCGACAATGATCCGACAGCCTCAGGCTTCATATGAACGATGGCGGGTAGTTGTTTGTCACTGCGGAAACGGCCAGTCTTGTGCAACGATATTGACATGAATTGTTTTTTATATTCTAGGGTTGCTTGGCTAGTTTTCGGGTTGCCATTGAATCTTTTAGGGCAGAGGGTTCTTTAACCGATGAATCATTTCTGCGTGCTAATCGTGTAAGGCAGCAACGCATGGTCAGAGCTAAGGCGCGTGCGGTCCCTAATGCTGAGAGCTGAGTTAGCTGAGTTTTCTAATTGCTCAGTTTTGTGGGGTCGGTCATACGACCGCGCAACCTGTCCCCGCAGCCGTTACTGTTGACAGAGTGTGTCCGTGTCGTTGGATCCCCGCTGTCGTCGTCTCGACCCAAATAAACTGAGCCCCGCCTCGTTCAATCCGGCGTCCCCCAGTATAACTCCTCGGTCTACGTCGAGGCGGCCAAGAACAGTGACCTACCCACCCTGCGGTGGTTGCGGCAACACCTGCCGGTTCCACCGGGGCTGTCCAAGGAGCTGACTTTCTTGCACGGCAATGCCTGGGTAGTCCGCAGCAGGTCTGGACGCCCAGAACCCCGGAATACACAGCTGGATTGCTGCTGGCGGGTGTGGCGCCAGCTACCTCAGCAGCAGTACGGCAACCCGCAGTACGGCAACCGGCAGCAGCAACCGATCCGCGGAGCGCCAGGCACAATGGCAGCAGCAACAACTGCAACAACTGCAACAACAACAACTACAGCAACTACTACAGCAATATCAGCAGCAGCGACAACAACGACAGCAGCAGCAACAGCAGCAGCGACAGCAGCAGCATTTGCAGGATTGAGGAAGGGCGGCAGGACAGTCGAACTGATTGGGGTGCGATGACCTGCGAACGCGGGAGCGGCGGGCCGGCGAGGGCGGTGGCAAGGCGCGGCGGCCACCGGCGGGGGCTGCAGGTTGCGGGTATCGACACCCGGATACCCGGTAGACTTGTCCACGCCATTTGCGTCTTGCAAACGGTTCACATGTGCCGTACAAATCGCACCGTACTTCGACTGACTTGGGGGTTTCGGTGGCGCCCTACAGCCTGAGGATAAGCCCGGGGGGCTGGGGAAGTATAGAGGCAGGGTACGGCACCATCGCCACAGTCGGCCCCACCGGGAGGTGCCGTACATCGCGAACGTTTGCGTTGGCGTGAGTGATCAGGGCGGTGACATGCCAACGGACAGGTTGGCGAGATTTGCGTTCTTTGGGGGGGAGCAGGGCACCAAAGGGCAGGCAGGGCGGATCTGGACGACCGACGGGACGGGGTGCGGCTTGCTGGCGGCGGGGCTGTGGTCTCCTGAAGCTCTCCGCCGCTCCCGCTGATGTGTCCGCTGTAACGTTCGTTCATCCATCCATTCATTCATTCAACCACACCGCGTCCGCCATCATGTGGCAGCTCGGTCCCGCGCAGTGTCTGTCCCTTCCGCGGCGCATGGCAGGCAGGTTACACAGTTGGCATGCCGTTGGCATTGACGATTGATCAGCGGCGGTGGCTTGCTTCCCGGCTTGACGGGAAGGCGGGCGGCGGCGGAGAGTGACATGCGTCGTCGTCGTCACGCTCTCGAGCGCATCACCGTATCGGCAGCTGTCGGGTATACATTGACCTCAACTGCGCTGATGACCTGCGTAAAGCATCTAGTTCCCCTATCGAAGCGCAGCGTAGCGGAGCACATAGTTGGTTGGTTGGTTGGTTGGTTGAAGTTATTGTGAACGAACTGCCGTGGTGCGCGTGGAAGCGGGGCGCCTGCGTACGGCGAGGTACGGCACAGTGAGGGGGTACGGACTCTTGGGTAGCGGACATTGGGGGAGGTGTTTGCTCCCGCAGCTTTGCCTGATTTGAAGAAAGTGTCTTCTCCTGCCGCGACAGTGACCGGTGTAACACGCAGCGTTCAGACACATCGAAAATCGTCTCGTCGTTTCGTTCATTCGTTAACTCGCGGTCGTCACAACCGGCGGTTGGCGGTGCATTAGAGACCTAGTCCTCACGGGGAGCCCTCGGTGCCAAGGGGTATTGCAGCCGGCAGCCGGGGCTGAGCCTGGAGCCCCCGGGTACGGGACTACGGGTGCGGGTACGGGACTACGGGGACGGGGACGGGACTACAGGTACGGAACTACGGGACTACGGGTGCGGGTACGGGTAACTGTTGTCGCCGTTATCGCAACTTCCTGCGGTGGTCATATCCAGTCCTGGGCTGCAACCGGGACTTGCATGTTCTGCATCGTAGCACAGCACACAGAAGAGAAAGAACAGTAATCACGCGCAGGGTAACAGGGCACATACCGGAGAGACAGAGCTTTGTTTATCTCCGGGAGAGAGCCGCGTCGTGTCAGTTCATGCCTGCGCTGCCGCCGTACAATGCCGTACTGCTGCGTCGGCCGCCAGGTAGGGAAGCAAGCGAGCCTGGCCCGTCGCCAGAGCAGCCGGATGACGGGAAGTAAGTATCTGGGGAGTGGGGAGTGGGCGCATCTTTCCAGTCGGGCACCGTGTATGTATGTGGTGTCCGTTCTCGGATGGATACGTACGGCAATCGGGACGATACCGGTACTTGCACGTGGATATGTTTTGTCGCGAGACGGTCGGCAACGGTGGTGACGGAGAACGTGCGGCGGTGACGGTTCGACGCAGTTCAACAGGCCGGCCGTATGCGTGGCTGCTAGCACACGCACCGACGAGCACGGAACCGCGACCTCGGCCTTGACAGCAAATAAGGGCGTCTACTCCCTCGTTGCCGGTTCATGTCACGGCGCTTTCATCAGGGTTCGTACTAGCTGTTGTGCCTACCTCTTGTCTGGCCGCCAGAGCAGGCCAGAACTTTGCTTTCCGAGATGGCGCGATCTTGACATCCTGATAACAGTTTGAAGGTAGGTTGTGTTTCCAGGGAGGGGACACAACAGGAGCGCACAGATAGCCGTCGATCGACAAGGCGCAGCTTCCCAATAAGTCCGTGCCCGTGGCCTGTTCGGGCAATTCTACAACGTAGCTTCGCAGCAAATGATTTCATATTAAAAAGAAAAGCTGTATGCCTGAAGATTACCCTCAGCGCATGAGGAATTGCAAGCTGCAAGTGCTGCAAGGGAAAATGCCGTACAGCGGTCGCGGAAGTATAAAATGTACATGCCACTGTGCTGCGTTAGTGTTCTATTTTTTAATTTCCAGGTGCAGATCTTCTATCGGCTCCACCATCTGGGGACTTTATTCTTTGATCGACGAATTGCCGACTTCGTCAGTGTGACGGAACGCACTGGCATTACTTTACATAGACACCTCCCTTGCATGAGGCATACCCTATTTATTTGCGCACAGGACTTGTAATTTAGTAACTAATCGTCGGACCGCTATGGCAAAGATGCCAAACGCCGCAGAGGACGTCTGGTCCAATCCCATGTTGCGCGCCCACATCGCCAGCTTCCTGCCCCACAACGACATCCCCTGCAACGTCCGACTCGTTAACAAAGCCTACGCCGCCTACTTCAGCGATGCCGAATACAAAACCATCCGGCTCTCTCAGCCGTGCCCTCGCCACGCCTTCACGCACCGCGTCAAGTCACTCAGCCACGCCCAGCGGCTGCGGCTCGTCTGCCACACCGCCGCCAGCGGCGTCCTCGACAACCTCGTCTTCGCATTCGATGCCGCCGGCTGCTTCCCCGACGAGGCAATGATGGAGGCCGCGGCGGCGGCTGGACAGCTAAAGTCGTGCCGGTGGCTACACGCCCGGGAGTGCCCCTGGGGCAAGGCCCTGGCCTCCGCCGGCCAGGGCGGCCACCGCGCCGTCTTCAACTACATGCTCGGCATGGGCTGTCCCTGCACCGAAGAGGCGTTGTGCGCCATTGCCCGCGGTGGCCACTTGGGCCTTATGGAGGAACAGGGCCTGATGCGGCCCGCGCATCACGTCCTACGCCCGGAGAAGCTTCTGGAGGCGGCGGCGGAGGGCTGTGACCTGGGAATCTTCAAGAAGCTGTATGACGCGTGGGTTCCAAGGGTCCCGACCCTGCACCACAGCCGCAGGGCGGTCATCCTGGCGGCGGCGGCGGGCAGCCCCACGCACGACTGGCGGGCGAAGGTGGAGTGGCTGCAGGGCCTGGGCTTCCCTGTCAGCGTCAAAGCGGCCTTGAAGGCAGCCGCGGCGTCCCACGGCGTGACGCGTCTGGAGTGGCTTAAGGAGCGGGGCTGTCCGTTGTACGATCTTATGCCCCCCGCGAGGGGTCCACCGGCCGCCTCCGCCTCCGCCGCCTCCGCCTCCGCCGCCTCCGCGTCCGCCGCCGCCGCCGCCGCCGCCATGTTCCCCGTTCCACACGCTGACGTCGACGCCAACCCCGAGCCACCGCTGGGCAGCGAACTGAAGCGGCTGTTCCACACCCTGGGCCGCAACGGCAACCTCGACGTCGTGGAGTACCTCCTGACGTCGTTTACTTCGTACGACTACGCGCGTGACGCCGCGGAGGCCGCCGCAGGCGCGGGCCGGCTGGCGTTCCTCCAGGCGCTCCACAGCACCTGCTGCCTCGACGACCCGGCCACCAAGCGGGCCGTGGCGCTGGCGGCGGCGCGTGGGGGCCACCTGCCCGTTGTGGAGTGGGCGGTGGAGGAGCTGAACTACGTCATAAATGATGAGGACGACAGCGGCATTAACGAGCTGTTGCCGGCGGCGGCCGAGTCGGGCAGCGTGGCGCTGCTGGGGTGGATCCGGCTACGGAACCAGTCGTATCCGATCGGCGTGATGGAGGCGGCCGCCAAGGGCGGGTGCGAGGAGGCCCTGGCGTGGATGGGGGAGAACGGCTTCTTGAACTCTGGGGTGAGAGACGGGCTGCTGCTTGGGGAGGGGCGACTGGTGAGGGTACAGCGGATGCAGCGGGATATTCTTGTATCAGTACATGTACGGTATTGTACGGCAATGGTTGAAGTACGGTGTTCTCCGGCCGAATGAACGGAAGACAGGACACCCTTCCCCGCGATCACGCTGTCCTCCCTGCTCGAAACGCGCCAGAGGTCGCGTGGCAAGAGCTCCCGTGGGGCGGCTACGTCGTGAGATCGATCCCGGTGGATTACGTTTAAGCCATGAGTGTTGGGTCTTAGCCCTGGGCCATGGGCCCCGGGACGGCGTTCTCAGACGGTTCAGTGGACGAGCCGGTTTGTGCGCTCCGACATGCTCGCACTGCCGTCATGCCGGGGCCCACGTGCTCAGTCCTGAAAGACATTACTCCAGCCACCTTGTCACGATTATTACTATCCATGTGTCATCCGTGCGTCATCGCTGCCAACAACCGCCCCGCGGTTATTACTGCTATGTCTTGCCGTATCGCCACACTGCCGTACGTCCCACCATGCCGCCGTCGCCGCCACGGTATCTCGACCCAAATTGAACAGTGGCCCCCTTCCGGATCCGTCGAACCGGCTTCGTTGCCGGACCCAGGACACGGCCTCGGTCTACATCCGGGCGGCGCGCAACGGCGATCGAGCCACCCTGGGGTGGCTGCGCAAGAACCTGACGGTGCCCGAGTGGCTGTCCCTGGACCTGCTCTCCAGATGCGCGGTGGCCGGCTGCCCCCAGGAGGCGCTGTGCTGGCTGCGGGACGAGCTGGGCTGCCGCGTGGGATGGGAGGTGGCGGGTGTGGACTCCCAGCACCCGGGTATACATCGCTGGGTTGACGCCGGCAGGCCCGCCGCCAGCTGCCTCAGCAGCTGCAGTACAGGAACTGGCAGCGGCAGCAACCGATCCGCGGGGCCGCAACCCCACGCGGATCAACATCAGCCGCCACAGCAGCAGCAACAGCAGCAGCAGCAGCAGCAGCAGCCGGAGGAAGGAGGAGAGGGGCGGCCGGGCGGCCGCGCCGAATGGAAGGCGAGGAGCGGCGGTCGCGGGAGCGGGGGCAGGGGCGGTGGGTTGGCGAGGGCGGAGGCACTGCGCCGCGCCAGCCGGGCTGCGGGGCTGGGTAGCGGACATCTGAAAGGGTAGGGGCTGAGGTGCGGTGCGGCAGGGTTGGGTATTATGCGGGGTGGGATGGGGTGGAGGGTGCGCTGGGGCGGTTGCGTTGGGGCGGGGGCCGCGGTGGGGTGAGGTAACTGGAAGCTGTGGGCTACGGGGCGGCTGAGGGTTCCCGAGTTCACGAGGTGTTACACGGCTGTATCCTAGCGCAAGCGAGCTCGCATGTCGGCGGCGGGGCGCGGCGGATCGGCGGTGCAGCCATGGTGGCGCAGGGGCGATAGCCCGACAGTGGATACCGTACATTTGTGCCATATCGCTGACATAGAACACCATTTGCTGCACAACGGCAAGGCTCGAGTCAACAACAGGGCACGGTCAGACGCACTGCGCGAAGCCACCGTAGAGCGTCTTGGGATCTGATGCCGGGCAAGGTGTACGTATGTACGATGTACGGCGAGTGCACGGGTGGCCGTACAGTTTCGGGGCGGCTGCCCCTGCCGGCATCTTGCCAGAGCTTAGGCAGCCCGAGGCGCGCGGACGCTGCTAGTGGCTGGGCGCCCGGGGTGGTCCCACCCGGCGGTGGTTGGGGTCGGCGCAGCGACACGTACGTTGACGGTTCGACCGTGTGGCATGGAATGGCTGTGTGTAGGGCAGATGGCTGTGTGTAGGGCAGTGTACGGCAGTGTACGGCAGACCGTCTCCTCCGGGGAGGACGAACGACGAAGACGCACAGGAGGGCGCAATTGTTGGAGGGATGGGGTTTCGGAGCACGTAAACTACGTAGTCTGTGATGGGATGAGGTTTACTTCGGGGGGGTTACGAACTGGACGTCTGGGTGTCGGGCACTATCCTTGAACGATGGATTCATCGGGCGTGTGTGTAGAGCTGACGGGAGAGGACACAGGTGCCCTGAAATGTGCTGTGTATCGGAGCGGTGTCGTCCCTCGACGTGCTCTGACAAGGCGGATGGGTGTAGTAATGGTTGGAGTTAGGTAACACAGGGGGGTTGCTTGGGGGTGGGAGGCGGACGGCTGACAGGAGTGGGACCGGTGGAGGGAGTGCGAGGCGGCCCTGGAGGCGCTCCGACAAGACATCCCATCGGGGTGGTGGGAGCGAGGCCGCGGAGGGGGCCCTGGGGCCCACCGAGGCGACCCACCCAGGGAGAGAGGAAGTCACGGAAATGCTGGTGGTGAGGCGCATGGGGTGGAGGCTGCAAAATCGCCTCAAGGTGGCACTCCACGAGTACACCGTGCGGTATGGCACGGCGCTGCAGTTGCACAGTCTCGGGGAGGCGAGGCGTGCGGCACACACACGCTTTGTTTGCGAAGCGCTATGGGTAGAGGATACCGCACCCCGAGTGCCCCGGATGGTTTCCAGGGTAATAGAAAACATGAAGAGGATGTGGACGGAGGCCAATGTCATGACTTGGTAGTGTCGCTGTCGTAGTATGGATCTATCGAATTCCGTTTGCACTACCACGCAGCGCCAAGGGCGCGAAGTGTAGTGAGTAGGAATTGTTCGGCGTACGTCTCGCGTTTCTGCTTACGTCTCGCCTGTCTGGACAACGGGTGCTTTCCCGTACTAAGCTATTGATTCGAACTGTTCACTCGGTCGTCCGAGCGTTTGTCAGTTGGCGCTTCAGGCGCGTTTGCTTGTTTGTCACTTTATCTATCTAGCGTACCGCGTTGTGGGGCGGGCGCTCGTAGTTGCAAGACTTGGTCAACCGACGCATGCGGCTCAGGGTTTGGGTCGGCGCGTGCTACGTCGCTGCGCTCTCCCCTGGCTGGGTGCAGGCCGGCAATCTGTACTTGTTTGTGTTCAGTCGTAGCGCCGATCGTGTGTTGCACCGCGTAGTAGGTGTACTGCCAGAGGGATAATCCCTCACGTTATGGCCTCAGTGGTAGGGATAAGGGTGCGCCGTACCCGTCAGGCCAGCGTCGGTGTGTACTTAGCGCTGAGAGAGCAAACGCATCTTTGTCGTTTGGCTCTCGAAGCAAATCTTCGTGAGCGTAACAAGACCACTGTGCGCTATTGAGCGACTTATTGGATATCTTTGTAACAATCGTGAGTTGATCATTTGTCCGCAGCTGACGCTAGGCAGGTTCAACGCGCTACAAGATCCGCTCTTGGCGCCAGGCCGCACTGAGATCCGTTCCGGGCCACCTGGCCTTACACAGCGTAGCTAGCCATCGTTTGCCGGCTGGAGCGCAGCCGAGCCTTTGTTCAGCTCAGCACTGGAGTAGCGACTCGTGCTGAGATATATTTATATTCCCACAGTCATCATCACGCACATAGTACGGCATTCTGCCATCAGTCTGGTACGACACCAAGTGGGAAAACTCCAATAAGGAGGCATATTGGCGACTGGCGGTTGATGACATCCCGATGCTCGGTAACTCCCACATGAGGGGGGCGGCGGTGGCCCCCTGTGGATGCGGGACATACCCGGGCGCCGGGGCGGTGCGGCCCACGCCCAGGCAACACCATTTTTGGGGCTGCGCGGTGGCCCAAGCGGTTGTCGTGCTGATCGAGGCACAGCTAGGTGTGAGCCTTCAAAGACAGCATGTGTAGCTCGCCCTGCCCCCCCACGGGAGTGCAACAGTGCGTATGGGACGTTGTCGTCTTGGCGGCAACCAGTGCCATGGAAACGGGCGGGCGAGCGATGAGGGCCGCCAGGTCCAGGAACGTGGACGGTACCCCTCTGCCATCGGTGGATGCTGAAGGGCTAGCCGCCCGGCGAGCAGTGGCGGACTTTTGGAGCCGGCTATACGACTTCGTTGAGCTGGGAGTCCCAGTGAAAGGGTGGTCAGCGGTGGGGGCTACACACCCCAAGTGCAGGACGGTCGTCTTGTGTGCCGTGGCCCGGTTCCGTCAGGCCAGGGGTTTTAACCGAAGCCCTGTCGGCGTTCAGTAGTAGTGGGCCGCGGGTGAACGGGGCACTGACGCGCTCTACGGCCCGTTGGCGCCATTGTTAAGGTTGGCGCCATTGTTAAGTTTTTCCGGCCCGGTGGGACCGTACGGGCAGGCTCCTGATGGTGGCTCGCGAGCCCCCGTGGCTCTCCAAGACTACCGCCACCATTGGAGAAGTGACCCCGCCTTGGTTGTTGTGGTTCGCTGATAGAGGCGCCCTGGTGGTTAACTCCTCCTGAGCGGGCTCTATCCCTAGCCGTGGTTGGTTCTCAGGAACGGGGTGGTTCCCTGGCGTGTGGGCACGCGGAGTGTTTCGGTGCAGTTGTGGAGCCTGTCGAGTGGCGCAAGTTCGTATACGCAATGTATGGTGAGGAAGCTTCGACTGTCACCGATGACCCGCGGGGTCCGCTGTAACATAGTTAATAATAAAGCCCAACGGGTGCAGCAACCGAAGCTCAGCTGTTGCTTTCGACGTACGGCAATGGCACACCATCTGGGCCGAAAACTTGTGGGTTGGATACGAACTTTGGACTATTGTCCCCTTTATGATAAATATGGTCTTCATTGCAATAATTCAATATTTTTTGCCAAAGTTACCGATTAGGTAACCATAAGCGGTGAACTGAAACCTATCTGCGAAATTCG
The DNA here is from genome assembly GCA_003117195.1 of Eudorina sp. 2006-703-Eu-15. Lineage (NCBI taxonomy): Eukaryota > Viridiplantae > Chlorophyta > Chlorophyceae > Chlamydomonadales > Volvocaceae > Eudorina > Eudorina sp. 2006-703-Eu-15. The sequence goes on along the minus strand of BDSI01000068.1, from coordinate 402,121 downwards.
CAGCGTGATATCGTGTGCTACCATTTATCAAAATAGGGAACATCTCATTCCCAATGCAATTGAGAGAATGTCGGGCAGAATAGAAAGTGCTTTAGCCGTTTTTTCTTCTTCCGACCTTATCGAACGCATCGCTAGCTTCTTGCCTTCAAACTACATCCCTTGTATTCTACGTCTTGTGAACACGGAATTGTCAGCTTGGTTTCGGAAGCCTGAGCACACCACCATCCACGTGTTGCGGCCATGTCCCCATCCCGACTTCAAGCAGCGCTGGTGTGATCCCGCTGTGTTGAGAACGCTGACCCACACGCAAAGGTTGCAGCTCGTCACTCTGACAGCGGCAAGTGGCGTCGTCGCCAACCTGGCGGAGGTGTTCGGACCCGCGGGCGTCGCACCCTCCGCCGCCATGCTCGAAGCCGCCGCAGGAGTCGGCAGCCTGGACTGCTGCCGCTGGCTCAGCGCGCGCGGCTGCCCCTGGGGCAAGGCCCTCGCCGCGGCCGCCCGCGCGGGCCATCACGCCTTGTGCGATTGGTTGCTGGCCGGCGGCTGCCCCTGGAGCACGGGCGCCGTGTACGGCGCAGCGCGCTGCGGCCGCTTGGAGCTCGCGAAGGCGATGCTGCGGCGGCGACCCGCCACCGGGCAGCCCATTGACCTCCGGGAGATGTGGGGAACCGCCGTGGAAGCGTACGACCTTGCCACCGTACAACAGCTGTACGACCGATGGGTCGTCGGCTCCCCCGGGACGGGGCACACCGCCGCCGCCGCCGCCGTCGACGCCGACGACGCCGACGACGCTGACCTGCTCCTCCTGGCGGGCCTTACGCCGGGTCGTCCCCTCAGCAGCAACCAGAAGAAACGCGTCCTCGCCGCCGCCGCCGGCAGCCCCACGCCCGACTGGCGCGCCAAGGTTGACTGGCTGGAGGCGCAGCTGGGCTGCCCGCCCTGCAGCGAGGCCTTCGGCAGGGCTGCGGCCGCGGCGGTGCCCACGATGCCGCCCGGCAACACGGCCGCCGCCGCCGCGAGGCCGAGCGACGGCCCCCTGGAGCGTCTGGTCTGGCTGCGGGCCCGCGGCTACCCCCTGTCCTACCCCGACGAGGTCGCGCAGGTGGCGCTCAAAACCGGTGACGTGGCCCTGCTGCGGTTCCTGGCCGACGCCGGGTCGCTGACCGTGGCGAACTCGGCCTCGCTCGTGATGGAGGCGGTGGCGGGCGGCAGCCTGGAGGTGCTGAGCTTCCTGTTCGAGGCCGGGTACCTGCAGCCAAGCGGCGCCGGGCACCTGCAGCCACCCTCCCTGGTGTGCGCGGCGGCGGAGGCGGGCCGCCTACCGGTGCTGACCTGGCTGGTGGAGGCGCTGCGGGTGGAGTTGCCCGCGGCGGGGGGGGAGCACGGCGGGCTGTTCGAGGCCGCCGCGGCGTCGGGCAGCGTGGAGGTGATGGCGTGGGTGTGGGCGCGCGCGCCGGTGCGCGCGCCGAACCGCGTGTGCATGGCCGCAGCGGCGCGGGCCGGCTGCGGGGCGGCGCTTGACTGGATGGCAGACCACGGGTTCCTGGCGGAGGAGGTAGGCAGTGCCGTCGAGGTGGTTGGTGGTTGGTGGTTGGTGGTCACTGGTCAGTCTGCCCGTGTCTGTTATGCTGGCGGGTTGGCTCGGTTACGGTATTTGGTCGCTTCGTTGTTTTGATCTGTGGTAAATGGTAAAAACATGTGTCCTAAATAGCTGCCACGACGACGACTGCCACGGCTGCCGCCAGGAATGCGTACTACTATTGCCACAAGCTTCGCTGCTCGTCCTAACGCTGCTCGTCCTAACGCATTCTCCTGCTCCGGCTCCGTTGCCTGCTGACACGACCTGTCAGGCCCACCACGCAACCGGCCTGAGCGGCGCTGTCAGCCCCGTTGACGACCAGTACACGGCCGCCGCGAGCAACGGCGACATCGCCACGCTGCAATGGCTGAAGCGCCGCCTGGGCGGGCCCCCGCCCGGGAGTCCGCTGTTCGGGCGACTGGTGTCTGTACGGTGCCCGCCCGCCGTGTTACGCTGGTTCTTAGAGAGCGGGGCGAGAGTGGACTGGGAGGCGGCGCTGGCTGCGGTGGCCGGCCTGGGGCACGATGCGACGGAGGAGAGCCGACAGGTGAAGGAGTGGGTGGTGGCGGAGGCCGCGCGGCGGCGCCGCCGGTACGACGCGCCGCCGCCGCCGCCGGGACCGCCGCCGGCACACATCCAGTATGCGAACTCGCCGGGGCCGTCCAGACACGCCTGGCCAGGGCCGGCCAGACGTGGGTAAATCTCTACCTCATTGCTTAGGTTATTTTAATGTTGTTGTTGCAGTGGAACCCGCTGAAATAATGGAAGGGTTTTCGCATGAAATGTTTTGCATACACCCGGGTAGGTGTTTTTGGGGAGTTCACAGCCGGATCGCTTGGAGGAGCGAGGGGTCGGCAGAAGATGGCGGCGGTGGGATTGACAGGAGAGAGGTGGGATGGGGCAGTTGTTCGCAAACCAGCAACTGCCAACGGTTAACGGGCACCGACCGATTGGCAGCTGGGCCCCTGTGTGGGCCCCGGTACGGCAGTTCCGGGGGTTTGGCGTTTGGGTCTTTGGGGTGTCGTCCCGAAATAGTCTCCCGGCGTTCCCCCGTGGGGCAGTGCCACCAGTGGCAGGCTGGTCCTCTGCCCTTCTTCCGGAGATCCCGGCATAAGCCCCGGAAAGTGCCGGCATAAGCCCCGGGAGGCCTCCGGCCCTATCAGGTCAGGGCTCAGGGGTCAGTAGCGGGATGGTCCGGTGCCCTGACCCCCCTGAACGGGGACTCAAAAAGGGGAGGGCGCGGCGGGCGGGCGGACGGGGTGGATCAGGGTCGCGCCCTCCCCGACGGCGGCCCTCAAAACCCTGTATGTGAGTGCATGTCGACGACGGTGCGGCGTTGCGACGTCAGAGGCCGAGCTGAGGTGCTGCCGTACGAACACACACGATGGCGCCTTGGACTGCGCTGTGACCAGGGGGTCAGGGGGAGGGGACGGGTCGAGCGCGTGTATGTGTTTCACGGAGGATGGGTTCCGCGAGACCCAAATCGGCTTCAGGTGTCTGATGAAAAACCCGCCCAGAACCGCCCAGACCCAAATCGGCTTCAGGTGTCTGATGAAAAACCCGCCCAGAACCGCCCAGACCCAAATCGGCTTCAGGTGTCTGATGAAAAACCCGCCCAGAACCGCCCAGACCCAAATCAGGTGGCTGATGAAAAACCCGCCCAGAACCGCCCAGACCCAAATCGGCTTCAGGTGGCTGATGAAAAACCCGCCAGAACCGCCCAGACCCAAATCGGCTTCAGGTGTCTGATGAAAAACCCGCCCAGAACCGCCCAGACCCAAATCGGCTTCAGGTGGCTGATGAAAAACCCGCCCAGAACCGCCCAGACCCAAATCGGCTTCAGGTGGCTGATGAAAAAGAACCGCCCAGACCAAATCGGCTTCAGGTGTCTGATGAAAAACCCGCCCAGAACCGCCCAGACCCAAATCGGCTTCAGGTGGCTGATGAAAAACCCGCCCAGAACCGCCCAGACCCAAATCGGCTTCAGGTGTCTGATGAAAAACCCGCCCAGAACCGCCCAGACCCAAATCGGCTTCAGGTGGCTGATGAAAAACAGAACCGCCCCAGAACAGAACGCCCAGACCCAAATCGGCTTCAGGTGCTGATGAAAAACTGATGAAAAACCGCCCAGAACCGCCCAGACCCAAATCGGCTTCAGGTGTCTGATGAAAAACCCGCCCAGAACCGCCAGACCCAAATCGGCTTCAGGTGGCTGAAAAACCCGCCCAGAACCGCCCAGACCCAAATCGGCTTCAGGTGTCTGATGAAAAACCCGCCCAGAACCGCCCAGACCCAAATCGGCTTCAGGTGAATGCGCTAAGATTACCTGGCGCGCGTGTGTTTGTTGGTAGGCAGGCACGCAAGGCAGGCGTGTGCGTGATGTGGGATGGGATGGGCATCACAGCAACGCCCAAAGAGCGAGTTGATTGCCCGCAAGCGTGTCATATGTAGCGACCCAGCCAACGCTCGACCCTTGGGGTCTTAAACCGCAAGCCGCCCTGCAGCGTCGGCAACGACGGAATCCGCCCGCCGCAGCAGCAGCCTGTGCCTACCTCCATCCAGCAAACAGTCGCGAACGAAACAACGGCCCCCCAAAGAACACACATGCCGCACAAGTGCCGTACACATGGAGGGAGGGAGGTCAGCCGCAACCGGCCCCTGCCCCCGCGTTCCAAACGACTCTCCAAAACGTCAGGCTGTGCACTTACATGCGTCCGTAACGTGCCGTACGCGCTGTACGACAGTAACATGACAATACGGCAACTACATACGGGTCTGCCGGATGAAGGGTCCACCTTGTACCGGTTATACGACAACGGAACCTGCCCCAGCTGGATGTGTCATCTAAGGTCCCGTACGAAGGCATCCCAGCTGAGTGTGGGGTATTATTAATAAAGATGTTACAGTGGACCCCGCGGGGCATCGGCGACAGCCAAAGCTTCTTCACCCCACACTGCATTAACGATATCGCACCACCGTGGCGCACCGGACAGGCTCCACAAGTGCACCGAAACACACCCCGCACCCACACTACCAGGGAACCACCCCGTTCCTGAGAACCAAGCATCCTGAGCTAGGGTACGTATGGTACGTCCCCGTAGCCCCAGATCTTCCTTTCCCGTCGCCCACAGATGCCACAAGACAGGCAGTGCAACCTACAGCTAGGTTCGGCTGTGGCGGAAAGTCCCCCCCCCAAAGGTGCCATTCGGTCCCGCCCGCTCCCTGCAGGCCACCGCAACCACCCTTGGTGCCCAATGCAGCTATTCAATTCGCTTTTGCTGCTGCTCCTCGCTGCTGCTCGCTGCTGCCGCCCGTTTCAGCTGCTTGCCCCTCCTCCCGGCTCCTCGGAAGGCCCTGGCTGCGGTCCAGCGGCGGCCTCCACCACCCCCAGCAGGCGCTCAACGCGCCGCAGCAGCGCCGCCGCCACCCGCCGGGTCAGCCACTCTGGCGCCGCCTCCAGGCCGCTGACGTCCCCAAGCAGCGTTCGCATCACGTCAACCGCCAAGCGCAGCCACGGGTTGGGAGTCCATACGCGGTCGGAACTTTTGTGCGACACGGCGGAGGCGGTGGTTGCTGCGGTGGGTCCCAGGGTTGAGGAGGCGGAAGCCTGCTCGCCGGCGCGTAGAATCTTGGTGATGCGGCCCAAAAGCTCGGGCGGGATGCCGTACGAAGGGCCGCCGTCGCCCACGCACAGCGCCGCCACGCCGAGGCTCAGCACCGCCGTCCAGCAGCACGGCCCGGCGACGATTCTCTGGAGCGGTTGGACCCAGCCCAGCTGGGCCAAGATTATCATAAAATATGAGAACCTCGTCAGGTAAACTTCGTGGTCATCATCGTACGGAGTCCCGTACATCAGCAGCAGCAGCAGCAGCAGCACCCGGGACAGGTGCTCCAGCAGCTGGCTGTCGTACAGCGCGGCCGACAGCTCACTGCAGTACACCGCTGTAGCCGTACTGGCCACACTGTTTACACCGCTGCGGCCGTACTTTGCGCACCAAGACAGCCGCGCAAGGAGGGGCAAGCACCTGTCCAGTGCCTGCGCCGCGCAGGCGAGGTCGTACCGCTGCTCCGTGAGCGCCAGCAATTCACGCCACAACCGCCCAAAGTGCTGCGCGGTCGGCTGCTGCCGCGCCGGCGGCGCCGACCGCACCCGCGGCTGCGCGGCTCCCCGCGCCGCCGCCTCATCCGCATCAGCCGCGTCCGCATGTGCCCGCAGTACCTCAGCCACGTGCGCCATCTGCCGGCTGCAGGCCTGCAGTGTCTGCATTCGCAACAGCGTGCTGGCGCGCGACAGGGCGAGCTGTGCGACCCGTGGGTCATCCGCAGGAAGTCCGAGGAACAGCCACAGTATCGCGGTCCCGCAGCAGCTGCACGCCGCCGACAGAATCATGTACAGATCTGTCGGCGCGGCCCGCTCGCTGTTCGGGTTCCGGAGGGGGCACAGCGCCGGGGAGGGCAGTCGCACCGCCACCGCGACCAGCCGATACAGGGCTGACCAGAACGCGGGTCCGAAGCAGGCGCCGGACTGCTGCTGCTGCTCCTGGGGCGGCTGCTGCGGTTGCTTTAGCGCCATTTCAGCGAAGGTTTTGGTGTTGAGTTTGACCAGGGAATGAGTGGCAGAAGCCAGGGAGCTGCGCATTCGTCGCAGCTCCACCTCGCCCCACCAGGCCGGCTGCCTCCGGGAGATCCCGCCTCGCCGTTCCAGTTCGGCCGCGTAGGCCAGGACTCGATCCGCGATGTCCGGCAGCTGCCGCAGTGCCGCTGCTGCGTCCGGAGGTAAACCTGCCGTGGAGGTCTGGGGAAGGTCGGCTGACGAGGAGGAGGAGGAGGAAGCCGCTGGTTGCGCAGCGGCAGCCGCCCTCGCGCCGCCTCGCTGCTGCTGCTGCTGTCGTCGCCGCCGCGTCATTCCTTCCGCCCGAGCGGATTCAGGCCTTGCTGTCTAGATGAATTGACCGTGTTTGCACCTGGGAGGGTCAGGACATTACAAGAAAGAGTTACGACCCGATTAGGCCCAGATAGAGCAAGAGGGAGCCAGCCAACGGACCTCAAACGGGCATAAATCCGAAGCGCCGAGCAAGATTTCACCCAACACCGCGTTGACGCACCTTGTCTACAGGTCATGCTTCACTAAAAAGATTGATTGGCGTCAAGCAGACCACTCTTGTTGTCATGCTTCTCGCTAATCAACGTCCCTCTGGAAAGAAACGCAATAGTTCGGTAGTTCGCAACACAATTACAATGTGTAGGTTTTTAACAGAGAATAAATCTCTGCGTGGCACAAAAATCTATTCAGGAAATGATGTTCTGGCACGACAGTTGGCGGTATCCCACGATACGTCCCTTGGACTTCTTGGACTTCTTGGATCGATCACAACTTTGAGTGGGACACAGACAGGCGCTGACCCTCGACCATAAGAGAGCATACCTGCCCCATGAGCCGACGAAACGAATGATTGACTCAATTAACCCAATTACGGGCCTGTGAGTTGACCCAGAAGTGACCAAGATAGAGCGAGCTGGCGGACTGCCATGCCGGGCTGTGGCGGGCCCAAATACCCTACGGCCGGATTCCTCCTTTTTGGGCGGGGCCCCAGCGCGAAGCGCGTTCGGGGGGCCCCGCCCCCTAGGATTGCCCATGTCCGTGTGTGTGTGTGTGTGTGTGTGTGTGTGTGTGTGTGTGTGTGTGTGTGTGTGTGTGTGTGTGTGTGTGTGTGTGTGTGTGTGTGTGTGTGTGTGTGTGTGTGTGTGTGTGTGTGTGTGTGTGTGTCCGTGTGTCCGTGTGTCCGGTAACGGCAAAACGTTCATTATCCGCTAAACTAATTCGCTATGTTTGTCATATTAATTGTCCTCTATTGCAAGGTAACTTTGGTTTGGCTGAAAAAAATTCTTTGCGCACAAACGGTCAAAGTAAAGCTCCGCGGTCCCCATGGACCCGAGTCAACATCCAACCAACGCCTCTCGCGCTCATATTTGTTACAACGGGTGCCGCGTGATGAATACTTGAATTAGGAATGGGCGGCGCGTGCTAAATTGAACTTCGACAGTGTTCTGATGTTTGAACATCAAGATACCACCAACATCAAGATTTGCCTTTCTGTCTTGCCAGATGAATACAAATCAACAATATGTATTGAATCAAAGTTTCAAGATGCAAAGGGATAGCGTATCGAGTGCCAACGAATGCTCCAGTTCCGATGGCCCAAAGTCCGGGTCTCACCGCGGCTTTTTCGCAACCTGTTTTTGCCTTACGTTTGCTATGTAACTATTGATAGCAAACTTTAGAGGTTCACGTCTGCTGCGGGCGTGCAACTGAAGGGTTGCATGCCTGCCGACGGACCAAACAACTACAGTTTCACGGCAAAACAAGGATGCTTCAAGCTTGCTTTGTGATCATCTGCTTGACAGACGGATGTGGTAGTGCAGAGGCGACTATCGTTACCATAGTGCCGATACGGTGACCGCCGTCGCCGGCGGCGCGTACTGCAGGATGGTTTCGGGGCTGCCGACGTGTTTGGGCTAGGTGAATCTATGCACGCCGATCCCCCTTCAACATCAACGACACCCCCAATGGCAACATTTCATTCTCTCACACTGTTGCGCGGTAATAGAGTTTTCCTTTTAAAGCAAGCGGCCTGTACGGATTATAGGGGGCCCCGCCCTTTTTCCGGCTTCGAGGAAGCCGACCCCTACTTGTCCCTAGACACAGTTCAAAGTCCACGATTGCGTTTTCATGAATATGATTGCCTGCACAGTAATCTGCTGCTAAACTGGCTGTCCTTGCACGCTAAAGCAATAACATTTCTGTGTCATCCGATATCGCGACGAGACGGTAGGTAATTGGGGATTATGTCGTACGACAACAAGCAGCGCGTCAACGAAAACGGGAATGGAACCCGCCCTTGTAATTATTATTGCCCTCACCGTTTCCCTGTGCTCACGAACTAGGGTGAATTTGTCCCACTTCTGGCATATAACCTCACAGCTCACACGGGCCACAGTGTCTTCTGCATCAGGCAGCGCCGGAGGCGACCCGTGGGTCTGCCGCATTGAAGTCGAACGGCAGCACGCCACGAAGACGGCAATAATCATCTTGATAGACCAAAAACGCGTGGGCAGGAAGGCCGCCGCCGGGGCCACCTTCAACCACCGCCACAACGTTGACCCGTGCCCTGCTGCGGCTTTCGTGTGGGAAGCTCCTGGGTATCTCCTGGCTTGCTGAAGTACGGCACGGTACTGCATACTATTATTAGGATGTTACAGCGGACCCCGCGGGTCATCGGTGACAGCCCCGGCGACAGCCGAGGCTTCCTCACCATACACTGCCTAAATGAACTAGCGCCACCATGGCGCTCCGGACCGGCTCCCCAAGTCCACCGAAACACTCCCCGGGCCCACACTGCATACAATAAATCGTCCAACAGCATGTACGGCGCCAGCAACTTCTCGAAACCTCAATACCCGCCGTTGCCGCTTATACGAAGCCAAATTACCAGATCATTACGTAATCACCGGCAGCCCGCTTGGATCCTCAACACGACTGGCATCGATACAATCAGACCTTGCCATATTGCATGCAGCTGCACCTCCAGTCGCGGGTTTCAGTTTAGCCCTCCAGCACCTCATCGAAAACCGCATCGCATGGCCCGATTTGTTTTTTATTGCGGCGTTGAGGTGTCTTGCCGACCGTGGGGCCTGCTGGGGCTTGCCCTGGCATACACCGTCGATCCCTTTGGGGTCCGCTGTAACGTTCATTCATTCATTCATGGCGATGTTGTGAGCACATACGTGTCAATGGGTGTTGCACGGCACGTACGGCGACCCCGACCGAAACGCGGCTGGGAACCGGAATGGGTTTAGCTCTGCTTATGCGCCATTCGAATCGACACCAGTCTCATGAACCATGAGAACCTCGTCAGGTAAACTTCGTGGTCGTCATCGTACGGAGTGCCGTACATCATCATCATCAGCAGCAGCACCCGGGACAGATGCTCCAGCAGATGGCTTTTGATCAGCTCACTGAAGTACGACGCCACAGCAGTAGGGCCGAGCGCCGGCTTGCTATGCTACTATGCTGCGCGCACGAACACAACAGCTTGCGGAGATACAAGCACCTGTCCAGTGTCTGCGCCGCGCAGGCGACATCGTGTCGCGACATCTGCTCTGTGAGCGCCGGCAATTGGCGCCACAGCCGTCCCAGTTGCTGCGGGGTCACCATTCGTCGCCACGGCAGCGCCGGCGGCGCCGACCGCACCCGCGGCTGCGCGGCTCCCCGCGCCGCCGCGTCCGCATCAGCCGCGTCCGCATGTGCCCGCAGTACCTCAGCCACGTGCGCCATCTGCCGGCTGCAGGCATGCAGTGTCTGCATTCGCAGCAGCGTGCTGGCGCGCGACAGGGCGAGCTGTGTGACCCGTGGGTCATCCGCAGGAAGTCCGAGGAACTGCCACAGTATCGCGGTCCCGCAGCAGCTGCACGCCGCCGAGAGAACGTCGTGGAGCTCTGTCGGCTCGGCCCGCTCGCTGTTCGGGTTCCGGAGGGGGCACAGCGCCGGGGAGGGCAGTCGCACCGCCACCGCGACCAGCCGATACAGGGCTGACCAGAACGCGGGTCCGAAACAGGCGCCGGACTGCTGCTGCTGCTCCTGGGGCGGCTGCGGTTGGTGCAATGCCATTTCAACGAAGATGCTGTAATCGATTCCGGGAATGCAATCACTTAATGTCTCCAAAGCGGTTTGCATTCGTCGCAGCTCCACCTCGCCCCACCAGGCCGGCTGCCTCCGGGAGATCCCGCCTGGCCGCTCCAGTTCAGCCGCGTAGGCCAGGACTCGATCCGCGATGTTCGGCAGCTGCTGCAGTGCCGCTGCTGCGTCCGGAGGTAAACCTGCTGTGGAGGTCTGGGGAAGGTCGGCTGAGGAGGAGGAGGTGGAGGAAGCCGCTGGTGTCGCAGCGACAGCGGCAGTCGCCCTCGCGCCGCCTCGCGGCTGATGTTGCTGTCGTCGCCGCCGCGTCATTCTGCGCGACCCTAGGACGTGCTGCCTAGACAGATTGTGACACCTGCTGACGAGTTTAGGACATTATAGGAAAAAAACATAATAGAATAGGCCCAAAAAGAGCCAGCGGACCGTACAGCAACAGGAATACATCACTTGGACGCAACTTGGCCATAGGACCTGCCTCACTACGAGGTCATCGAAGATAAAATCGGCCTCTCTTGTTGTCGTGCTTCTCGCCAAAGGTCCCCCTGGACATCAACCAACGCAAATAGTTTCGCGACACGATGTCCAGACAAAGTATTATCCTGACACACTGTAGACTTCTGACACAATCATGATACGAGAAACTGATGTTCCGGCACGAATTTTACCGGTAAGACACAATGCGTCCCCTGGAATTCTTGGATCTGTCGATCCCGACTTTTGATTCAGACAGGCACAGACTTTCGAGTCTCGACCACCATGCATCAGCGAGAGAGCATTTTGCCTCAAAGCCGACGGATGATGGTTGACCCATTTAGTGGCTTGCATATTGACCCGAGGTAATCAGGGCAGGGCGGACAGATAGCTGCTGTGATGCCGTGGCGGGCGGCTGTGCAGGCCAGAGGACGCGCTTGACACACGTCGAAGTTCACGACTTTGTATTAATTATAAAATATTATTGCCTGACAATTATCTGCTGCTGAGCTGGCTTTCTTGCATGCCAAGCCAGTCCAATGTCTATCTGCAACGTTCACCATGCATCGCGGCTTGATAGGCGCTGCTTAGGGAAGCAACCCTACTGCCGAGCCACACCGTACGGTACGGGCAGTAAGAGTGATGCAGTACGACACTGGGTTCATCACTCATCAGACGCGGGCCTGCTGTGGCCGTGAACATGCACAGCGAATCTTCTATCCCCGAATGACGTCCGACTTCCTTGACGTCCGTCCGACGAAGGAAAATCGTGCGGCACATACAGCGTTCCATGTGCCAGCCAGCCGCACGACATGCATTTACATGCGACAACCTGACTTCCGTTAGATAGGGCGTTAGTTTATTTCTGGAGGCACCGTGGGTGTGTACCCAAATTAATACTACTCGCATCGTGAAGTCCCAAGGGCTCGGGCGGCGCAGCAACATACACCCGACTCCGACAGGCCTTATACCGGGCATCCCCTCCCGAGGCGAAGCCCTGCGTGGATTGACCCAACCTATCTATCTATGTATCTAGCTTGAGGGGCCGGTTGGCGCGAGCATGAGCCGGGCCGGGCCGGGCAGCGCAGTGCAGGGGCCCCGCCCGACCGTCTGCGACAACAGCACGGCGACCGACCGTCTGCGCAACGGCAGTGACAATGCGTGGAACCCCCCCGTACAACCCGTACGGTACAACGAGCCCATCAGGCGAGATGCGACCCGCCGGCCGCCAGCCCCGAGGCGGCGACTTTCGGAGCCTGCCCTCAAGCAACTCCGCAAGAAGTGAAATGTCAGCGCGCGGCAAAGTCTGCGGCCGGGAACACGCGCGAGATCCGGTGCTGTACGGCGGTTACACGGGACGGAACGGGCACTGTACGGCGGCCCCCAGCTGATACGTGAGAACGGGCAGTGCCGTACGGTACGGCAGCTCAGCGCGGGTACGCACCAATCCTAAGCGCGCACGCATGTCTGGGCACAGGACCGAGGACAACAGTGTGTCAGTCGTTCGTCGACGCCGTGTGCGATCCCCATAATGTTTATTTGAACGCGGTTAGTTCCGTCATCTGTCACACTCCAGCAGCAGCAGACGCAGCAGCAGCCACATCTTCAACTGCAGCAGCCACTGGTACGTAGTCATCACGCACCAATCGGGTCTTCACCAAACCCGCCCAGCCATGCATCGTGCATCGTGACGCGCCCAGACCTGCCGAACGCACGACGGAAACCCTATCACCATTCGATAAACCCGCCGGGCGCGGTCCACCATAAACCCAGCATGCAGCCAGCCATCCAGCCGACCCTGCAAAGCGCGCTGCTGATGGGTGTGTGCCTGCGTGCGTGGCGCGGCAGTAGTGGCACTCCGCATCACCCGCGACAACTCTCTCATCTCGGCGCATGAACAAAACCAACACTGCCTGGATCTTGTCCATTGCAAGCTAGCGCCAGGGCACCCAACGACCCAAACGCAATGCGCAGTCGTCCCCCACGCACGCAAAATCGAACCGGGCAGGCCAGTTAGCCGCCCCGCCCTTTCGCGCTCACCGCGGGTTGGTTGGTCGGTTGGTCGGTTGGTCCGATCACGTGCCGCGCGATCGCTCTAGAAAGATCCTCCGATCAGTGAAGTGCACACGCCGTATGTATGCCTGTTGTACACATGCCGTACATGACCACGCGGAAGGGCGAGGCTTCTCAGGTACATGCGCTCCCGCGAGCTCAGATGGACATCACTCTAGTTATACTATGGGCGAGATATGTACGGGTCCGTACATGAGCGCTGTGCGGCATGCAGTACGGCAGCACCACGACAGCCCCCACAAGGAACCTACCCAAGCCCTGATCTGCACGAACAACTTCGTCTGGGGAAGGCACCCGCATGCCTGGATGGGTCTTTGCAATTATATCCGTCGTCAAACTCCTCAGCAGCAGCTAGCTCGTTAACTTGGGCTCGTGCCGCCATCCACCGACCAGGGTGGCTATCTTAAGATATGAATATATATTCGGCCGAAAATCTTGAGTTTTGATAGATACTTTCCCTCGGGAGAAAAATGAGGTTTTAGATACTCATGGCCTCTCGCGCGGGGAAAAGCCCCCTTGAGTAGATAAAATGCCGGCAAAAGCTCCCTCCGACAGATACTTTCAGCACGATTGGGCGAGGAGTATCTCCGGCCGTAGATACTCTGCAAAATAAGATAGCCACCCTGCCACCGACATGCAGTTAAACCCTCCGCGTGCCCTACCTGACCCCTGCACTCGTGCATCCATCCTGGCTATGCGGTCCTACCTAATCCTGCCGCCGCCCGCTCGCTGCTGCGTTGCTGTCCTTGTATGCGCCGCCGCTTGTGCTCGCGTCGCATGGCTCAATCTGGCCGCTGACGCCGCCGCCCGTGCTGCCGCTGCTGTTGCAGCTGCTTGGCCCTCCTCCCGGCCCCTCGGAAGGCCCTGGCGGCGGCCCGGCGGCGGCCTGCCCTGGAGCTATGTCCTCCTCCTTATCCACCTCTCCCAGCACGCGCTCGATGCGCCGCAGCAGCGCCCTCGCCACCCGCCGGCTCAGCCACTCGGGCGCCGCCTCCAGGTTGCTGACGTCCCCGAGCAGCGTCCGCATCAAGTCCACCGCCAAGAGAAGCCACCACTTGGAATGGGCCACCTGCGCTCCGCTTCGTCCTGTCCCTCCAGCGGTTTCGGCGGCGGTTACAGTTGCCGTTGCGGCGGCGGTTGCGGCGGTTTTAGCGGCGGCGGTTACAGCGGCCCTTGCGGCGGCCGTTGCAGCGGTTTCTCCGGCGGTGCTTGCGGCGGTTTTTGCGGTGGCGTTTGCGGCGGCCTTTGCGGCGGTGGTTGCGGCGGCGGTTGCCGCGGCGGTGATTTCGGCGATGGTTGCACCGGTGCTTGCGGCGGCGGTTGCGGCGGCGGTCGCGGCGGCGGTTGCGGCGGTGTTTGCGGCGGCGGTTGCCGCGGCGGTTGCTGCTGTGGTTGCGGCGGCGATTGCCGCGGCGGTTGCGGCGTCGATTACAGCGGTGCGGGCGGCGCGGGCTGCCGAGGTGGCGACGGAGGCGGGAATCACAACGTCTGCGGATAGGACCCGGGTGGTGCGGACAAACAGCTCGGGCGGGATGCCGTACGACGGGCCGCCGTCGCCCACGCGCAGCGCCGCCACACCGAGGCTCAGCACCGCCGTCCAGCAGCACGGACCGGCGAGGTTCCGGAGCGGTCGGATGCTGTTCAACTGGGTCAGGAGGTCCAGAAACCAAATGAAGTTGTACAGATGTGCCCCATCGTCGTCCGTTGCGCGTAGCACCATCGTCCGTAGCAGCAGCGCCCGGGACAGGTGCTCCAGCAGCTGGCTGTCGTACAGGGCGGCCCACAGCTCGTGCCTGAACGACGGCACGGCCGACGCCGCCGCGGGCTCCTTAATCTGAGACGCACACGCAAGCAGCCCACTCAGGGTTTCGCATTGCCTTAGCGACAGATCACAGCAGAAGCGTTCGTACAGCTGCCGCTGCCGCTGCCGCTCCTGCTCCGTGTGCTCTCGCATGTCACGCCACAGCCGGCCCAGTTGCTGCGGGGTCATCACCATTCGTCGCCGCGGCGGCGCCGGCGGCGCCAGCGGTTCCGGCCGCTGCACAACTCCCCCCGCCGCCGCGTCATCCGCATCCGCGTCGACATGTGCCCGCAGTACCTCAGCCACGTGCGCCATCTGTCGGCTGCACGCCTGCAGCATCTGCGCGCGCAACAACGTGCTGGCGCGCGACAGGGCGAGCTGTGCGACCCGTGGGTCGAACGGCTCGACAACGAGGAGCTGCGCTATCGCCCCCTCGAAGCAGCTGCACGCCGCCGAGAGAATCATGTACAGATCTGTCGGCGCGGCCCGCTCGCTGTTCGGGTTCCGGAGGGGGCACAGCGCCGGGGAGGGCAGTCGCACCGCCACCGCGACCAGCCGATACAGGGCTGACCAGAACGCGGGTCCGAAACAGGCGCCGGACTGCTGCTGCTGCTCCTGGGGCGGCTGCGGTTGGTGCAATGCCATTTCAACGAAGATGCTGTAATCGATTCCGGGAATGCAATCATTTAATGTCTCCAAAGCGGTTTGCATTCGTCGCAGCTCCACCTCGCCCCACCAGGGCGGCTGCCTCCGGGAGATCCCGCCTCGCCGCTCCAGTTCGGCCGCGTAGGCCAGGACTCGATCCGCGATGTTCGGCAGCTGCTGCAGTGCCGCTGCTGCGTCCGGAGGTAAACCTGCTGTGGAGGTCTGGGGAAGGTCGGCTGAGGAGGAGGAGGTGGAGGAAGCCGCTGGTGTCGCAGCGACAGCGGCAGTCGCCCTCGCGCCGCCTCGCGGCTGATGTTGCTGTCGTCGCCGCCGCGTCATTCTGCGCGACCCTAGGACGTGCTGCCTAGACAGATTGTGACACCTGCTGGCGAGGTTAGGACATTACAGGAGAGAAATATTTGATCCGAATAGGCCCAGAGACTGCGGGCAGAAATCCGAAACAACACTTGGACGCACCTTTGCCATAGGTCCTGCCTCACTACGAAGTCTTGGAAGATTTAATCGCCCTACTCTTGTTGTCGTGCTTCTCGCCAAAGGTCCCCCTGGACACCAACCAACGCAAATAGGTTCGCGACACGATGTCCAGACAAAGTATTATCCTGACACACTGTAGACTTCTGACACAATCATGATACGAGAAATTGATGTTCCGGCACGAACTTTGATCGGTATGACACAATGCGTCCCCTGGAATTCTTGGATCTATCGATCCCGACTTTTGATTCAGACAGGCACAGACTCGCGAGTCTCGACCACCATGCATCAGCGAGAGTGCATTTTGCTTCAAAGCCGACGAATGATGATTGACCCATTTAGTGGCTTGCATAATAACCAGAGGTGATCAGGGCAAGGCGGAGTGAATTCACGTGGCGGGCGGCTGTGCAGGCCAGAGGACGCGCTTGACACACGTCAAATTCCACGACTGCGCATTAATTATAAAATATTATTGCCTGACAATTATCTGCTGCTGAGCTGGCTTCTTTGCATGCCAAGCCAGTCCAATGCCTTCGCCGGCCTGCGTTCGCCGGCGTTCACCATGCATCGCGGCTTGATACGGTATGTCAAGGACTCTTCGAAGCCGCAATCTTTGTAATATAAGTACAGAATGCTTCGCGTCATGCGACGTCCAAGCGGGACCGGTCGCTCAA
>BDSI01000068.1:378188-380688 GCA_003117195.1 Eudorina sp. 2006-703-Eu-15 | reverse complement strand
GTCGGGCGGGGTCAGGGCGGGTCAGGGCGGGGTCGGGGCGGTCGGGGCGGGGTCAGGGCGGGGTCAGGGCGGGGTCGGGCGGGGGTCAGGCGGGGTCAGGGCGGGGGGGGTCGGCGGGCGGGGTCGGGGGGGGCGGGGTCAGGCGGGGGGGCAGGGCGGGGTCAGGGCGGGGTCAGGGGCGGGTCAGGGCGGGGTCGGGCGGGGTCAGGGCGGGTCGGGCGGGGTCAGGCGGGGTCGGGCGGGGGTCAGGGCGGGGTCGGGCGGGTCGGGCGGGGTCAGGGCGAGGTCAGGGCGGGTCAGGGGCGGGGTCAGGGCGGGGTCGGGCGGGGTCAGGGCGGGGTCAGGGCGGGGTCAGGGCGGGTCGGGGCGGGGGTCAGGGCGGGGTCGGGCGGGGTCAGGGCGGGGGTCAGGGCGGGGGTCAGGGCGGGGTCAGGGCGGGGTCAGGGCGGTCAGGGCGGGGTCGGGGCGGGGGTCAGGGCGGGGTCAGGGCGGGGTCGGGGCGGGTCAGGGGGGTCAGGGCGGGGTCAGGGCGGGGTCGGGGGGGGTCAGGGCGGGGCGGGTCGGGGGGGGCGGGGTTCAGGGCGGGGGCGGGTCGGGCGTCAGGGCGGGGGGGCGGGGGTCGGGGGGGTCAGGGCGGGGGTCAGGGCAGGGCGGTCGGGCGGGGTCAGGGCGGGGGGTCAGGGGGGTCAGGGCGGGGTCAGGGCGGGTCAGGCGGGGTCGGGGCGGGGGGTCAGGCGGGTCAGGGCGGGGTCGGGGGCGCGGGGGGGGGGTCGGGGCGGGGTCGGGGAGGGGTCGGGGCGGGGTCGGGGCGGGGTCGGGGCGGGGGGCGGGGTCAGGGCGGTCGAGCGGGGTCGGTGCGGGGTCAGGGCGGGGTCGGCGGGGTCGGGGCGGGGTCGGGGCGGGCGGGTCAGGGCGGGTCAGGGCGGGTCAGGGGGGGGGGTCAGGGCGGGGTCAGGGCGGGGTCGGGCGGGGTCAGGGCGGGGTGCAGGGGTCGGGGCGGGTCAGGGCGGGGTCGGGGCGGGGGCAGGGCGGGTCAGGGGCGGGGTCGGGCGGGGTCAGGGCGGGGTCAGGGCGGTCGGGGTCAGGAGGGGCGGGGGGGGGTCAGGGCGGAGTCAGGGGGGATCGGCGCGGTCAGGCGGGGTCGGGGCGGGGGTCAGGGCGGGTCAGGGGCGGGGTCGGGCGGGTCAGGGCGGGGTCAGGGCGGGGTCAGGGCGGGGTCAGGGCGGGGTCAGGGCGGGATCGAGGGCGGGGGTCAGGGGGGTCAGGCGGGGTCAGGGCGGGGTCAGGCGGGTCAGGCGGGGTCGGGGCGGGGGTCAGGGGGGTCAGGTCGGGGGGCGGGGGTCGGGGGGTGGGGCGGGGTCAGGGCGGGAGGGGGGCGGGGTCGGGGCGTCAGGGCGGGTCAGCGGGTCGGGCGGGTCAGGGCGGGGGTCGGGCGGGGTCAGGGCGGGGGTCAGGGCGGGGTCAGGGCGGGGTCGGGGCGGGGTCGGGGCGGGTCAGGGCGGGGGTCAGGGCGGGTCGGGCGGGGTCGGGGCGGGTCGGGGCGGGGTCAGGGCGGGTCAGGGCGGGGTCAGGGCGGGGTCAGGCGGGGTCGGGGCGGGGTCGGGGCGGGGTCAGGGCGGGGTCGGGCGGGGTCGGGCGGGGTCAGGGCGGTCAGGGCTGGGTCAGGGCGGGGTCGGGGCGGGGTCAGGGGGGTCGGGGGGGGTCAGGGCGGGGTCAGGTCGGGGTCAGGTCGGGGTCAGGGGTCGGGGCGGGTCGGGGCGGGGTCAGGGGGGGTCAGGCGGGGTCAGGGCGGGGGGGGTCAGGTCGGGGTCAGGTCCGGGGTCAGGTCGGGGTCAGGGGCGGGGTCCGGGGCGGGGTCGGGGGGGTCAGGCGGTCAGGGCGGGTCAGGGCGGGGGTCAGGGCGGGTCGGGCGGGGTCGGGCGGGGTCGGGCGGGGTCAGGGCGGGTCGGGGCGGGGGTCAGGGCGGGGTCAGGGCGGGATCGGGCGGGGTCCGGGGCGGGGTCGGGGCAGGGGGGCGGGGGTCAGGGCGGGGTCAGGGCGGGGTCAGGGCGGGGTCAGGGCGGGGTCGCGGGCGGGGTCCGGGGCGGGGTCGGGGGGTCAGGCGGGTCGGGGCGGGGTCAGGCGGGGTCAGGCGGGTCGGCGCGGGGTCGCGGGCGGGGTCGGGCAGGGTCAGGGCGGGGGCGGGCGGGTCAGGGCGGGGTCAGGGCGGGGTCAGGGCGGGGTCCGGGCGGGGTCAGGGCGAGGTCAGGGCGGGGTCAGGGCGGGTCATGGGCGGGGTCGGGGGGCGGGGCGGGGTCAGGGCGGGGTCAGGGCGGGGGTCAGGGCGGGGTGAGGGCGGGTTCAGGGCGGGGTCAGGGCGGGGTCAGGGCGGGTCGGGGCGGGGGTCAGGGCGGGGTCAGGGGCGGGGTCGGGGGGGGGGGGCAGGGAGGGGTCAGGGGCGAGGTCGGGGAGGGTCGGGGCGGGTCGGGCGGTTCGGGCGGGGTCGGGGCGGGGGGGCGGG